>OZ038448.1:21115442-21155442 GCA_964036265.1 Daptonema setosum
GTCGAGTTCTTCATCAAATTCTGTGTCAAATCGTTCGGCCAACACGGCCACATCTTCAGGCAGTACCGGTGCTACTGGGGGACAGTCGTTTGTGCAAAGACCCACAGCGACAGAGCGTGAACGGAGGTTGGAAATAAAATACGTAGAATCAGATGCAATTTCAAATTCCGATTCGAAAGCCAAATGCATTTATAATTCATGAAGCACACTAACTGACGTGAGAATGAACTGCTGTCTTCTACAGCTTCGACTAACGTAGCTTAATCTCTGGTACTGTTTCACATAATTTTCCAATTCATAAATGTATACTTATACCTTATAACTCCTATACCGACCACGAATAAAATTGATACATCTGAGATTTCTGTACACTTTATTTCGGTAATGGTCGTCAACTTAACAGTAGAAAAATGTTGAATGGTTGCACGTTAGACGATTGATGTAAAATAGATATCGGCACGCAATTTATATTACTCACGTAAGAGACCTTGAGGAAAGTGGCATGCAATCGATCACTCACCCACTGACTTACTCATTCACTCATTCACTGATTTACTCATTCACTGTTTTACTGTTTTACTCATTCACTGATTTACTCATTCACGGTTTTACTTCTTCACTGATTTACTCATTCACGGTTTTACTCATTCACTGATTTACTCATTCACTGATTTACTCATTCACTAATTTACTCATTCACTGATTCTCTCATTCACGGTTTTACTCATTCACGGATTCACTCATTCACTGATTTACTCATTCACTGCTTTACTCATTCACTGATTTACTCATTCACTGATTCACTAATTTACTCATTCACTGATTCACGGTTTTACTCATTCACGGATTCACTGATTTACTCATTCACTGTTTTACTCATTCACTGATTCACTCATTTACCTATTCACTGATTTACTCATTCACTATTTTACTCATTCACTGATTCACTGATTTACTCATTCACTGTTTTACTCATTCACTGATTCACTCTTTCAATGATTTACTCATTTACTGATTTACTCATTCAATGATTTACTCATTTACTGATTTACTCATTCAATGATTCACTCATTCAATGATTTACTAATTCACTGATTCCCTCATTCAATGATTTACTCATTTACCGATTTACTCATTTACTGATTTACTCATTCACTTATTCACTCACTTATTCATTCACTTATTCACTCACTTATTTATTCACCACCGGCCGTCTAGCTTAGTTGGTTGAGTGTTAGGTTTTGGACCGTCCCGGGTGATGGCGGTCAGCGCACTCGATATAGCCCGGTACGCACACATACGATTACCACTGATAATCGTGCTCGAGTTTGGAGCCAACTCTGAGGCTGGAGTGGCGAGACGTATCCTGGTGAGAGCAGGACAAATCCCAAACAACCTCTCCCTCACCGTATGTGGTTCACCGATGTTGTGGATTGAGGGCCAAAACAAACAAACATTCACTCACTCACTCATTCACTCACGCTCCCACAAACTCCCCATTCTCACTCATCCACTCAATTCTCATTGACTCATTTTTTTTTTATTTCTAGATCAACCACCGCAGTCTGCAACGCCCCATCCACGTCCTCAGCCGTTGTCCGTTACAATGAGTCGGTCGGTGAATCCGGCAACCAACAGGTACCACCACCTGAAGAACTGGCTGTTGTTAATCAGGTAATATTCAATCATTTATATTTATTTGTTGTTTGCTTTTGAATTTTTTTTCATGGTTTTACCCTGTTTGTGGGATTGGCAAGAAAAACCACCTGCTGATTCACTCGCCTCAAGCTCTATTCTCCTCTTGAGTCCCTCACTCATTCATTCGTTCACCTACATTTTCATTCACTCTGTTATTCACTTATTCATTCATTTACACATCCGTTAACCTACGTTTCACCCACTCAGCAGTTACTGGATCAAATTCTGCTCTTTTCAAATAATTATTATCGCTTTTCTTTTCTTCCATAATGGAATTGTTTTACTTTTCGTTGCTCGTTATTTTTATCCTGCATCACACGTCACGACTGGGCAATGAAATAAAATTAATGATACTGATTCACTCACTTACACACTCGCTCCTCAATCTCGCATTCAAAATTACTTATATTATCGCAGGTTGTAACCAGCTTAGCCGCAGCATCCGTATCATCCGTAACAGTGAATTGCATCTCAAATAATGGTGGTGGTGCTTCATCATCGGCCGCAGCCAGTTCTGGCAACAACAACAACAACAGTGCAGTGGTGCCGAAAATCAGACGTGTCCGATCCGATTATTGTGCGTCGAATACGACGGGTTGGCTAAGACTGATTCACTCACTCACTCATCAACTCACTCACTCACTCACCCGACTCACTCGCTCAATGATTCTGTTACTCATTCGACCCACGCAGTCACCCGTTCACTACCTCACTCACTAACCCAGCACCCGCTCAATTAGTTACTTAGTCTCCCCCTTCTCAGTTCTTAAGCTCTCACTAACTCAACTAACTGACTCCTTCAATACTATCCAAATACCGAATATCAGAATCCAAAATAGAATAGTCAAAAGAGGGGCCACATTCACTCACTTCTTCGTAAGAACTTATGATTAATTCATGGTAATCATATCATCAAAACTTTCCAGTCTACAACTCGCCCGGTCTCAACATCCCGCAATCACGACTCAGTATCGTGATACCAGTCGGTGGTGGCAACGGCGGAGGAGTCAATGAGTCGACTCATCTGAATATCGTGGAGTCATCCAAGCGGAAAGACCGACGAAACTCATCGAGTCCGGGAGCGACTCTCCGTGAGCGCAATGCGAAAATGCTCTTCAATGAACTCATGTCGGACGTGTGTTTTCTCGTCGGCGAACAGGGGGTTGGTGGTGTTGATGATTGTTGATTGAGTTGATATTTGATTGAGTTGATACTTGATTGAGTTGATAGTTGATTGAGTTGATGCTTGATTGAGTTGATACTTGAATTGATTGAGTTGATACTTGATTGAGCTGATACTTGGTTGAGTTGATACTTGATTGAGCTGATACTTGATTGTGTTGATACTTGGTTGAGTTGATACTTGATTGAGTTTTGATTGATGTTGATACTTGATTGAGTTGATACTTGATTGAGTTGATACTTGATTGTGTTGATACTTGATTGAGTTGATACTTGATTGAGTTGATACTTGAATGAGTTGATACTTGATTGTGTTGGTACTCGATTGAGTTGATACTTGATTGAGTTGATACTTGATTGAGCTGATGCTTGATTGAGTTGATACTTGATTGAGCTGATACTTGATTGAGTTGATACTTGATTGAGTTGATACTTGATTGAGTTGAGAACATGGAATGACTATGACATATAAAAAATGGACCTACTTTTTTCACAAGGAAGGTATTTTTCCCCAAAACGAACATACATGTGATGAAAAATTTATACGTGTTTTTTTTCATTTGTTAAACTCTGGGTGTTCCACCACAATCACTAGCGGACGAGAAGGGGTGGGAAAAGTGGAATTCCCCCCTCTTTGGCTAGGATTTGTACCCTAAGGTGCAGGTAAAATGACTTGAGAACTGACCATTCCCCCCTCTTTGACAAAATCCCCCTCCCTTTGGAGGATTATCTCGTCCGCCAGTGACACAATAGAAAATACCAAATGTAAACAGTTCCAGCAGTCAAGTTGGACATGAGTTGATCACGCAGCTCACTGGTGCCTGAAAATTTCCCTGATTTTCACGAAAAAAATATAATAAAAATTCCCCGTTTTTTTCTTTTTTATATGTGAATGGTGGAGAAGGTGATTGATGTCGCCACTGGCGGACGAGCTAAATCTCCAAAGGGAGGGGAATATTTCCAAAGAGGGGGAATTGGCGGAAAATGAATCCTTTTACCTACACCATAGGAAACAAACTCCAGTTTTTGAAAACGCCAAAGAGGGTGGAATTCCACTTTTTCCACCCCTTGTCGTCCGCTAGTGGATCTCGCTACTGGGTGGGTGTCTGACCTTCAACAACCTCAACAATGATGACACACTAATAATCTATCAGAATAGTTTTTTCGTAGAGGCTAGAAGAATTATTGAGACAAAATGGAAAGGAAAAGGGCCATTAAACTGTAAAACATTTCATAGAAGAACAAAAGAAATAGTGTACACTCTAATGTTTTACAGATCAATGACCCTTTTACTTCCCATTCAAGAAATTGATACTTGCTCTACTCGATCCGTATGTCTCGTTTGATAGGAAAATTCGGAAATAAAATATTCGCCAAAACTTTATTGTATATTTCAGGGGTGGGCCGGGTTTTTTGGCGTTTTGCAGGGGGTGGGGGGGGGGGGGGTAGCCGACCGAAAACCCCGTCCTACCCGCCCTGTCCGGTCGGGTAGGGGAAGGGGGTAGGAAAAAAAAATTTTCGCAAAAAAGCTTTGTTTTTGCTTAAAAAATCTTCTATTATAGGGTATAAACATCACATGTACCGGTTTTTTTAGGTTTTAACCAATAAAATTGACCCAGAAAACGTGTTTGTTCGAAAAAAAAATTCTCACAGCAAATTTTTTTTGAAAAATGAGCCTCAAAATCGAGGTTTTGAGGTCGATTTTCTCAAAAATTTCGAGTAGGGGGGAGGGGGTAGGCGACCTAAATTTTTGTCTAGGGGGGAGGGGTAGGCTACCCGCCGACCCTGAAAAGTGCGGGGGGTGGTAACCCACCCCTACCCCCCTCCCCCCCCCAGCGGCCCGCCCCTGGTATATTTGTGTTTCATTTGATTGAAAATTTTGAAAACAAAATTTGAATTTTTTTGTATATTTGTGTTTCATTATCCATTCGACTAGCTGACAGAGATTATGATTTAGTGAGTGAATACGTGAGTAAGTCAGTAATTAAGTAAGTAAGTGAGTGAGTGAGTATGTGAGTGAGTGAGTGAGTGAGAATTATTAATTTTAGCCTTCTTCAATTCCAGGAACGCATACCGGCACATTCCTATCTGCTGGCCGTTGGCTCCACCGTATTTTATGCCATGTTCTATACTGATTTCCCGAAATACGAAGAAATCGAGCTCACCGACGTCGAACCGCAGGCGTTTCGCATACTTTTGACGTTGGTTGTTGTGCGATTATCGTTTTCTCTTTTGTGGAATATCAGTCGTAATTACTTCGAGTACTTGAATTGTCTAAACAGATTAAATAGAAACAAAAAAAAATTGAATTGAAAGATCAATGTAAATTTTTTCATGATTTCCGATTTCCGCAGTGGTTGGCCTCTTGTGTCGGTAAATAATATTTTCGTTCAATAGAGCTACAATGACAGTCATTTTAGGATAGTATGATGATCATCAAAGGCTACGCTTTTTTTTTCGAAAAAAAAAATCCAACAAATGTTTCGTTGCTACTTAATCTGTTTCTGAAAAGGGCTACCGACTTGATTGAATAAGGTCTTCACCCTCACCAAAAAATTGCATACTAAATAGAAATTGTTATCAAATAAAACCCAGAATCAACCGCGTTTCTATTTTTTGATTATTTTCAATAAATTACTCGATATATTTTAATATTGTTAATTTCATTATTTTGCCTTCAGATACCTGTACACGGACTCGATCGAGCTCAACGCCGACTCGGTGATGAACACGCTGTACGTGGCCAAGAAATATCTGGTTGGTATAGCTTATCTGAAGTTTCTCGATACTCAACATGTTTTTGGCGCGCAATTTAAACTGAGACCCGACTAGTTCATTGCTTATATGTTGCGACGGCTCTGAAGAAATCCCCATCCCTTTGGAGGATCAGCTCGTCCGTCAGTGCCTTAAGGCATAGATGAAATGGCCTTAAAACAGCCGATTCCCCCTTTTTGATGAAATTCCCCACTCTTTTTAGGATTAGCTCGTCCGCCAGGGATAACAAGAAACCTTATTCAAGCTACTGTATATTATGCCATAATTAAAGTGTTCGTCCACTGGTGGACAAGTAAAACCACCAAATGGAGGGGAATTTTGTCAAAGAGGGGGAATTGCCATTTTCGGGGTCATTTTACCTACACCTTAGGGAACAAATTCTTGTTTTCGAAAATGCCAAAGAGGGGGGAATTCCACTTTTCCCTCTTCTTCTCGTCCGCTAGTGACTATTGATGATAGATGACTAACTCACATTTTCTTATAGGTTACCCATCTGATCGACGCGTGTATCGAGTTTCTGACTGTCACGCTCAATGCCTCTAACGTGTGCATGCTGCTGTCGCAGAGTCGATTCTTTGAAGAAACGGAATTGATGCAGCGGTCGGTTACATTTTTACATTCTTATGTCTTCCAATATTTTAATATGTTTTTACGTCTCTAAACATTAGATTAACACTTTTGGTTTGTGACTCTATTTAATATTGGTTTGTGACTCTATTTAATAAATAGCGAATATGAGTTGAAAAATTGGAAGGTGCATGTTCTTGGGGATAACAAAAATAATTTCTCATTAGTTGATAATTGAGAGAATGTTTCATTTACGGAGTTTATAGGAGTTGTCAATACGCGAGATGATCGAAATTCTTCTTTATTTGCTAATTAATCATAACAAAAATTCCAAAGTATAAGTTCATCTCGTGCTCATCGCCATGCGGGATGTACTGGAATGCCTTCATGTTTTTGTTATTAATAATTTTCAATCAGGACTGATTTTTTCTAATGATATTTTATTCATAAATGACAAGTTGTTTTACATTCGTAAGTATTATCAAAACAAATAACTATCCTATATTTTTGCAGGTGCTGGGAGATTATTGATGCCCAATCGGGTCTGGCTCTGAAATCGAGTGGATTCCTTGAGATTGACTCGGATACGCTGACGGAGATCGTCTCCAGAGAAACCTTGCAGGTAAGAGTCATCAGCCTGTTGTCGAATTTTTTCATAAATATGAAGATATTGTACTAAAAACATATTTTAAAATGAGTTATGACAGTCTTAGTTACGACAGTGCAATACAGGAGTACCTGTGGTGTAGCGGTTAGCACGTCCGTGTACTGAACGGAAGGTCGTGGGTTCGAATCCTACCAGGATACTTGATTACTTGAAATTTTTAAGTTTCTTGTCTTGGTAGGACTAGAATCCGTTTACTAATCAAGTCTAGCTGACTTGCTTTCATCTGAAGGTAATCTTAGCTTCAAACCGCAAAACCAAACTAAATGTTATCGATCCTTTTATATCCTACTTCATATGATAATTTGAGGGGCTATCGTCGCTCATTTTCAACTTATTCAGTGTTGCGAAAAGACGAATAAAAATATAAATGAATATTATATCGTTTATCTGAATTCATCTTTTCAGGTGGATGAGCCGACGCTGTTCGCCTGCGTGATTGACTGGGCCAAACAGCAGTGTCGACGGTTAGAACAAGTTGATTATCCCGTAGGTTCACAACACCGGCCGTCTAGCTTAGTTGGTTGAGTGTTAGACTATGGACCGCCAGGTCTCGGGTTCGACTTTTGGGTGGTGGCGGTCAGCGTACAGGTTAAGACACACTCGACTCGATATAGCCCGGTACGCACACATACGATTACCACTGATAATCGTGCTCGAGTTTGGAGCCAACTCTGAGGCTGGAGTGGCGAGACGAGACGTATCCTGGTGAGAGCAGGACAAATCCCAAACAAACTTTCCATCACCGTATGTGGTTCAACAATGTTGTGAATTGAGGGCCATACAAACAAACAACACCGGTATACTGTATGCAGTCAGAAGCTTGATCCGACCTTCAGGACGCACGTAATAGTTTGAAATAACCCGATTGCACATGATTTCTCTTAATTTCCACCGAAAAAGACTATTCTTTCCGTTTCCGAGATTTTTCGTCACTTGTCTGTCAACCGAAACTAGAAATTTTCTCGTCACTTTTCAAAATACCAATGGTATCGCGAAGAAAAATTCGTTAACCATGAAAAATCACAAATGAATTATTAAAAAAAACGGTGGCGAGTTTTATTTATTTATTCGCTTTGTCAATAAGCTAGCACTGGTTAAGAACATTGGTTAGCAGTGGTTAGATGACTATAATAACACAGCAAATAAACAAGTGGTATCATTAATCGTACAAATAAGTTATGAATTTTTGCAGTCAGGAGCTGGATCCGACCTCCGTGGATGACGTGCGCTCCGTCCTGGGTGACATTTTCTACCAGATTCGTATACCAGCGATGAGGATCGAGGATTTCGCCAATGTCGTCGCCAAGTCCGGATATCTCACTTATAAGGTAAATTTGTGTAACCACAGTATTAAACTGGTGTTTATTACGTTTGTCATGAGATGTTGTTTGTATATTGTTTTGTTATTATGATGTTTCAACGGTTATATGTAGATTTGAGCTACTGAAGAGAAGATTGCCAGCCAATTTCCCAAGCGCCTTACTTCCAATTCCACACAGTTTATTCTCTGAGAATAAAATACCACATCTGGGGTCTGCTGTGACCGCATATTATGTAACACTTCTGAACCAGACATGTAATCGAGATGAATGAAAAAAAGCAAAAGTACTTCAGTACATGATTTTGTTTTATTCTTCTGTATGTAGTTTTCGGAGAAGGAAAATATGAAATGCTTCATACTTTAAAGAAACCCATGACGTTGTGAATAGTTTTTTTGATTCCTGATACAGTTGATAGCAACGAGATTGTGAATTTGAAATGCTCCATACAATATTTTCCTGACGCGGATTTTCATTGATTCCTCATTGGTTTCTACAAACGACTGCTTGCACAAAATTAATTTAAACAAAAAATATAATAACTTAAAAAAAATTAATTTAAACAAAAAATAAAAAAAACTTAATTTGTTTATTATATTATATATATTAAATGTTGTATATGAGCCCCAGTCCGTAAGAATCGACAGGTCCGGGAAGAAAAAATGTTTTCCTTCAACCATCACCGTTCCCGGTGGAAATAAGTTTCTATAGTAAATCGATATCACTGAACACGAAAATCGTAGTGGTTTTTTTAAAAAAATCGGTTAACAAAAGTTATGTATTGAAACTAGGCTCAGAGCACCTCATGAAAATATCAATTCACCTGCATCCCGTGTTAAGCTTTCTGGAGGGCGGAATTTCCTAGTTTGATGCCCGATATTAAATACAGTTATTTGTTCGAGTCTTACAAATATTCTGTGAAATTTTCAACAAAATTTATCGGCCACAACTTTTTATACATCTGGTTGAGTGATCTCGATTGAGCCTGCTTTTTAGCATTTTTTGCTCTTTTTCACATTCATATTAATAGAAAAAGTTATGTTTTGTAATTTGGAGAAAAGGCGAGCGTGAGTTGTGTTTGCAAGGTTCTTATAAACATCTGAATGAAAGGAATCTATGCCCAAGTTCCATTTGAACAGTTTCCGGGTCCGTTTTCAAACAACGCGCGCGTCAACCAAACGGCCACTTGTTTTTACTTGAAACATCAGTTCGAAAAAATGTAAACAACAATTTTAATCAGTAGCGGACGAGAAAAATAAAGATATTAACGGATTTTCGGCGTTAAATATATATATTCTGTCTCCAAATCATAGTATAAACAAGAAAAAACCATTATTTCTGTTTTTTTCGGACCACTCTCAACCACGGAAAATGACTTTCTTATTTCATCCGCTCACTGCCGTACTACTGGCTGGTTGGTGCGCGCGTTGTTTGAAAACGGTTCCGGAAACTGTTCAAATGGAACTTGGGCATAGATTCCTTTCATCCAGATGTTTATAAGAACCTTGCAAACACAACTCACGCTTGCCTTTTCTATCAATATGAATGTGAAAAAGAGCAAAAAATGCTAAAAAGCAGGCTCAATCGAGAACACTCAACCCAATGTATAAAAAGTTGTGGCCGATAAATTTTGTTGAAAATTTCACAGAATATTTGTAAGTTTCGAACAAATAACTGTATTTAATATCGGGCATCAAACTAGAAAATTCCGCCCTCCAGAAAGCTTAACACGGGATGCAGGTGAATTGATATTTTCATGAGGTGCTCTGAGCCTAGTTTCAATACATAACTTTTGTTAACCGATTTTTTTAGAAAAACCACTACGATTTTCGTGTTCAGTGATATCGATTTACTATAGAAACTTATTTCCACCGGGAACGGTGATAGTTGAACGAAATTTTTTTTTCTTCCCGGACCTGTCGATTCTTACTGACTGGGGCTCATATATATTAAATTAAATTAATGTTGATGGTGGCAGGAAACGACGGATGTGTTCGTGTATCTGACGGCCAACGACAAGCCGAGTCTGCCATTTGTGTGCCATCCACGACGTGGCCTGCAGCTGCATCGATGCCATCGGTTCCAGTCCAGTGCTTATCGGTTGGTTGTTTGCACTAGCGGACGAGAAGATGAGGGAAAAGTGGAATTCCCCCTTCTTCGGCAATTTCAAAAAGTATTGTTTGTTCCCTGAGGTGTAGGTGAAATGGCTCTAAAAAGGCTAATTCCCCCTCTTTGACGAAATTCCCCTCCCTTTGGAGGATTAGCTTGTCCGCCAGTGGTTAGTTATTTGATATTTAATCTATTATTCATTTTTATTCTTTTTTATTCATTTGTTTTATCTCTATAATTTACCTTCATTAGTCATTGCTTTATTATTGGTGAAATATGATGTGTCAGTGTCCGGCCAGGCTATACGGAATACAATAAATAAAATTAATGGTGAGGAGTGCATGCACTAGCGGACGAGAAGGGGAGGGAGAAGTGGAATTTCCCCTTTTTGGCTGTTTCAAAAAGTAGAGTTTGTTCCCTAAGGTGTATGTAAATTGACCTAATTTCTGCCGATTCCTCTTCTTTTGAGAGATTTCCCTCCCTTAAGGTTGAGCTCGTTCGCCAGTGGTTGGTTGTTAACCATGATAGCTTTATTAGTCATAGCGCATTTGAGACAAAGCGCATTCAAGAACGTTGTTGATGATCAGTGATTGTCATTTGTAAATCGGATGACCATTGATTCACTGTTTGTGACTTGGTATCCTACTTTGCTATTATGGCATAACAACTGTATAAATTTGATTTGCTTTTAAATAGTTTCGTTTCCATTTCAGTTCAAATCAGTGGCGATATCGCGGTCGTTGCGACAGTGTACAGTTTGCTTGCAATCGTCGTGTGTTCGTGGCCGGATTCGGGCTGTATGGTGAGTTATATAGCAAATTTAAGGTTTCTTGTTACACCGAAAACCAATTTTTTCACTTTTTACTCGGTTTACATAAGCAAGATTCGCTTGATTGAATGCACGCGGTGCTAAGGCAGTTCAGAATACGGTTCTGACGAAAAGTCGGCTCGCTGTTCAAGTGGTTATGTAGTATATTTTTATATTACAAAAGTATTTTGAATAAATAATATGATAATTTCGGTTTTTTTCATTGCCAATTCATGATTACAGGCAGCAGCAATGGGGCGTCCGACTATAAAGTGAGTATCGAGCTGAAACACAACGATCAGGTGTTGGGCAAGACCAAACAGGAATTCGTCTGCGACGGCAGTAGCGACGTGTTTCCCGTCTACTTTTCCCAGCCGATTCAGGTTTGTTGTTGTTGTTGATGTTGTTGTTGTGTTGTTTTCGTTAGTTTTGTTGTTGTTGTTGTTATTGTTGATGTTGTTGTTGGTTTGGGTTGATAGTGTTTTGGTTGGTATCCAACTTTGGTATTGTGACACTGACACAACAATTAAATAAATTAGTTTTTTTTTCAGTAAAGCAAAATATTGTATGAAAAAAATAAGAAAACATAGTTGTGGTATCTGGTCACCCTGTACCAGTCGACTACCACCGACTACTTTTACATTAAACCTGCCTTGTTATTTTGGATTTACAGTTTATTATGTTGATTCGTTTTCACCTGAGACTTGCGGCGTGAGGCCTATTAATAAACTATGTTTTGCTAATTGGGAGTCGGACCGTCTTATTTCTTGAACTAAAACCATTCTCTTTGGGAGCCTAGGGCTTATTTCACTACTATTTTTCAGATTGAGCCTCATGTGTTCTACACGGCCAACGCGTGTCTGGATGGTGTTGAGCTCTCGTATTTCGGTCAGGAGGGTATGCCCGAAACGCAGTGCGCCGACGTGGCATTCCAGTTTCAGTGCTCCAGGTTGGTGACGTTGCCTTGAATTGGTTTTTCATTGAACAAAGTCGGATGGGGTGGGGACTTACTGGCTGCTGGCTGACTTGAGCTGCTGACTGAACTGAATACTTGAGTGACTGACTGATTGAATGACTGACTGACTGACCCACTCATTGACTAAATGACTGACTGACGAATCTAGTGGCTTACTGATTGAATGACTGACTGACTGACTACCTGACTGACTGTCTGACTGACCTGACTTACTAATTGAAAACCCCAGTAACTGACTGCTGGACTGACTGATTTGAAATACTAATCGAATACTCGAGTAACTGACTGACCTGACTTCCTAGTTGTATACTCGAGTAAGTGACTGTTGGACTGACTGAAGACTGACTGTCTGACTGACCTCACTTACTAATTGAATACCCGAGTAGTGACTGATTGCTTCATGTTCATCTTTCAGCGAGAGCACGAACGGCACGGGCGTACAGGGTGGCCAACTACCAGAGATCATGTTTTATATGGGCGCTGAATGATGTGGTATTAAGGACTACCCTGAATATGGAGACACCCTGTACCGTTGCATGATATGAGGTTCTCAATCGATTAGGAGCCTGAATTTTGAAGGGCGCCATATCTGCGATTTTTTTGTTCCGTCTCTGGGATTTTTGTTCAATTTGAATATAGCTTGTTCAGGGTTTCTGGTTATAAAAAATATTTTGTGGATCGGTTACACTCGTATGCAATGAATTAGGCGCTGTTTCCAAATGGTGTCCCAATTTCATGTGAAAAATATTTCATTTTTCGAAAATTTGAAAGCGCGCCAAAAACAGATTTGAATTTGAATTGCGCGCCAAAATAATTTTGACTAACAAGAGACCCTGGAAAGGCTATACTATAATAACGTATAAAAATGTGAGCTTTAAATTTTAAGTCTCCTGAAGTCCTGATCGATTGAGAACGGTAGAAGATTCTTGAAAATATATTCTCGTCTTTCATCATTAAAAGCGCTAAACCAATCGGCAAATAGCTGGATTTTCTACATCACATGTTTTTGACAACCTCATAATATATATACGGTTTGGCGTTTTTTCTATATTGTTGTGAATTTTAATTCGTGTTTGAGCATTATAACTGATCTACTTGGTTTGTAATTTTTATCGTTACTTAAACAATTGCTAACATGTTGCTTAACCACATTTTTACTACTAATACTTATTTTAGGATTCGTTTTTCGTGTCAATGTTTATTTGTTTTCTCGAATTTGCTATAAAAATAAGTCATCTCTATATGATGCGCTTATTCATCATTGTCGTTCTTTCAACTCCTATATGTTGCTTTATTTCATTATTATTTTTATGTTTTTTATTATATTATAAGTGCTAAAACTATAACTTCCATACTTATTATTGCCAATATGACAAATAGTCCCCTCCCCTCGCCATAATGTTGTGATCCGATCAATTAATGTATGTATAGTCTATCCTAAGTTTCTTGTTACTCAGAAGAGTTTTTGGCGCGAAATTCAAATTCAAATCTGCTTTTGGCGCGCGCTCAAAAATTTTATATTTAATTTGTTAACATAAAAACTTCGCGCCTAATTGGTCTATTAAATTGAAAATTGAGGACACGAAACCTTCAGAAAAATTCAGATTTCAATTTATGTGAAGATTAAACAATCTAATGAGTGTACTTTTATTGGTTTACTTGACAGTACTGTATTTTACTCCAATAATGTGCGCTTTATCATCATTTTCGCAAATTTGAATATACTAGAATGTTCTTAACTCACATTGTCGCACGTGTACATATACCGGAGTATTGTGGAATGAAAAGTGATAAAACTCGAGAGGAATTTTAATAATCTTTGTTTTTATGTACGGTTACAACCGGCTCGACTCCTTATCTGTTTACCTGAGTTCATATATCATCAACCTTAGTTGTGTTCCGTATGATTTTGCTTTCTTTCCTTTCGATCCACAATGTGATTGTGATTGCGAATGCATGTCTTGAGTTTAGTTGAAATTGAACGGGCATTATAGGAAAGTGAAATTGCTTCTTACAATAAAACGATGAAAATGACTCCCATGAAAATTGCGACTTCGTTCAAATCCATGTTAATCGTGAAGTTTTCATCAAAATAACATGTCAACCGCTACTTATACTCAAAAAGTCTTCCCTTTTCACACAACAACGGTCATCGGCCATGGGATAAAAAATGGCAATTAGATTTCGTACTGAGTTAAAAGAATTTGTTGCAGAATACTCTCGATAACGAATGAACGAGGAAATCAACAATTTAATGGCATTTTCCTTCAATACATCGTAGTTTTATAATCCAAAATGCCCGATCCTGCCAACATAGTTGAATTTGAAGCGTATCAACGTGTGGAGGTGGCCTCGAAGCTGCCATTGGAGATTCAGTCGATTGCTACGCACAGGTTGGGTGCGTTATTTCTTCTGAGAGGATCGTACATGGAACTATAAAATAGTGAAGCCATAGTTGATTGTCACA
Organism: Daptonema setosum; assembly: GCA_964036265.1. Lineage (NCBI taxonomy): Eukaryota > Metazoa > Nematoda > Chromadorea > Monhysterida > Xyalidae > Daptonema > Daptonema setosum. The sequence goes on from OZ038448.1 coordinate 21,130,011, forward strand.
GAAAAAATTCCTAGAGTTGTTGCAAAAAAACCTATTGTTATACTGTGCTGCAAAAAAAAACAAGTTAAGCCACATTGTGGGGGAAAAGTGAGTACAGACAATCATCGTAGTTGTGGGAAAAATGGCAAGCTATTAAATGCTCTTGCTATTTCTATAATGAAGAATACATGAGAAGGCCTTTAATTCATGGCGTGGCGATGTTCTCTTGGCTTATTGACTAAGAAATGTTTCAGAGCTCGTTGGTATATCTTTTTCTCAAATCAGAGGACAATTCTTTGGTTAGATCATCCAATACTGTGAGATAAGATAAATTAAACATCAACATTATAGAAAGTTTTCAGGGCGAAAGTGCTGGCCGGTGCCAAGAACGGATGCCTGTTGATCTACGACCCACAACCAGAATGTTAGTATTGTAGCCACTAGCGGACGAGCTAACCCTCCTAAGGGAGGGGAATTCTTTTCAAAGGGGGGAATCGGCTGTTTTTAGGTCATTTAAGGAACAGCAAATGATATTATCATGGATTTGTCGCTTCCCTCGTCAAGTGGTTAAGGCGCCGGCTTCGCACGCCGACGTTTTTGGTTCTAGCCCCGGGTTCAGACAGCGCATTCAAGAACGTTGTTGATGATCAGTGATTGTCATTGTAAATCGGATGACCGTTATTTCACTATTGTGACTTGGTATCCTACTTTGCTATTATGGCATAACAACTGAATATTATCGCAACACTCCTAGTTTAGGTCTGCAAAAAAATCACACTGAAAATTCGTAAGAATCACTGAGAGAAAGCAAAAGCACGCAGTAAAAGTTTAGTCTACGAATTAATTGATTATCGTTTAGATTTTATCTTAAAAATAATAATAATTTATTTTATTTCACTGACATTGAATTCGCATCATTGAGGTTGCCTTCATAGCCGAGTTGCAACTTTTCTCGAAAATTTTCGTGACGTTCTGAACAATTTCGGAATTTAGCAGTATGAGAAACTTTCGAAATGAATCGTTTCTAAACGTTACCAAAAAGTTTCGAAAAAAGTTGAAACTATGAACTCGTTATTTTGTTGCAGCGCGTCGCAGCTATGACGTCACGACATGTCGCAGTTTCGGTCGCAACAAGCCCATCAACCAGTTGCAAGTGGTGCTGGCGCATGACCTGTTGCTGTGTCTCACTGATGCCATAACCGTACATGATACACAACTGGTCTGTTGTTGTTGTTGTTGTTGTTGTGAAGTTGTTGTTGTTGATGTTGTTGTTGTTGGTGTTGTTGTTGTTGGTGGAGTTGTTGTTACGACATGTCGCAGTTTCGGTCGCAACAAGCCCATCAACCAGTTGCAAGTGGTGCTGGCGCATGACCTGTTGCTGTGTCTCACTGATGCCATAACCGTACATGATACACAACTGGTTTGTTGTTGTTGTTGTTGTTGTGAAGTTGTTGTTGTTGTTGATGTTTATGTTTTTGTTATTGTTGTTGTTGTTCTTATCTTGCTGATGTTGCTGCTGTTATTGTTTTGTTGTTGTTGTTGTTATTGTTGTTGTTGTTTGTTGATCATGACCAGAGGCGGGCCGCAGGGGGGGGGGGGGTAGGGGGTTTACCCCCCCCCACTTTTCAGGGTCGGCGGGTAGCCTACCCCTCCCCCCTAGACAAAAATTTAGGTCGCCTACCCCCTCCCCCCCTACTCGAAATTTTTGAGAAAATCGGCCTCAAAACCTCGATTTTGAGGCTCATTTTTCAAAATTTTCTGGCTGTAAGATTTTTTTTTCGAAGAAACACGTTTTCTGGGTTAATTTTCTTGGTTAAAACCTGAAAAAACCGGTATATGTTATGTTTATACCATATAATAGAAGATTTTTTAGCAAAAACAAGCAAAAAACAAGCGTTTTATGCGAAAAAATTTTTTTTCTACCCCCCCCCCCCATACCCGACCTTACCCCCCCCCCCCCCACTTTTCGGACAGGTCGGGTAAAATGGGATTTTCTGTCGGCTACCCCCCCCCCACCCCCTGCAAAGTGCCAAAAAACCCGGCCCACCCCTGATCATGACGATGATGATGTTGTTGTTGTTGTTGATGATGTAGTTGTTATGTTGTTGTTGTTGTTGTTGTTGATAATGTTGTTGTTAATGATGTAGTTGTTGATAATGATGATGATTGTTGTTGTTGTTGTTGTTGTTAATGATGAAGAGGATGATGATGATGTAGTTGTTGATAATGATGATGATTGTTGTTGTTGTTGTTGTTGTTAATGATGAAGAGGATGATGATGATGTAGTTGTTCGTTGTTGTGTTGTTGTTGTTGCTGACGATGATGAAGATGTTTTTGACGTTGATAAGCATGATGATGATGTTGTTGTAATGTTGATGTCGTTCACATGTCCTTAAGGTGATTTTTTATGTTTATTTTTCTTAAGAAGATTTTTGTAAACTGATTAAACAATCATTTCTCTTTGAGACAGATAGGGTGTGCTTAGAACATTTTGACTTATAACATTTATAGTTTTTACTTTTAACATTTTTACTTAACTAGAATGCTCATACGGATGCAACACATGATGACTTTGTAAGTTATGCTCTTCTTTCAAAGTCTAGGCTCTACCTATTCTTTGAAAATTAACTTTAACGGAGTTTTTTTTTCTGACTATTTTTTCATCTCATCCTGGGATTTAGTTATGAAAATGACTGATATTTTGGTAGAAACGTTCTACTGGGGCTCAGTTCAATTCCGCCTGTGCCAGGGTTTGAAAAAAATTATTTCAAACGTTTTTCCTCACTATTTTTCGGTTGATCCTAAATTTGGTAGTCATAAATGTCTTGATAAAAACGGTTTTTAGCTCATACTGTGTTATGAACGAGTACGCCGAGTCACTGGTGGACGAGCTAATCCTCCAAAGGGAGGGGAATTTCGTCAAATTTCGCCTTTTAACATTAAATTTGAATTTTCCCATTTCAGGTCAACTACCCCTGCATATGTACCGTGCCGAAAACCAAAGGATGCACAGCCTTTGATACTTTTACCGATTCAGTGGGCGATGTACTTTTGGCCGCGTGTGTAAGAAGAAAACTTCACCTGTTCAAATGGCATAATCGAGAATTCCTGGAGATCGCACCGGTTGGTTGTTTGTTGTTGTTGTTGTTGTTGTTGTTGTTGTTGTTGTTGTTATGTTGCTGTTGTTGTTGGTGATGTGATGTCACTTTGGCCGCGTGTGCGAGAAGAAAACTTCACCTCTTCAAATGGCATAATCGGGAATTCCTGGAGATTGCACCGGTTGGTTGTTTGTAGTTGTTGTTGTTGTTGTTGTTGTTGTTGTTGTTGTTGTTGTTGTTGTTTTGTTGTTGTTCTTGATGATGTTGTTGTTGTTGTTGTCGTTGTTGTTGTTGTACTTGTTGTTGTTGTTGGTGATGTGATGTCACTTTGGCCGCGTGTGCGAGAAGAAAACTGCACCTCTTTAAATGGCATAATCAGGAATTCCTGGAGATTGCGTCGGTTGGTTCGTTAGTAGTTGTTGTGGTTGTTGTTGTTGTTGTTGTTGTTGTTAATGTTGTTGTTGTTGTTGATGTGATGTCATTTTGGCCGCGTGTGTGAGAAGAAAACTTCACCTCTTTAAATGGCATAATCGCGAATTCCTTGAGATTGCACCGGTTGGTTGTTGTTGTTGTTTATCTGATTTCTGGAGATGGAGATGACTTGGTATTATGTCTTTCAAAGTTCGAATATTATCTATGTGTTTGATGCAACATTTTGGTTAGTTTTTCTTGATAAGACAGCAAGACAGACTTCTTCTTTGTAAGACAGCAAGAAATATAATTATGATGTGTTGTACTGCAGTTGTTGTTGTTGATGTTAAAGTTGTAATATTCTCTTGGCCGCCTGTGTGAGAAGAAAACGTCACCTCTTCAAATAGCATAATCGAGATTTCCTGGAGATACCACCGGTTGATTCTTGGTTTTTCGGTGTTTTTTGTCTCCGACTGCCTGTGTTAGAAGAAATGAGTATTTTTGGTGGTGTTGAATTAATCGCGTTTAGATATTTTCGGTTAGATAACGGAGGGTTTTGCAATTGCAAGTTCATGTTATTCAGAATTTTTTCTATGTGTTTGATGCAACATTTCGGGTATTTTTTTAAATCTTTTCAGTTTGACCTCGGCTTTCCCGACTCCGTACTCCGCGTGTGTTGGTGCGATGCGGTGGTGTTGTGTGTGGCTGTCGCTGGTGAGTACTTTCTGGTGACACGACAACAGGCCAAGTCACCCATGATTGAACGGAAGCAGATTGTCGATAAATCGCAACAGGGGGTGAGTTTTGCTGCACAATTCAACAAAATTTAATTTTTGAACGAAGAGTTCGGAGAACATTACGTTTTACGTTCAGATGTTGAGTGAGTGAGTGAGTGAGTGAGTGAGTGAGTGAGTGAGTGAGTGAGTGAGTGAGTGAGTGAGTGAGTGAGTGAGTGAGTGAGTGAGTGAGTGAGTGAGTGAGTGAGTGAGTGAGTGAGTGAGTGAGTGAGTGAGTGAGTGAGTGAGCGAGTTAACGAAATGAAGGAAATCGTGAGTGAACGAATGTTCTGCAAAATATAAAAAAATCCTTATTTTCAGGAGGAAATGACGAAATTCGTGCCTCTATTTGCTGCGGGTTAGTATATTCGTCCTGTTTCATAGTCAATATGTATAAATGTGAATTTATTGAGGATCGGGCTGGGCTTGTTCCATTCTAAAATATGATTATCTCCAATCATTAGATCTTAATTTTCATTTATATGTCTGACTTTTGTTGTGTTAATGAAAAATATGAACTAAGATTTAGATTTTTATCTTCCGTTTTTAAAAATGTTTGATTGCATCTATGTATAAAATTCCAAGGGCTCTCGTGATCAATACACGAATTGAGGTCACCACCAAGTCAAATAGCCAAATGAATATGAGATTGAGAAGTATCAAAATGTTTATGTGATTTCAAAAAAGTTTTTCAAAATCACAATATTTTCAAAAAGTTTTTCAAAATCACAATATTTTCAAAAAGTTTTTCAAAATCACAATATTTTCAAAAAGTTTTTCGAAATCGCAATATTTTCAAAAAGTTTTTCAAAATCACAATATTTTCAAAAAGTTTTTCAAAATCACAAGGTTTTTTCAAGTTTCAAGATTTTTTTCAGGAGAACGCAACGCGGAACCCTTGATGTTGGTCCTCACTAACCGCAATGTGTTGGCTTTATTACGGGAAGACGCAATATTGTTTGTCGATTGGAAACAGAAAATGATCGATAGAACGTACCAGCAGATCAAGTGGAGCGAACAGCCGGCGAGCATCGGTTTGGTCACTGTTGTTGTTGTTGTTGTTGTTGTTGTTGTTGTTGTTGTTGTTGTTGTTGTGGTAATTGTTGTTGTTGTTGTTGTTGTTGTTTTTGTTTGTTATTACTGTTGTTGTTGTTGTTGTTGTTCTTGCTGTTGTGGTTAATGTTGTTGTTGTTGTGGTGGTCATTGTTGTTTTGTTGTTGTTGTTATCGTTGTAGTTGTTGTTGTTGTTGTTGTTGTTGTGGATGTTGATGACTTTCAGATGGATTTATTTGCAGTATGGATTTTTTTCAGTTTACGACGATCCATATTTGGTGGCGATTCTCGCCAAATCCGGTCGCGTGGAGATTCGTTCCGTGAAGCCGAGTTACTGCGTGCAGAGGATATCGTCGACACCTGGGCCCAAACATATGACCATCGGGGATGTGGGCAAAACGTTGGTTGTTGATGTTGTTGTTGTTGTTGTTGTTGTAATTATTTCAATTAAACTGAGAATTACGTGTACGTGTTCATATTACTAGCTAATTTTTATCAAAAACTTCAAGTAGTACCGATGAAACGTGAACCAAAATATCATGATCTGCCGTTAGGTTGTTATGACGGTTGCTGTGTTGCTGTTGTGGTAATTGTTGTTGTTGTTGTTGCAATTGATTTTCCTTTTAGTGGCAGTGTATTCCTAGCTGCGGCTCATGATATAGTCGAAAATGAATTACTGTTCCCAAAAGCTGCGTGAATTCTCGATAAACAACCTGATGTTTTAGGGTGTCACATTTTTTGTCGATGAAGATTTCGTCTGATAAAAGTGATTTCTCTTCCCTGTACAGACGAAATGTTCATCGATAAAAAATGTGACACCCCAAAATATTAGGTTGTTTATCGAAAATTCATGCAGCTTTTTGGAACTGTAATTCATTTTCGACTATATCTGGCTGTTAACGAGTCAACCGACGTTAAAGTCCTCTTGTTGTTGTTGTTGTGGTTTTTGTTTTTGTTGTTGTTGTTGTTGTAGTTGTTGCTGTGTTGTTGTTGTGTTTGTTGTTGTTGTTGTTGTTGTTGTTGTTGTTGTTGTTGTTGTTGTTGTTGTTGTTGTTGTTGTTGCTGTTGTCGTCGTCGTTGTTGTAATTGTTTCAAGTTTCAGCGGCAGTGTATTCCAAGCTGCGGCTCACGATATATGGCTGTTAACAAGTCAACCGGCGCTCAAGTCCAACGCTGTTCGATTGACCAGAGATAAAAACTATTTACTGGCTATACAGATAGCGGTTGGTCATTCAGTCTGTCGGTCAACCAATCAATGCTCAGTCAGTCTGTCAGTCAGTCAAACAGTTTTTCAGTCAGGTCAGTCATTCAGTTATTCAATCAGTGGGTCAGTTATTCAATCGGTAACTCAGTCAGTCAGTTATTTAGTCAGTCAGTCACTTATTAATCAGTCAGTCTGTCATCAACTCAATCAATCACTTCAATCAACAACGAATTCCAGGAGCAAATCGACGATGAATCATTGGAAGAGCGCACTCTACGAATTCATGACATCAAACACAAATACGCACTGCATTTGTTCTCGGAGAAGAATTTCACTGAAGCTTATGAACTGTGGGCACAGATTGACGCCGGTTGGTTGTTGTTGTTGTTGTTGTGGTTGTTGTTGTTGTTAGTGGTTTTGTTGTTAGTGGTTTTGTTGTTGTTGTTGTTGTTAGTGGTTTTGTTGTTGTGGATGTGGTGAAGTTGTTGTTGCTGTTGTTGTTGTTGGTGGTGGTGGTGGTGGTGGTGTTGTTGCTTTTGTTTTGTGTCCTTGGATTGGAGGTGTTGTTGTTGTTGTTGTTGTTGTTGCTGCATTTGTTGTTGTTGTAGTTCTATCTAGTTTATTTATAGTAAGTGGTAATATTTTTAATGGGTAATTGTAAGTTGGGTTAAATTATGTTTCTGGTGGTGTTATTATTCATATGGACTTAGTCTGGAATACTTCGGATCATCGGCGTAAGAAAATCAACTCTATGTATTCATGTCAGCGTTGGAACATTTTTTCTACTTAAAATGTCGATCCTCGTTCTCTCATCCGATCGGCCTGGTCTGGGAATCTTCATAAAAAATCTGTTTTATCTATTATTAATAGATTTTAAATACTTTTATTTTTATCATTAATTCCTTGCAGACGTTGTCATCACACCGACTATTAGTGATGGTAATTGCATATTATCGCTTGCTGTGGAGTAGGTATTTTGCTTTTGGAGATTGCAGATTAGGCCTAGGCACTAGCGGATGAGACGGGTGGGAAAAGTGGAATTCCCCCTCTTTGGCGCTTCCAAAAAGTAGAATTTGTTCTCTAAGGTAGAGGTAAAATGGCCTTAAAACTAGCAATTCCCCCCTCTTTGGCGAAATTCTCTCCCTTTGGATAGTCAGCTGGTCCGCTAGTGGGCCTAGGCGTCCGAACAAAATTTTATTTAACGATTAATTACAACTTCCATGTTTGTGATTTGCAGATGTTTACAACTAACATTTTTGTGATGTGTTTTTTTATTTGTTACGTCAACCTACTAAGGGTGATTTCAGAGTTGGAAGAAAAGTTGAATTGAAAGGAGAAGAAAGAGAGGTTAATAGAGTTGATTAATAAGTAAAAAAAATAAAGCAAAAGACTTGATTCTGTCGCTAGAATTTCCTTATCGTTGAAAATGTTTGACAGAATAAACACATTTTTCATTTCTTCTTCTTTTCTTTCGACCCTGAAAGCACCCTGAGTGTGCGTATTCTACTCTATGCTGACACTCAAATAAATGTTAAACAAGGTAATGTTTCAGAAGTCGTCTTTCTGATCGGTCTGTTTCCGGGGTTGTTGCCTGAGAAGGTTCAGGATGGCATGCAGTACCCCAATGACATGCTGATCACCATGACACCTGAGGAAAGGAAACAGGGATTGATCGCTTTGACCAAGTTTCTATCCGAGGTTTGTTGTTATTGATGTTGTTGTTGTTGTTGTTATTGTTGTCGTAGTTTGTGTTGTTGTTGATGATGTTGTTAACGTAGCTGTGGTTGGTGTTGTGGTTGTTGTTGTTGAAGTTTGAGTTGAACTTGTTGATCACCATGACACCTGAGGAAAGGAAATAGGGATCGCGTTGACCAAGTTTCTATCCGAGGTTTGTTGTTATTGATGTTGTTTTTGTTGTTGTTATTGTTTTCGTAGTTGTGGTTGTTGTTGATGATGTTGTTAACGTAGCTGTGGTTGGTGTTGTATGTTGTTGTTGTTGGCATGGTTGAAGATGTTGTTGATCACCATGACACCGGAGGAAAGGAAGCAGGGCTTGATCGCGTTGACCAAGTTTCTATCCGAGGTTGGTTGGTTGTTGTTGTTGTTGTTGTTGTTGTTGTTGTTGACGTTGTTGTAGTTGTTGTTATTGTTGTCGTAGTTTGTGTTGTTGTTGATGATGTTGTTCACGTAGCTGTGGTTGGTGTTGTGGTTGTTGTTGTTGGCATGGTTGAAGATGTTGTTGATCACCATGACACCTGAGGAAAGGAAACATGGATTGATCGCGTTGACCAAGTTTCTATCCGAGGTTTGTTGTTATTGTTGTTGTTGTTGTTGTTGACGTTGTTGTTGTTGATGATGTTGTTAACGCAGCTGTGGTTGGTGTTGTGGTTGTTGTTGTTGACATTTGAGTTAAGTTGTTGTTGATTACCATGACATCTGAGGAAAGGAAACAGGGCTTGATCGCGTTGACCAAGTTTCTATCCGAGGTTTGTTGATTGTTGTTGTTGTGTTGTAGTTGTTGTTGATTATGCTGTTAACGTAGCTGTGGTTGGTGTTGTTGTTGTTGTTGTTGATAATGATGATGATGTTGTTGTTGTTCGTCACCATGACCCCTGATGAAAAGAAACAGGGATTGATGGCGTTAACCAAGTTTCTATCCGACTAGTTGTTGGTGGTGTTTGTTTTTTTGGTTGTTTTAGATATATCAGACCTTAATGGTAACAGTAACACCAATTTGGCCATGCTGGTTATCCATACAATTCCTGAAACGTGAACTAACCAAACTGTTGTTGTTGTAGATATTGACGTTGTTGTTGTTGTTATTGTTGTTTTGATGTTGTTACCATATTTCCTATTTACAGATTCGCACACGCATCGCATACGGTCTACAGCTACAGCCGAAGCTGCGCATGCAGGTTTGTTGTTGTTTTTGTAGTTGTTGTTGTTGTTGTTGTTGTTGTTGTTGACATTGTTGTTGTTTTTGCTGTTGTTAAGTTTTTATCCATATTCGTGTGGTCAAGATATTCGAAAAACTGTTCCGATTGCGCATTGAATTCAACAAATCCTATTACTGGAATATTTTTCATGGTTATCAACTATTAAATTGTGGTTTTATTCTGCTCTTTAATAGGTGTTGTTTGATTGTATTTCATAGTTGAAAGGGTGCCAAGTTTATACATAGGTAAGCTTATGACTACTTTTTTTTTCATAGAAAAGTCTAGGAAATTTCAAGAGAAGAGATCTATGAATAACATGTCACAATAACATGATAACCTGATTTCCCGATGACCGTGATTTCAGGTAGAGATCCACAAAACATTATCGGAATCAGATGCGATTCTGCTGTGGTCAGCCGCTCAACTACAGAAGAACCAACAACTACTGGAGATTGTTGATACAACACTCGTGACCTGCTATCTGGAGGTTGTTGTTGTTGATGTTGTTGTTGTTTTTGTTATTGTTGTTGTTGTTATTATTGTTGTTGTTGTTGTTATTGTTGTTGATGTTGTTGTTATTGTTATTGTTGTTGTTAATATTGTTGTTGTTGTTGTTGTTTTTATTGTTGTTTTTATTGGTTGTTGTTGTGGCTGCTAATCTTGTTGTGTAATGTTATCGGAGTTCGATGCGATTCTGCTGTGGTCAGCCGCTCAACTGCAGAAGAACCAACAACTGCTGGAGATTGTGGATACAACACTCGTGACCTGCTATTTGGAGGTTGTTATTGTTGTTGTTGTTGTTGTTGTTATTGTTGTTGTTGTTGTTGTAACGTTATCGGAGTCCGATGCGATTCTGCTGTGGTCAGCCGCTCAACTGCAGAAGAACCAACAAATACTGGAGATTGTGGATACAACACTCGTGACCTGCTATCTGGAGGTTGTTATTGTTGTTGTTGTTGTTGTTGTTGTTGTTGTTGTTGTTGTTGTTGTTGTTGTTGTTGTTGTAACGTTATCGGAGTTCGATGCGGTGCTGCTGTGGTCAGCCGCTCAACTGCAGAAGAACCAACAAATACTGGAGATTGTGGATACAACACTCGTGACCTGCTATCTGGAGGTTGTTATTGTTGTTGTTGTTATTGTTGTTGTTGTTGTTGTTGTTGTTGTAACGTTATCGGAGTTCGATGCGGTGCTGCTGTGGTCAGCCGCTCAACTGCAGAAGAACCAACAACTGCTGGAGATTCTGGATACAACACTCATGACCTGCTATCTGGAGGTTGTTATTGTTGTTGTTGTTGTTGTTGTTGTTGTTGTACAATCATAATGGCGTCTGGAAAAACTATTCATATCGAGCATTATGTTCAACAAGTTCGATTATTGGAACATTCGAAGTAATCATTGTTCTGCTGTTGTTTTATCACGAATTCAGATCATGTTGCTGATGTTGTTGTTCTTGCTGTTGTTGTTGTTGATGATGTTGTTGTTGATGATGTTGTTGTTGATGATGTTGTTTTTGATGATGTGGTTGTTGTTGTTGTTATTGTTGTTGGTTGTACAATCATAAATACATGTGTATACGAGAAGCGGACTATTCATACTGAGCATTATGTTTAAGAAGTTCGTTTATTGGAACATTCGGATTCGGAGTAATCATTGTTCTGCTGTTGTTTTATCACGTATTCAGATGGTGTGGCTGCTGTTGTTGTTGCTGTTGTTGTTTTTGTTGTTGTTGGTTGTTGTTGCTTATGTTGTTGTGTATGTTATCGGAGTCCGATGCGATTCTGCTGTGGTCAGCCGCTCAACTACAGAAGAACCAACAACTACTGGAGATTGTGGATACAACACTTGTGACATGCTATTTGGAGGTTGTTGTTGTTGTTGTTGTTGTTGTTGTTGTTGTTGTTGATGATGTTGTTGTTGATGATGTGGTTGTTGTTGTTGTTGTTGTTGATGATGTTGTTGTTGATGATGTGGTTGTTGTTGTTGTTATTGTTGTTGGTTGTACAATCATAAATACATGTGTATACGAGAAGCGGACTATTCATACTGAGCATTATGTTTAAGAAGTTCGTTTATTGGAACATTCGGATTCGGAGTAATCATTGTTCTGCTGTTGTTTTATCACGTATTCAGATGGTGTGGCTGCTGTTGTTGTTGCTGTTGTTGTTTTTGTTGTTGTTGCTTATGTTGTTGTGTATGTTATCGGAGTCCGAGGTGGTGCAGCTGTGCTCAGCGGCGCAACTACAGAAGAAACAACAACTACTGGAGATTTTTAATACAACACTTGTGAGGTGTGACCTGCTATCTTTAAGTTGTTGTTGTTGTTGTTGTACAATCAAATACTCTGCATACTCCGGGATAATTATTCATACCGAGCATTATGTTCAACAAGTTTGATTAGTGGAACATTCGAGTTAATCTTTCTTCTGCTGTTGTTTTATCACGTATTCAGATGATGTGGCTGCTGTTGTTGTTGTTGTTGTTGTTTTTGTTGTTGCTGATAGTGTGTTTGGAGGACTATTCATATCGAGCATTATGTTCAACAAGTTTGATTAGTGGAACATTCGGGTTAGCCTTTCTTCTGCTGTTGTTTTATCACGTATTCAGATCATGCTGTTGTTGTTGCTGCTACTGTTGTTGTTGTTGTTGTTGCTGCTACTGTTGTTGTTGTTGTTGCTGCTGCTACTGTTGTTGTTGTTGTTGTTGCTGCTACTGTTGTTGTTGTTACTGTTGTTGTTGTTACTGTTGTTGTTGTTGCTGCTACTGTTGTTGTTGTTGTTGTTGCAGTTGTTATATCCACTTTCAGACCAACGACATGCTGGTTGCATCACTACTCCGCTTGCCCGACAACAGTTGCAATGTCGTACACACGGAGAAACTGCTCCGAAAACGCGAGAAATGGCTCGAACTTTACCTGCTGTACGAACGCAAACAGATGCACAATCAAGGTGAGTTGGTTGATGATGATGATGATGAAGTGAAGAGTATGATGATGATGAAGATGATGTTGTTGTTGTTGTTGTTGATGATGATGATGTTGTTGTTGATGATGTTTATGTGTTGTTGTTGTTGCAATATGGTACATACGGAGAAACTGCCTCGAACCCGCGAGTAATGGTTCGAACCGTACCTGTTGTATGAACGCAAACTGATGCAAAATAAGGTTAAGTTAGTGTTGTTGTTGTTGATGATGTTCAGGTTGTTTCTGTTTTATTTTTGTAAAATATATGGATCTGAGTTCTGACAATTGTGAGTTTATTGTGAGATTGTAACTGTCATGCATATATATTGTTTTTGTGAAACATGAACGAATTTGAGCATTTTCGTCGACTGATACAGTAATAATGGTGCTTTTAGTTTCTAAAGGAAAGGAAAAGGAGTGATTAATTAGTAAACATCGGAGGAAACACTTTTTCTAACAAATAATTTTCGCTCGAATATTTCACAGATTTATCACCTCTTCTTTTATGTACAACAGTACAAACGAATATTTCGTCCAAAATGCAAACACATAAAATTAAAAAAAATGCACTATCACAATAACAAACGATCGTTCAAGACCTGTGCTGATATCTCACACAATCAAGAGATAAACAATAGTGGGGAATACTGAAGAGAGCTAACCACTAATCTCAGATCAACTCGTCTATTCTCATGCTCGAATCGAGTTACAGAAACACAACTGCCCAGATCGATACTTGACGCAGTGAGGATTTCACATAACTATGTACATACATAACGCAGCTACCAAGTTGATATTCTGTACCATGCAATTCATTTTTATCCATCACTTTTCAGCCTTATCTCTACTACACGATCAGCACAATCGTCCGAAGTCGTCTCTCGCGGGCATCGACAGGACCATCACGTATCTGCAGAATCTCGGTCAGGATAACCTGAACCTGATCTTTGAGCATGCCACTTGGGTGATTCGCAAAGATGTGCTGGAAGGCATTCGGGTGAGATTTCGCTGTTGATGTTGTTGTTGTAGGTGAACCCTTTTCCCCTCACTTTCTCTGTTAGTGTATAGGAAAATGGCTTAAATTCAGTGATTAGCACCGCTTTGGAGAAATATTCTTCTTTTACTGTGTAGATTTGCTCAACCGGCAGGGAGGTGAGTTAATATTTGTGTGGTGGATTTCCTCAAGTCTGATCAGAACCAATCATCGTCCAAAAAACAGTCAGCTTTTGTCAGAGTTGTTGAAACAGTTATGCCGTATAGCCTTTTCATCTGAATGATTTTTAGAGGCGTTTTTTTTCGACTACGTGCTACAGATAATAGCAACTAGTAATATCCGATACGGGTCGCATATTTCCAGAAACTACAAAAAAAGTTACGAAAGTAAAACTTTCTTCTGAATGGATGGATGATTTCGAACAAGTGAAATTTTTTTTCAAAAATATTAAAAAAAATTAATTTGTTTGTTGGAATTTTTATTGTCATAAAATTAAGCTTGCTTTGCTGATTTTTTTTCATGTATTTTTCATTGGAATACGTTGATTATTGAATGGTTAAAATCACGTTCAAAGTTAGAATTAAATTTCTGAAAATTATTTCAACTTTTTGATAATCAACGTATTTCCATGAAAAATACATGTTATAAAAACATGAGTGTTTTACCTCTTAAGTTATGGCTAACGGTTCGGCTTGTGGTGACATGAAAAACCACGCTGGACACCTCCGCTTCGCGGTGCTAACGGTCCAAGGCGGGGGCATAAAACTTAGGTTTCAGTGTAGGCTTAGGCTTAGGCTTACGTACATTTAATTTCACATTTCCACATTTGTTGCTTGCAGATCTTTACGGAAGAGTGCGATGAGTGTCGCAATTTGGATCGGCATCGCGTGCTTAACTACTTGTTACGCAATACACCCGATGCAGTTATACCATATCTGGTTGGTGTTGTTGTTATTGAATTTAATGCGAATCTCGAGGTGCTATTACCGGTTTGTAACGGTCAGGTCGTCGTATCTCTTCTTGAAACGTGAATGAATTAGACATTATTTTGGTGGATTGTTAAAACAATGTTAATTTTGTTGTTGATCTGGCAGTCATAAGAGTGATTTGTCATAACGTAATTAGTCATACATATATTATATTCTCTCCATGAAACGTGACCGATATTTGAGATTATTTCGGTCCGTTGTATAATACTTTTTATAGTACTGTAAAAGAAAGAAACTATCGTATTATAACATGCGTGGTTTTATACTCTCTTCATGAAACATGAACAAGTTTGGAATTTCTTTGGTTCAGTGGATTGATATGGTAAACATGGCTTCAGCGTCGAATATAGAATAAAAAAATGTGGTTCATCTATAAATTAATTGAGTTAAAAAAATTTGTTGTGTTTTGTGCACTGGCGGACGAACTAAACCTCCAAAGGTATGGGAATATGTCCAAAGAGGGGGGAATCAGTCGAAAATAGATCATTTTGCCTACTCTTTGGGGAACAAATTCTAGTTTTTGATACCGCAAAACAGGGAGAATTCCACTTTTTCCTCGCCTTCCTTTCCGCTAGTGGTTTTAATTAAGAGTATATTCCGATGAACGGTTTTCCAGATTACACCTTCTTTTTTCGACCAGAATGTTCAGCAAATTTCGTTCACGTTTCATCATTCATATATAGGAACACGTGATCGGCCAATGGGATGAGGACAGCGCTATCATGCACGACACGTTGGCCGAGCATTACGTGGTCAAGGTCAAGCAGCTCATGGTGCAGTTCATTGAGAGCTTACCGGAAGGTTGGCTTGACTGACTTAGTGACTGACCATCTTATTAACGGAAATGGTGACCGACTGACCGAGTGACTGACTGGTTGACTAAATGATTGACAGACTGAATGACTGTGAGTTGCGAGTGGTGCAGTTCATCGAGAGCTCGCCTGCGGGTAGGTTTAATTCTTTAAAGGGAACTAAAACGGGTTGTTAATGACAGACTTTTTGGAAATATTTACTAATTAAATGGGTGACTGACCAGCTGTTTCTTGTGACAGACCGACTGACTATGGCTTGCTAGTAACTCATGGTGCGGTTCATCGAGAGCTTGGCCGACAAACTGACGGAAGGATTGACTTGTTTTGAATGACTGACTGATTGATCTACTGATTTATTTGCTAACTGAACGGGTGATCGATTGACTGACTGACTGACTGACCGACTGACTTACTGACTGATTTGCGAGTAGCTCATCATGGTGCAGTTCATTGATTTCGATAGGTTGCCGGAAGGCTGGGTTATTGCTTTTAGTGGATTGTTTGACAGAGTGATTGACCGCTTGTAAATGACTGACTGGCCAAATTAACAACTGAATGGGTGTCCGACCGATTGCCTGTCTGACTGACTGATGGAAGAACTGAATGATTGACTGAATGTTTGACTGACCGTCAGAATGACTGATGGACTTGATGAGTGCTTCACTAAGTGAAATACTAAATGACTGATTGATTGACTGACTGAATGACTGACAGACTGGCTGACTGACTGACAAACTGACTGACTGACTGACTGACAGACATACTGACTGACAGACAAACTGACTGACAGACAAACTGACTGACTTCACACAGGTCACGATGTCCCAACAGCCGGCCAAGAACCGGGTGAACTCGGCGATTTGCGCCGCAAAATGCTGGATTTCTTCGAACGATCGCTGCAATACAACCCGGAAAAGTTGCTCGTTCAACTGCCGCATGACGGTTGGGTTGTTGTTGCTGGTATTGCTGTTTTTTGTTGATGTTGTTATTGATTATGTTTTGATTGATTGTATTGTTGTTGAATGTTGTACCGGTGATAATTCAATATCGAAACCGTTAATATTGTGGATGAAACGTGAACCATTTACTCACGATTGGTTGACTTATTCAGTTTTGTCTTGCTAAAGTGTGTGTGCATGTTAAGATGTTCCACTTATAGATGTGGTTTAAGATCTCTTGTGTTATCTACTCCAATCTCAAGTTTTACTTTTTTGTTTATTTTTGGTACTTTTCCAGCCTTGTTCGAGGAACGTGCCCTGCTGCTGGGTCGTCTGAAAAGGCACGAACAAGCGATCGCCATTTATACCAACATTCTGCATGATTATGACGCTGCGGAGAAGTACTGCCGGCTGCATTACAATACGCATAATGCCAGGTGTGGGAAAAGTGGAATTTCCCTCTGTTTGTCGTTTTCAAAAAGTATAACTTGTTCTCTAAGGTGTAGGTAAAAAGATCTGCGATTTCCCCCTCTTTGGAAAGATTCCCCTCCCTTTGAAGGATTAGCTCGTCCGCCAGTACTCGAACCTTATCAGTCTGTCAGTCAGTTACCAAATAGTTTTAGTCAATCGGTCCTCGATCAGTCAGCCGCTCAGACAATCAGTCAATCAGTCAATCTTCAGTCAGTCAGTCATGACATTGACAATCGAAAAGATTAAGAAATTGAGAATTGAGAAAAAAACATACGATATCACTGATTTCAGGGACAAGTCCGTCTATCTGATTCTGCTTCGGATGTACGCCTCACCCTCCGATACGTCTATAGTTGGTCTCATGCACTCTGCTGTGCCCAAGCCTAAGCCCAATATTGCCCAAGCGTTGAGGGTACTTAAGCGGCATGCCAATCGGATTGATACTGGTTGGTTATTATGGTTGTTATGAACTGAATTGTCTGTCAGTTTGATGATTAGTTAGTTGACGGCTTTCTTTCTTAACGTTGAGTCCGTCAGTCAGTCAGCAATACAGCCAGTCAGTAAATCAATCAATCAACCAGTTAGTCAGTCACTCGATCAATCATTATTGAAATCAGTCAGTCAATGATTGATAACAGACATTATTTCCAGTGCGTGCCCTGGCATATATTCCTGATACGATCAGCTTGTCCGAACTGTGGCTGCCGCTGGAGTGTGTGCTGCATCAGGTCAGTCATTTCTTCAACCAGTCAGTCATTCCTTCAACCAGTCAGTCATTCCTTCAATCAGTCAGTCATTTTTACATTTAGTTAGTGAGTCGCTAGTTTCGGTGAGTAAGTTTCCCTAAATAAAATTTTCGGACCGAGCAAACATCAGTAAATAGAAAATGTAAAAATATTGATTCAATTATCCTAATGACTGATAAAACAGTTCCTCACAGTTTTAGGCCAATAGTTCTGCGCAACTATTCGAACACTACACTATGAAACACTATCGAGGTGTGATTACAGTGTTACAGATGCATTTGATAAACTTTGTAAAAAAATAAATATATTATATATATTTTTGCTAAATCATGAGTCAGTCGTCTGTGTGACTGTCAGTCAAGTCGTCTGTCACTCGTTTCCAGGCCGCCAGTCACCGATCCCAGCTGACCATCAATCGTGGTCTCTATTCGGCTGGTCATCTTTCTGCCCGGGCGGAATTGATGAAGGAGCAAAGTTTTAAGGTGGAAATTACGAATTCCGTCAGCTGTCGTCAGTGCGAGAAGAAGATTGGCAACAGGTTGGTTGTTGTTAATGTTGTTGTTGTTGTTGTTGTTGTTGTTGTTGTTGTTGATGTTGTTGTTGTTGTTGTTGTTGTTTTCGTTGTTGTTGTTGTTGTTGTTGTTTAATTATCCATCTTCTGCTCCACCCATTGTCTGACGACTGAGAATCGATTATAACAGGCAACAGGTTGGTGGTTGTTGTTGATGTTGTTGCTGTTGTTGTTCTTGTTGATGTTGTTCTTGTTCATGTTGTTCTTGTTTTTGTTGTTGATGTTGTTGTTGTTGTTGGTTGTTGTTTTGGTTGTTGTTGTTGTTGTTGTTGACGTTGTGTTGGTGTTGTTGTTGATGTTGTTGTTGTTGTTGTTTTTGCTGTTGTGGATGTTTTTGACGTTGCTGCTGTTGTTGTTGTTAATGTTGTTGTTGTTGCTGTTGTTGTTGTTTTTTTGTTGTTGATTATAACTAAAAGCAAAAGTTTTCCCAAACTATCAATTAGTACGGAAGAAACGTGAACCAATTTGTCATCGCCCGCTGTTTGGTTGTTATGGTGCCCGTTGCATTGTTGTTGTTGCTGACGTTGCTGTTGTTGTTATCGTTGTTTTTGGTGTATATATTCTTGTAAATTGTTGTTGTTGTCGTTGTTGTTG
Source organism: Daptonema setosum (assembly GCA_964036265.1). NCBI lineage: Eukaryota > Metazoa > Nematoda > Chromadorea > Monhysterida > Xyalidae > Daptonema > Daptonema setosum. Next base: position 21,148,543 of record OZ038448.1, read on the forward strand.
TTGTGGATGTTTTTGTTGTTATTTTGTAATAATATTGTAATTTGTGGTTGTTGTATTATTCACAAATTATATTGTTACAGTGCCTTCGTCCGGTACACCGATGGTTCACTGGTTCACTACTACTGTCATCGTCAAATGACCCAATCCACCGTCACTTCTCATTTGTCATCCTCATCTGGGTCCGGCTCAGTAACTGAGTCGAATAAATATAGATGACGTGAAACGTGAACGGAAATGATGATAAATAATCTTGTTGACACTTGTGTGCAGACTAGCGGACGAGAAGGGGTGGAAAAATGGATTTCCCTCTAGTTGGCCCCCAAGGTGGGGGGTAAAAGGGATAAATTTTTGTCCATTCCCCCCTCTTCGGGAAAGATTGCCCTCCCTATGGAGGTTGGACTTGTTCGCCAGTGGCTTGTGTCAGGGTTTCTTGTTATCATAAAACTTAGAGACCCGGTATATATTGGCCAGGGTTTCTTGTTATCATAAAATTAACTTTGTGGGCTGGTTACGCACGTATGAAAGTAATCAAGAGGAATTTGAATTTTCATATGTTGTCTAAATGTTATGTAAAGAATATTTCATTTCGCACAAATTTGAAAGCGCGCCAAAACATATTTGAATTCAAATTGCGCGCCGAAAGATTTTTGGCTAACAAGATACCCTGGATAGGCTAGACAATGGATCTTGCGCCACGTATGAATTTCTTTAAAGTGTAATTTAAAAAAAATTTATTTCGAAAAAAAAGTTTTCAAGCGAGTCAAAATTTAGTTTTTTTTATTCAAGTTGCGTGAAACCCTGTAACTCAGTCTTCTAATGATTTGAGAATGCTACGATATTTTACAGCAAATTTATTGTTTTACGCGTTGTTATACCTGTTACTTGTGATTCAGTTATACGCGATTTCCCATTTTGTGCCTTGACTTGCTTCATAAAAAATCATATTTCTATTCTTTCGTGTTGTGTACAGATTATTTGCATTACATTCACTTACGAATCTGTGTATTTATTTTAACTTTTATTATCAATTGACGTTCTGTATTTATTATTTTGTTGAATAACGCAATAAAAGTGGCTTATTTACTTGCTGTGGAAAAGTTTTATGAAAAGTTTTATGAAGACCTCTAACAAACCAAGAATAAATCTACTTAATCTCCTACAAACTCACCACTGACTCAATCACACACACACTCTCTCACTCACGCACTCTCACTGACTCACTCAGCCACAAACTCACTCACTTACCCACTTGATAACTAACTAAACTCACGCGCACTCACTCACTCACTCACCCATTCACCCACTCATACTCACTCACTCACTCACTCATTCATTCACTCACACACTCACCCACCAACTCTTCACGGACTCACTCACTATTCACTCACTCACTCAGCCACAAACTCACCCACTGACAAACTCGATAACTAACTAAACTCACTCGCTCACTCATTCAGCTCAGTCATTCATTCACTCACACACTCGCCCACCAACTCTTCACTGACTCACTCACTATTCACGCTCTAATCACGTCTAATTTTCGGCTAATAAAAACAGTTTAGGAGTTTGCGGTTTGATCTCTTGACGAGCTTGGCACTCTAATTCGAGGCGCTAAAATGCCTAATTTGGCACATAAGTGGGCACCTAATGGAAGTTGACAGTCCTTTCCGGGTCAGCTGGAGTCCACTAGCGGACGGGCTAAATCCCCCAAGGGAGTAGAGTTTCTTCAAAGAGGGGGAATTAGCAAAAATTAAGCCATTTTACCTACACCTTAGGGAACAAACCTTAATTTTTAAAACTGCCAAAGCAGGGTAATTCCACTTTTCCCTCCCCTTCTCATCCGCCAGTGAGCTGTAGCCTCTAAACAGAATTCAAGATTACGTGTCGGTTTGCTTACCATACCAAATATAAAATAAGAAAAATAATGAACTTCCAAACTGCCTAAAACTACATTTGAATTATACAGTGTGAGAAAAACGCAGTATTTCCTATTTTTGCATACAAGTGTACTTGTAACTCAAAAAGATTCTGGCGCGCAATTTGAATTCAAATCTGCAGTCAGGTTGTGTTTCCCCGGTCACACTGACGGACGAGCCAATCTTCCAAAGGGAAGGAAATTTCTTCAAAGAGGGGGAATTGGCAGTTAGTGAGCGGTAGCCTGTAAACAGAATTCAAGATTACGTGTTGGCTTGTTTACTAAACATAAGAAAAAAATATAAATTATATTTTTCTAAAACTATATTTGAATTAAAAACTGTATCTGAAGATTGTCACACAAGTTAACTTTTATAAAATGAACATACTAATAAATTACAACACATTAGAAGCGTAATATTATAGTTTATTGTTATCTTGCTAACTAATTGAGAAAATATTTTTGAAAACAAAAAAAAATCAAAGTTTCCTGAGGTGTTTTGTCCAGAGTTTTCCGACGCCTTTTCTAACGGAGTCTGGACTCCCTATGTTGTGTTTCCCGGGTCTTTGGAACCACTAGCGGACGAGAAGGGGGGGGGGAGTGGGCTTCCCCCCTCTTTGGCACTTTCAAAACGTAGAGTTTGTTCCCTAGGGTGTAGGTAAAATTGCCTGAAAACGTTAAATTCCCCCTTTGGAGTAATTCCACTTTGGAGGTTTGGCTCGTCCGCCAGTGTTTGGAACTTGTTTTATAGAACCGGTTTATGGGAGACGGTGATTTTAGTGATATATTCCTGATCTTTATAAACTGACCAGATGGTTTTGATAACTGATACTAACGATAACGATCATAATTAATTGCCACCTTAGCTCCGTTGTTGTTATTTTTGCAATAATACTTTGTTTTTCTTTTTCTTTTTTCACATTTACGTTTGAGAAAATTAATCATTCTCAATGGTGGGTAGAATTTATGATTATAGTTTGCTACCGAAATTCTGTAATAAAACTTATGACCATTCATCGTACGTTTATCAGCCAGTCAGTCAGTCAAGTCAGTCAGTCAGTCAAGTCAGTCAGTCAGTCAGTCTCTGTCTGTCTGTCAGTCAGTCCGTCAAAAATAGCACTCATTCAATTTTGAATTGAGTCTGCTAATCCCACGCGAATGCAATACTATCATTACGTCCTGCCTTGACCACTGAATACATACATGCGGTCAAATCATAAAACTTATGACCATTCATTGTACGGTAATCAGTCAGTCAGTCAGCCAGTCAGATCGATGGTGTTTTTCCCGCTACTTTAATATAGACCATTCGCCCTTTCAACATGTTTTTGTACTTAACATATATGTCTGTCTCTAATTTTATTCCAATCGATTCGTTTTACCGTTTTGTATGGTACTATTTATATCTCTAATGCTGCGTGGTATTGCCTTTGATAAAAATAATAAGTTTCGCTCCATGTGATCTATACCAGTGATGGCCCGGCCGCGAGTTTACTAACTGCACTATACTGAGAATCCAAAATTGCCAAAACTGTAATTTATGAGTTTTCCAGAAAACCATACAGGCTTTGCTTGATAAGTGATAAACACTGGTGTAAACGTATGACGGTAGCAGCACGCGTTGGTTGCATTGAATGCACGCATTGAATTTTGGATTCTCAGAATAGTGCAGTTAGTAATCTTGCGGCCCGGCCCCCATGCCATTAATGTGTACCAGGTTATGCTTACCACCTCGAAAATCGGCAGAGTGTGATTAATTGAAAGTGTGATATCACTATTTGATTATAAATGAAAAAATATATAAATGTAATTATTGAAATAATTGTAAAAAATATAGAAAAACATCTATGGATATTTTTTATGACAGCCGCTCCCCCTCACCACTGGCGTACAAGAAGAGTGGGAAAGTGGAATTTCCCTCTCTTCTGCATTTTAGAAAAGCGGATTTTGTTTCCTAAGGTGTGGGTAAAACAGACGGAAAACTGCCGATTCCCCCCTCTTTGACGAAATTCACCACCCTTTGGAGGTTTGACTCGTCCGCCAGTCAGTATTTGTATTAGTATACGAATTCTAGTCCTACCAAGAAACTGAAAAATTTCAAGTATCCTGGTAGGATTCGAACCCACGACCTTCCGTTCAGTACACGGACGTGCTAACCGCTACACCATGTATGCCAGATGCCCCCGATGTCTACCAAATCATCATTACCACCGCATGGCACAACTTTTATTATGATACCATTGGAGTTCTAATCAAGAAATGCCCGACTGGTTCCGTGTATAGTGTATCGCATTCATAAGTTATCAGGAGACTGGATATGTACAACATTTTTTATAAACACCATATTTTAAACAACATTTTTTATAAACACCGTTTTTTATAACACCATATCTTATAAACACCATATTTTATAAACACCATATTTATAAACACCATATTTTATAAACACCATATTTTATAAACACCATATCTATAAACACCATATTTTATAAACACCATATTTATAAACACCATATTTATAAACACCATTTTTTATCATCAAGAAATGCCCGACTGGTTCCGTATATTGTACAGTGCATTCATCAGTGAACTAGACACTGAATATAAACATAATTTTTTATAAACACCATTTAAAAAAAAAATTTTTTCGGCGCTTCAACGCCCGTCATTTTGTGGCAATTTTGTTAATATTATTCATATTCAAAAGATCAAAAAATTATGTATACAGTATTTTCTAACGAAACGCTTCATTACAGGGTCCTGAGTCATTCAATTGTGAGTGAATCAAAGTCAACTGTCGCCTCTCTAGCCTAGTAGTTAGGCCGTCGGACTTGCAAGCTAGAGTTCCTAGGATCAAAACTGGCAGGTGACACCGATCGCGGTTTCCTGCCGTCGCCCGTCAGTTCATCCAACTTCAACGGTCACTAAGAAAACATCATTCTGATATGGTATTAGTGTGCCTCGTTGGCTTCAGTTAATGAAGAAGTCCAAGAAAAAAATCATACTTAGGAAAACAATGCGAATTCGGGTTCCATATTCATGTTATTGGGAACTTTTCATGATAAATAAACCATCAAGTTCATAAAAGTTCCATTAAAGCTGGAATGGAGACATACATAAAATAATTTGTGTTAATCCCATATTTGGCGCGAATTCAAATTCAGCCTCCTAACCAACTGTGAATCCGTCGGCAGACCACATGCCACCAACTGGTGACCTATTCTCATTAAATGCCAACCGTTCTCATTAGTGCAGCGGTTAGCGCGCCTGTATCAAGAACGTGAGGTCGTGGGTTCGAGTCTGGATAGTCAACTTTTTTTCTACTTCTCGGTTTTACTTCTATTCTTTACACTATTATCAATGATCATGAGGCTAGGTTTTTAACGTCTGATTTTAGTAAGACTTTTCCTTGTATACAATAGTGTTACGATTGATATAGATGAGGTCTAAATGAGGGCGGCCTTTCAAATTTACTCTCATAATAAATAGATTGATTTCAGATCAGTGCTAAGCTTGTAAACCGGTCATCGGTTAAAGGCAAACGGCGCATTTTAATTCGTGGCTCAGTGGGTATAATTCATTTAGAGTTGCCCATGGATTTTTTTTTGAAGAATTATTGTACACCCGTTCAGAAACTTTCAGATGGTGAAACCACGTCACACTACACTTTTAGGGATGTTTTAATACCCGTATGAAGCATATCCTACTAAATTTATGATAATGTGTCAATTTCCTTATGTTGCAACGTTAAAACTATCTGTTTGGTTGGAACCACAAAAATACAATGCCAGTTATTGTAAAATGAGAAGAAGTCATCTACGAAATTATATAATTACATTTGTTCATGAAAGTACGTTTTTAAAGTTTCGACCGGTGAAGACACATCACGTTAAACGAAACTTTTCGTTCATGTTTCATCTCACGTATACAAGATTCCCAACGAAGAATTTCGTTAGTTCCTTTTCGTTTCCATTAGTATGGTAAATAAAACTATCCCTCAATTCAGAACCTCAATCAATATTACGTCATAAGGTCTAAGAACTAAATTCGAAGGAAGATTTCCATTCGAAAATTACTTCTTGGCAGATTCAGGTAGTTGTAGCGCACGATTTGAAACCAGACTTCTCGCCGATGTTTCAAGGCACATATAAAGGACTACCAACCAAATTTTTTGTGATACAGTCAGATCTCCTTACGAAACGTAGCTTGAAAATAAATTTAGCTTCAAATTGTCAATTGGTTCGAAATGTTAGTCCTTGTTTAACGAAAAGTAAAACATAACATATAACCATAATACAATAAAAACGAAATGCGTAAATAAGCCTCTGGCACAGGGTATAACATATTTGTTTGGCATTTAACGACGGTACTTTATTCATAGCTTCGTAGTGACAGGTACATTTTGACCACTGGCGGACGAGGCAAACCTCCAAAGGAAGGGGAATTTCCTCGAAGAGAGGGGAAATAGCAGTTTTGAGGCTATTTTATCTACACCTTAACGAACAAATTCTACTTCTCGGAACTCCCAAAGAGAGGGGAATTCCACTTCTTTGTTCTTCCCAGGTACATTTGTCCACTGGCGGACGATCCAAACCTCCGAAGGTTGGGGTATTGTAGAAATACTATTGTCCCAAAGAGGGGGAATAAGTAGAACTTATGCCATTTTAAAACTACAACTCAAAATCTACATTAAAAATGCCAAAGAGGGGGAATTCCCTTTTACTCCACTCCTTGTCGGCTACTGCATTCGTCCCCCTCACTACCACAGCTCCATCAACGGAGGGGGTAAGGTGTTTAGGTCCCCCCTTTATATACCAAACATAACTGTTGTTCCCGCAACCTATAAGCCCTGGCTTTGTCATACTTTTGCAATACTGGTTGGTGAGAGAGAAAGTTCATCACTAGGAAGTAAAAGTATGAGCAATGTTTTCTTAGGGTGCTTTCAGAGCAAAAAGGAAAGTAAAATGAAAGTAAAAGGGTCATGA
>OZ038448.1:21160442-21162942 GCA_964036265.1 Daptonema setosum
ATATCTTCCTTCAGCCAATGCAAAACAGTAATTTTCCACTAAAACTAAATAGCTTGTGGCCCAACATCTGAGTTAAGCGTAAAAGGTGCATTTTTACGGGCAATGATGTTTTTTTATTAACTGGAATTCGTATATTATCTTTGTATGCTCATGCTTACATTTTTTTACAAAATTAGCGTTAATTTCATCCAACAAGTTTTCAACCTAATGGTTCATGGTCTGACTCTTTTTGTCTGTCAAATTTCACTAGATTCCCGAAAGGGTCTTTACCATCTCACTGCGGCAACAACAACCACATAAGAGCTCCAACTGATTCGAGTTGTCAGTTGATGTGAGTCTTTGAGTCAGTGAGTCAGTGAGTCTTTGAGTCAGACTATGAGGCAGTCAACCAATGAGCACAAGGGTTTTGAGTTGGTAATCAGAAATTGATTAATAACTCAATGATTGCCTGAAATCTGTAACCTGGCTAGTATCCTGACCAATGCAGAGCAGTAGTTATCCACAAAAACTATCATATACCCTTTCCACAAATTTTTTTCATTCACGTTTCATGGAGTGTATAGGAAGAAAAAAAAGACAATAACTAATGATGACTTCATCGTATGACGCGAAATAGCTTTTTAAAATTCTCATTCCCTACACCAACACCCTTTCCTTTTCATTTTACTTTCCTTTTTACTTTACTTTTACTTCCCATTTTACTCTGAAAGCAACCTTATTATTTCACTGCGGCAACAAAAACCACATAACGAGCTCTTGATACGAATTGTTAGTTGATGTGAGTCTTTGAGTCAGTCAACCAATGAGCACGAGGGTTTTGGGTTGGTAATGAAAAATATTTAAATAAATCAATGATTGCCTGAAATCTGTAACCTGGCCAGCATCCTGAACCAATGAAAAGCAGTAATTTTTCACAAAAACAATCATGAACACTTTCAACAAAAAAAAATTCATTCACGTTTCATGAGCTGTTCATAAGTCATACCAAGACATTAACCAAGGATTACCATTCTATGTACCTATCCAGAAATATAAATTTTATAATTCTCATTACCTACACCAACAATAACACCTTTTCATTTTTCTTTTCTTTTTGCTTTTCTTTTTACTTCCCATTTTACTCTGAAAGCACCCTTTCCATCTCACTGCGGCAACAACAACCACATAAAGAGCTCCACATGATTCGAGTTGTCAGTTGATGTGAGTCTTTGAGTCAGTGAGTCTTTGAGGCAGTCAACCAATGAGCACAAGGGTTTTGAGTTGGTAATCAAAAATTGTTTAATAACTCAATGATTGCCTGAAATCTGTAACCTGACTAGTATCCTGAACCAATGCAGAGCAGTAATATTTTTCCTTCATGTTTCATGTAGAGTATAGAATTTTTAACAAGACAAAAAATAATGATCCGTCTTCAACCTACATACGTCTGAAAAACAACTTTTATAATACTCATTCCCTCCACCCCACCATCAGAATAATATTCATTCTCCCTAATTCTCAAATGCAGTGCGTCATTCATTCTGTGTTTTTCATTCACGTTTCATCAGTTCTATAAAATAAATAGTGTTCGTTTTGCGACCAGTTTTTCTTCTCGTTTCCGGTCGGCGCGCGCTTCGGGTTGTATCCTCCGGAAGTCACCATTGACGGGTATTTGGTCTCACTAGCGGCGAGAAGGAGAGGGAAAAACGGAATTCCCCCCTCTTTGGTGTCCTCAAAAAGTAGAATTTGTTCCCTTAGGTAAAGGTAAAATGGCCTGAAAATTCCTTCCCTTTGGAAGATCAGCTCGTTCGCCAGTGTTTGGTCCCAGTCGGTTTTCGTTCTCTATTATAGATCTTTTCATATTTTAATATCAGACTAAATTTAAAATCCCGCCAATTTTGAAACATTTTTCATGCAAACATGGTTTCTGTACGACACTCCTCAGTCCTCATGTTGACTGAAATTCAACGATCGTATGAAGTCTTCTTACCTTCAATTGTTCAGTTCTTACCCTTAAAAAAATATAATCCTAACTTAGTAAAGGCATGTGTGTGTAAGCCCTAAAAGTTTCGGTCTTCATCTAACCTCTTTGAAAAAATTTGCTTGAATCTATCATTACCTGTCATTGATGCTATCTGATATTTCAAAAATACCATTTTATGGCTATCACTGACTGAATGACTGACTGACTGATTGACTGACTGACTGACTGACTGACTGACTGACTGACTGACTGACTGACTGACTGACTGACTGACTGACTGACTGACTGACTGACTGACTGACTGACTGACTGACTGACTGACTGACTGACTGACTGACTGACTGACTGACTGACTGACTGACTGACTGACTGTCCGAACTTGCCCGCCCCAGTAGTACCGACAGTCATTGGTCAACCAGTCATAAACCCCCGGGCCCCGACAGACAGTCATCAAAGTCCCAAAGTACCGTCGGGTCGTTAGTCGGACGTTTGAACCGTGGCGTCATAAACCGACATACAGGGTTTCTGATTATAGCA
>OZ038448.1:21167942-21192942 GCA_964036265.1 Daptonema setosum
CTTTCTCCAACCTACATACCATTAATCAAAACTCTATTGGGCCGAAGGAAACCATTTGTCACTGAAATTAAAATCTACATCGGATCCCATACGGTTCTTGGTGGTTTTGATAAACTGGTTACATCCGGTAAACTTAAGATTTTTTTTCATAAGTTAGAATTTTCTCATGAGTTAGGATTTTCTCGTAAGTTTATCTAAACAGTTTTAAACTGGTTCTCAGTTTGGTTGGATCATCACTCACTCACTCACTCACTCACTCACTCACTCACTCACTCACTCACTCACTCACTCACTCACTCACTCACTCACTCACTCACTCACTCACTCACTCACTCACTCACTCACTCACTCACTCACTCACTCACTCACTCACTCACTCACTCACTCACTCACTCACTCACTCACTCAAGAGTTTTATATCCGCCTGTTCAGCGTTTCAGAAATCAGGAGTTTTAATCAAAAGGTTCATTCATTACACTGGCCGGGGAACTTCGTTAGATCTTGAACGAACCTCGATCAATATTTATAAATTTTTTACGAACTCTATCTTTTCCTACCTTTCTCCGATCCAACTCGGTTTTTCGCCCTACCTTATCCTTTCCCCAACCTACCATTAATATCAGTTAGCCTAAAATACAATACAATATCAGTTAACATTTTCTATGATCTGAAAATTATATATATTATTCTGTTTTGAAACATTGCATCTATTATAAATTCTTTCACGTCCATAATACCTTCACGTTTATAATACCTTCATGTCTATAATACCTTTACGTCCATAATACGTTCACGTCTATAATACCTTCACGTCTATAATACTTTTACGTCCATAATACGTTCACGTCTATAATACCTTCACGTCTATAATACCTTTACGTCCATAATTCTTTCACGTCCATAATACGTTCACGGCCATAATACGTTCACGTCCATAATACGTTCACGTCCATAATACCTTCACGTCCATAATACCTTCACAGACTCCATATCTCATATGTAGCTAGTTCCTCATGCTTCGATTAAATTTCAGCAAGGCTGGTAGACGATACCTCCCCAGGGGTTTCAATGGATCTCGAACGAACCGATTCCGCTTCAGCCCCAACCCTTTCTCGATGCCACTATATCGGAGGATAAGGGTATGGGGGGTCATGGTATTCTCCTATTTACAGCGGTATTTATATAAAAGTGGCATTATAACTTACTCAAAGTATCTTTTTGTCAAATTTTTCATGTGAATAGTTAAAGCTGAAATGAATTAGGCGTCATATTAGAACTTAATTTCGGCTAAATTCAAGCCCGCGCCAATGGTCAGGTTTGAATTCAAATTGCGCATCAACGTTTTATTGGTAACAAGAGACCTCGGATAAGCTATGATTTCATGGTGCAGGTCAAAATTACCTAAAGAGTCCACGTTCCCTCTCTTTGAGGAAAATTCAGCTCTCTTTGAAGAAAATTCAGCTCTCTTTGAAGGAAATTCCACTGCTCAACTTTCGGAAGATTGGCTCCTCCCGTCATTGCCGTCCAGACAACGTACGGCTGGTTGTCCTGAGACATACTGATGTGGTATCGAACTTTAAAGGATCCGTACCCTGAAATAGCTGGAATCGTGTCGACCATTGATAGTCTACGTTTAAGTTCACTAGCGGACGAGGAGGGGAGGAAAAAGTGGAATTCCCCCTATTTTGCAAGTTGAAAAAGTACAGTTTGTTCCCTAAGGTGGAGGTAAAATAACCTGAAAACTGCCAGTTCCCCCCTCTTTGGGAAGTTCTCTCCACCCCTTTGGAGGTTTGGCTTGTCCGCAAGTGGTTCTAGTATGTACTGCCTATTCCTCCTTCTAATACTGCCACCACTTCCAAGTAAAATTATGATCCAGGAAGAGTTATTTTAAAGTGCGTTCTTATTTTAAAGTGCGTTGAGTTCTTATAAATTTAGTTTGTTCTTTTTGTTGATAATTTTTCTGAAAACTTGACAACAATAATAATAACAATTTGATTTAGAACTCAGATTAGGGTTCGGATCAACGAGTTCAATTTACTTTGAGCATCTTTCTTATTCCACGAGTCACGGCACGAAACCCAACCTCAACATCATCCAATCTTACCGTAATACATGGGCAATGAAATATTATGGCATTCTAGTGAGATTACAAGACAGAATTCGAATGCGCGCAATTTTTCTTATGTCTTTTTTTCATCTATAGCCTATCCAGGGTATCTTGTTAGTCAAAAAGTTTTTGGCGCGCAATTTGAATTCAAATTTTCGTTTGGCGCATTTCAACATTCATGAAAACGCTGCGTTTAATTCATTGCGTGACTCCATAGAAATTCAGTTTTTTTTCAAGAATTATTGACGAAGCTATAAATATGTTGATATTTGGTCTTGTCAATGAAAATGGGAGGAAATATTTTTTTTATACATGCCGGCGGTAATGTTTCAAATTTGGGACATCTTCATATGATGATGAGATGAGCTCAGGTCAGAGACGAACCTCCGAAGGGAGGGGAATTTTTCCAAAGAAGGGAGAATTGGCAATTTGTCCCACAATCAAAAACAAACTCTAGGTTATGAAACAGCCAAAGAGGGGGGAATTCCACTCATCCCTCCCCTTTTCGTCCGCTAGTGGCTCCTCAGGCTTAATGTTCCAAAATCGTATTTTATTGTTCGTGTTTTTGTGTTCATTCAATCATTTCCATTGCGATTTAATCATATGAAAAACCGTATCGATATTTAACACCTTTTCAGGAATAAAAAAGCAACATAATCGATTTGAGGTATTATTCCACTACTCGTAATATTTCCGATTTTCGTCAAAACAACAACAACAACAACAACAACAACAACAACAACAACAACAACAACAACAACAACAACAACAACAACAACAACAACAACAACAACAACAACAACAACAACAACAACAACAACAACAACAACAACAACAACAACGACAACAACAACAACAACAACAACAACAACAACAACAACAACAACAACAACAACAACAACAACAACAACAACAACAACAACAACAACAACAACAACAACAACAACAACAGCATTACGGAACCTTGAACGATCTTCAACAGAACTATTATACCACCGGTAATAATTGAACTTCAAACCAACTTCGTGTCGAACTGAAAGGAATTGCGTCAGAAATTCGAGAAATTTCTGTTTACTGTGAAAACCATTGATCAACAACCTCAACAATAAATGAAAAAAACAATTATGAACATTTCGTAAATAATTTTAATTAAATACTGTAATTCGAACTTCATTGTCAACTAAGAGTTGTGAATCTACGCATCAATAATCGGCTAACATGGTTGGTTCATTTAACTTAATATTTTAGTTTACTTAAAACGCTGCAGAATTACAGAGTTTTTTGAATATTTTCTGTCTTTTTTATATGCGTATGAATGTGATCTTTTTAGATTTTTAATAATTTACGTTACCATATTTTTCTCTCTTATATATTTATTTCATAATAAATTTTTCAATGTTACGCGTACTGGAATCTGTATATAAACATTAAGTGGAATATACCAATCGGGTAAATAGAAGTTCTGAAGCATTTGTCATAGTGTGTCGTTCTTGGATTCAGTATAAAGCCCGTATGTTATTTCTGCAAGCAAACGTATTGCCCAAACATCTGATAATGAAACATCAGTAGCTTCAACTCAACTCGGTTGAAACCCTAGTTTAACACCAGAGCATGGGGTGATGATTATTGATGTGCGTGTTAAAACCGATTGTCTGATGTTTCATTATCAGAATTTTGGGCACGATTTTTGTTCGCGGAAACAACATACGGGCTTTAGCTTGGTCAGGTTATCCTGTTTTAATAAAATTAATTTTCATAAACCATTTTCTACGTTTTCAATAAATTTTGCGCTCCGTTCCTACGTTATGCAAATACCATAAGAGAAAACAATTTTCTTCTCGGCAATTTGAACGCGCGCGCCAAAAGCATTGGCGGACGAGCTTAAATTCCCAAAGGTAGGGGAATTTCTCCAAAGAGGGGTGAATCGGCCGAACTTATGCCATTTTACCTACACCTTGGGGAACAAACTCTGCTTGTTGAATACGCCAAAGAAGAGGGAATTTCATTTTTCCCTCCCCTTCTCGTCGCGCTAGTGGCCAAAAGGATAATTGAGTTGAAACGCGCGCCGAAAATTTTTTGGTTTTAACAAGAAACCCTGGCTATAACCTGATCAAACATTTTTGGCGCGTGTTTTCAAAAACTTTTCAAATTGCAACGCATTCAGTGGCATCTTTTTTACGTGATGCAGCTAATGATGCAAAGTTATCCTAGTTCTATCATTCATTCCAACGTTTTAACGTGAATCCCAAAGAAAGTTTTATAATCAGTATGTACCAATCTTTCTAGTTCCATGTGCCCATAAAAAGCGCGAATTCCTCATTAATCATCACTTTATTGGTTCATAAACAATCAAAGAGAAGTTAATACATAATAAAAAATGGCGCGCATTCAAATTTAATCTGACAATGAACCATCAAAGATGTAGCTTCATATAGCTTATCCAGGGTTTCCTGTTAGCCAAAACCTTTTTGCGGTTTGAATTCGAACCAGTTTTTTTGGCGCGCTTTCAGAATTTCGAAAAATAAATACTTTCTCATTGTCTGGACAACTTACGAAAGTTGTGCTTAATTCTTTGCATACGTGCGAAACCGACCCGCAAAATTTATTTTTTATAACAAGAAACCTTGACCAAGCTATAACTTCATATACCCAGTCTAAAGGCGTTCGATTCTTCATCAGCTCAATGTGCCTATAAAAAGCCTGAGCTCCACATTAATCACCGCTTCATTGACCAATAGATAAGAGATGAATAGACAATAATTTTAATAGATAAGGGTGCTTTCCGAGTAAAAAGGAAAGTAAAAAGAAAGGTAAAATGTAAAGTAAAACGGTCATTAAACTGTGGAACATTTTCCAAGAAAAGTTCCCAGGAACAAAACCAAAGTTTTCACTCAAATGTTTTACAGATTCATGACCCTTTAACTTTCCATTTTACCTTCTTTTTAAAGCCCGTACATATGTTGTTTCTGCAAGCGAAACATGATGAAACATGATGAAACATGCGTGTTGCCCAATTCATCTGATAATGAAACATCAGACAATCAGTGTTAACACGTACACCAATCATCATCACTCCGTGCTATACTGTGTTAAACTGTAGTGTCAACCGAGTTGAGTTCAGGCTAGTGATGTTTCATTATCAGACGTTTTGGGCAATACGTTTGCTTGCAGAAATAAGATATGGGCTTTACTCTGAAAGCACCCTAAGAAATTTAAAAAAAAATGGCGCGCATTCAAATTCCCTCTCACAACGAACCATGGCTTCGAACACGTAGTGCCTATAAAAAGCTATATGCTCTTCTGAGTTGCTCATTAATCACGGCTTCATTGACCAATAAATAAGCACACTCAGGGACGAGATTTCATGAACACATGAACACACATCAGCGGACGAGAAGGGGAGGGGAATTCCCCCCTCTATGGCGTTTTGAAAAACTAAAGTCAGTTCCCTAACGTGTATGTAAAATGACCTGAGAACGGCCAATTCCCCTCCTTTGATGAAATTCCCCTCCCTTTGGAGGATTAGCTCGTCTGCCAGTGCGAACATATGCCATCCGGTGGTTTATGCAACCAGGTTTTGGCTTAGAGAACATTTCCAGATTTTCCTAAAGATAAAATTTACTTACACTGTTTATCTATACTTGTTTTTATCTTGAACTGTTTGTGGTTTCATGATACGCATAACATTTTGTGGAACGCCTTTTTGGAGTCTTTAGGCTCTAGACAGAAAGATATTTGGAAACAGTTCTTGTAATTGAGTTTTTTCCACTAGGAGTTTATTAATTCAGTTCAATTTCTTTTGTATAGTGAATTAATTTACCTACACGTTAGAGAACAAATTCCACCTTCAGAACCGGCAAAAAGGGGGAATTCCACTTTTTCCACCCCTTCTCGTCCGCCAGGGACACGAACTCAACCCATGTGAATGCGACCAGGTTTTGCATTAGACACCATTTCGAGCTTCTAGAGAGAAACATATGAAGATCGTTTTGAGCATCTGACATTTCCGGTTTTTATTGCGTCATGAAACATTGCCTCATGTTGTTATAGGATGGAAGGTGATGACTGACCAGGTATCTAAACTCAGCTCAACTCAAGTCAGCTGTATGATATACAGGGTGTCCCAGCGAGGGGTTCACGATTTGTTTTTTGAATAACTTTAGTATGCGTTAAGCAATAATCTTAAAAATTGATATTGTAAATACCGATACCGTAAGAATTTTTTGCCTTTTTGAAATTTTAAAATTCGTTGATTACAGCTCGAATTATAGTCGAGTGAAAAAAAAATCAATTTTTGAATGAATTTTCAAAAGAATTTTATTTTGAAACATATTCAAAACTAATTCAATGGCGATTATACGACATATATATTAGTTAATTATGCGAGAAACAATAGAAAAAAAGCTTCATTTAATATGACCACCGGATTTTATCGGTACAACCGTCTTTACGAATTTTGAGATCGAATAATGCGTTTGGTCGCGATTCTGCAGTGATGTTTGTCATTTTCAATAAGATCATTTTTAAGAGTTTTTCCACTGTGATAATTTTTTTGGGAATAAATTAGTTCCTTTAAATGTCTTCAAAACAACTAATTAGTAGCTGTTAAATCGGGAGTTCCTCCACGTTCGACCCATTCAGTGAAGTGATCGTGCACGCAGGAACCGTGCCCTCCTCTGTGGTGGGGCACCGTCAGCTTGCATGATCATCGGTCCATGAACGAATTTTCTGATATTTTCGAGATGCTGCAGTAAAAAATTATTGAGCCTGTTCAGGTACTTGTCACAAGTTAAAACCCCATCAAACTTCAAAGAAAAACAGTCCGATCAAACCGCCGTTCAAATTGGCACACCAAACGTTGATTTGGGTGCGTGCCTGGGTCGAGTGATTTCAGGATATGGTGAAAATATTGAATAAGACTTTCCTTTTGCATCGTTTATAGCATAATCTGTGATTATATTTGTAGTATAAAACCACTGAATAAGTTTTGAATATGTTTCAAAATGAAAGTTCTTCTGAAAATTCGTAAAGAAAATTGTTGTTTTTTTCACTCGATTATAATTCGAGCTGTATTCAACGAATTTCAAAATTTCAAAAACGCAAAAAATTCTTAAGGTATTGGTATTCACAGTATCAATTTTTAAGATTATTGCTTAACCCATACTAAAGTTATTAAAAAACAAATCGTGAACCCCTCGCTGGGACACCCTGTACATAACTTTGGTCAGGTTTCATCTTCATGAGAAGGTATCTTCATCATGTAAAGCCTGTATGTTGTTTCTGCCAGCCAAAATATTGCCCAAAACGTCTGATAATGAAACATCAGACAATCAGTGTTAACGCCCAAATCAATCATCATCACCCATGCTATACTGTGTTAAACTATGGTGTCAACTGAGTTGAGTTGAGGCTAGTGATGTTTCATTGTCAGATGTTTTGGGCAATATTTTATGTTTTTCAAGTAACAACGTACGGGCTTTGTTTGTTCATGGTTTCTTGATAAACAGAACATTTTGTGCAACACCAAGTTTTTTTGTTTTTTTTGTTTTGTTTTTTTTTCGATCAAGAAATTTGCCGGGTCCCAATCACGAATGGTGCTTGCCATGGGCATGTCATGGAATCAGATTCCAAGTCATTTCACTGGATGTTCAAGGCATCATTCAACGACCATCAGCCAGTAGGTTACATTTCTTTGACTAAAGCCCGTATGTTGTTTCTGCAAGCGAAAGTATTGTCAACAACATCTGATAATGAAACATCATCAGCCTCAACTCAAATCAGTCGAAACCTTAGTTTAACACAGTGTAGCATGGGGTGATGATGATTGATGTGCGTGTTAACACTGATTGTCTGATGTTTAATTATCAGATGTTTTGACCAATAATTTAGCTTGCATAAACAACATACGGGCTTTACCATGAGGCTTTCTGGTGACGGCCACGGGATTCGAACCCGCGTGCGCGGCAGGCGGTTTCAGAGTCTAATACCTTATCCACTTGACCAGCGAGCCGACTTTTTTCTTGGAATCTTCTAAGACCGAAGAAAGGAGACTACAACGTGGTAAACATCTCTTTATAAACCGTTAACATGATTGAACATGGTTTTATTGAAATCGCATAAAATAAGGAATTTACTAGGCATTTTAGCATCCCTTTTCTTTCTCCGATGATTCTGTTTCAAGCGAATTCAGGCTTCCCGATTATTATTTGCTTCAGTGATTTCTGGTGTTCACGACTAGTGTGAGGGCGTATAAATGGTTGTTGTTGTTGTTGTTGTTGTTGTTGTTGTTGTTGTTGTTGTTGTTGTGGTTGTTGTTGTTGTTGTTATTGTTGTTGTTGTTGTTGTTGTGGTTGTTGAGATTTTTTCAATTAAACTAGAATTACGTGCACGTTCTACTATTAGTAGCTTTTTTTATTAAAAACTTCAAGTAGTATCGATGAAACGTGAACGAAATTATCATGATCTGCCGTTAGGTTGTTATGCCGGTTGCTGTGTTGTTGTTGTTTTTGTTGGTGTGTTGTTGTTGTTATTGTTATCGTTGTTGTTGTTGTTGTTGTTGTTGTTGTTGTTGTTGTTGTTGTTGTTGTTGTTGTTGTTGTTGTTATGATTTTTTTCAATTAAACTAAGATCTACGTGCATGTTTTAATATTAGTAGTTTAATTTTATTAAAAACTTCAAGTAGTATCGATGAAACGTGAACAAAATTATCATGATCTGCCGTCAGGTTGTTATGCCGGTTGCTGTGTTGTTGTTGTTTTTGTTGTTGTTGATGTGTTGTTGTTGTTATTGTTATCGTTATTATTATCGTTGTTGTTGTTGTTGTTGTTATTGTTGTTGTTATTATTGTTGTTGTTGTTGTTGTTGTTGTTGTTGTTGTTGTTGTTGTTGTTGTTGTTGTTGTTAGTGTTGTTGTTGTTGTTGTTGTTGTTGTTGTTGTTGTTTTATTTTTGTTTTTATTCAATAAACGTCAAAGTACTAAATAAACAAACCATCTGACGAACTGATAGTGATTATGAAACGTGAATGAATATGGCGTTCAAATTCGGACTCCTTTTACTCCAGGGTTTCCTGTTACGGAGAAAGTTTTTGGGCGCGCAGTTCAAATTCAAATCAGTAAATTTGTAATTTTTTGATAACAAGAAACCCTAACCAAGCTATAAATCGTGAATTCTCAACTCACTGGGTGGTTGATGAGAGTGGTCAAATTATAGTGTTTCCTGTTCAGTAGTGCTCCATAACTCTGATATAGCAGTCTTAATTGATTAGGAAACCAAATTTAAATACGCGCCATTTCTGTAGACGTTTCCTGGCCACCCAAGTTCGGAGCTCGATAGCGCCATTTCTAATATAATAATCTCAGTTCATATAGCTCGACCAAGGTATCTTGTCTTTTCGAGGCCTGTTTTGCACATATAATAAGCAATGAATTGAGCGCAATGATGTGTAAATATATTATCAAAATGTCATGTGTAAAATAACTCGAAATTTTGAAAATTTTTGAAATTGCGCGCTAAAAGCAGATTTTGAGTTTTTGAGTTTGAACCGCGCGCTGAAAAGCTTTATTGAGTAACGAAAAACCCAAGTAACCCTGGATAGAGTATAAGGAAACTGAATTTTTATCGAAGCTCTATAAAAGCTTAATTTCTGTAATGATTTTCGCCATTACTTCCTTCACGTTTCATGCTCAGTATCCATAAGTCAGATGGTGGTCTCTATCAATATTGCTCGCTCTACTGCATTCAAAAACCAAAACCAAAACAACAACAAAAATAACAACAACAACAACAACAACAACAACAACAACAACAACAACAACAACAACAACAACAACAACAACAACAACAACAACAACAACAACAACAACAACAACAACAACAACAACAACAACAACAACAACAACAACAACAACAACAACAACAACAACAACAACAACAACAACAACAACAACAACAACAACAACAACAACAACAACAACAACAACAACAACAACAACAACAACATCAACAACAACAACAACAACAACAACAACAACAACAACAACAACAACAACAACAACAAAAACAACAACAACAACAACCACAACAACAACAACAACAACCACAACAACAACAACAAACCACAACAACAGTCAGTCGATTGTTCTATGATGACAGTACTATTGAGAACCGGGGCCCCTGAACCATCCCCCCCCCCCCCCCCAATAAGGAGTACCCTGAAAAGGGGGGGGCTGGGCACCCAAATCTGGTACTCTTCCTTCTCAAATGCTACATCGGTAGACGTTGGACTACTAGCGGACGAGAAGGGGAGGGAAAAGTGGAATTCCCCCTCTTTGGGAATTTTAAAAAGTAGAGTTTGTTCCTTGATGTGTAGGTAAAATAGCCTTTTTCCTGCCCATTCCCCTCTCTTTGGGAAGATTCCCCCATCCTAACCGAATGCTGCTTCGGCAGACGGTTGGCCGTCGCTTTAATTGAATCTTCGTTTTGTCTTGACCAAGCCAGAGGACAACGGACGATAACCGGACTGTATATGTTTTCGGGAGAAATCTGTAACACACAGAGAAACTGGAAACTTGAACTAGAAACTTGAAACTTAGAGATAAACTTTGTAGTTGTACCAGTGGTTCTGTCAATGTATAGCGAGTTCATTTGATTTAGATACTTGATTCCAATTCGTGCAATTTTTGTAACTTTTCGCTCTATTTGAAGCTTCGTTTTCGACTTCACCAAGCAGAGGAAAACCGACTGTATATGGTTTCAGGAGAAATCTGTAACACACAGAGATAAGCGTTGTACATAGATGTACCAGTCATTCTGTCATTGTATAGCTAGTTCATTTGATTTGGATACTTGATTCAAATTCGTGCCCTTTTTGTAACTTTTTCCGCTCCAATTGAAGCTTTGTTTTTGTCTTCACTAAGCAGAGAACAGAACAACCACGGAAACACTGATGTTTTCGGGACATCTGGCAGTATAGAAAAATAAACTTTGTAGTTATACCAGTTGTTCTGTTTATGTGTGGTGAATTTGTTTCATTTGGAGACTGGAATTTACCGTAGCCTGGTTTACCACAGCCCGGGTGGATTTCTTTGAAATAATTAGATTTTTTTCGTTCACTGCCATCGTTTTATTACATCTCTTATTATTATTGCCAGTCGCTCTGATCAAACCTGATTTTGTCATCTGTCTAGTCTAGTGCGTAGGGCGCCAACCTAGGAAACTGGCGGTCATAAGTTCGAAACCTGACTTGAGACACAGATCCTGACGTGTTGCTCTGCGGTCTCTGCCATTGCCTGTCAGTTTATTTAACTGGCCACTACGAAAACACCATTCTGATATGGTATTAGTGTGCTTTGATGGCTTCAGTTAATGAAGAAGTCCAAGGAAAAAAACCGTACTTACATAGGAAGACAATGCGAATTCGGGTTCGATATTCATGTTATTGGGAACTTCTCATGATAAATAAACCATCAATCTATGTACATCGGTTCCTTTGATATGTCCTACATAATACGATCATAAAAGTAGTAAAAACCCTATAAAACCCTATAAAAACCATAAACACCCATAAAAATACACAGTTGGCCTAGGAGCCGAATGTTCATTATTTTTATTGAGCCATCAAAACATACATATGTATTTGGTTCTGGGTCGTTGTTTTCTCGTAAATTTTGGTTTAAAATATTTGAAAATCATCTTTGTTCATCAGTTTCAGTTCTAGGAAATCTTGGACTGGATCCAAAAATAGTAAATTTAGAAAAAGCCAATCAATAATTATCTACGACCAACCAGAATGACAGGCACGCATTCAGAAAGCCACCAGTTTAATGTTTTTGTTTGATTTACCGCCACTATTACGAATTGATTCTCTTTGTCGGCGGCATTCAATACGCTCACTGGCGGACATGAATGGGAGGAAAAAGTGGAATTCCCCCCTCTTTGGCGTTTTCAAAAAGTAGAGTTTGTTCCCTAAAGTGGAGGTAAAATGGCCTGAAAACTGTAAATTTCCCCCTCTTTGGCAAAATTACCCTCCCTTTGGAAGATTGGCTCGTCCCCCCGTGCTGCATTCAATACGCTATTCTCGTATTTTTTGACAGAAAGTTCCTGAATTTTTGACAAATCGCAAATATACTGTTTTTCGAGTAATTTTTTTAATCGTTATATATTTCCTAATCTTAGATTCCAAAATTTTGGCTCATGTGAAAAGTGGGACATTTGTTTTTTTACCGCCAAAATTAATTACCGAATATACCACCACTATGAATTGATTTTTTCCATGTTAGCTGGCTCTTTTAGTAACCTAATTTTGGGCATTCGGAATTCAAATTTGGCCAAATGTGTTTTTGTTTTTCCATAAAGCTTTTTCTCATGTTTTTTTCATAATTACAGATAGAAATTCCATCGAAGATCCATCTTTACCCGACACACATACAGGGTGGGCCAAAAGTCTCAACCCTCTGTTTGATAGTTTTTTTGAGAAATTCGACGTTAAACAGCGAGTTAACAGTTTTTAAACTAATTAAATTAAAATGAACTAATTAAATTAAAATGCCAACCTCATTCGATTTGAATACGAAATATTCTACGCATTATTTGTTTTCCCGTTGCTATAAATTGATTCTCAATATCGGGAAGCTGGAATATGAATTTCTGCTATTTTGGTATTCGATTTTGTTTTTATAGTTAAGATGCGTTTTCACATCATTTTTCGAGATGCATTTTTAAATGCTTCACGTAAAAAGTGTGGTGTTTGTTCTGAATCGAACATCGATATACAATATGTAGTTTTAGTTGTTTTTAGGTGTGCCGTTTTCTCAGTGCTTATAATATTTTTTGTTTATTTATCTTGTTATCTGGTAAAAAATTATGAATACTCTATGTTTGTTTTGCCACTATTAATACCCGATTACTACAAGTGGTGCTTCTAGAACAGTGCTATAGAGCTTCAATTTACTTCAGGTATGGACATATGTACGGTTTGGTTTTTGTTGTTGTTGTTGTTGTTGTTGTTGTTGTTGTTGTTGTTGTTGTTGTTGTTGTTATCGTCGTTTTTTTAATAAGATATATAATCTTGTTATGAAACACAACGCAACATCACCCGATTGGGCGATTGTGAGATTTACTGTATATAACTTTCCTGAAACGTGAACTTTTTTTATTACCCATTATTGTACCCGTTCCCGTTTCAGTAATATTTTATATTTCCAACACTAATGTATAGAATTCTCAATTAGTAAGAGTGCTTTCAGAGTAAAAAGGAAAGTAAAAAGGAAAGTAAAAAGAAAAGTAAAAGGGTCATTAAACTGCAAAACATTTCATCGAAGAGGGTTTTTCACTCAAATGTTTTACACATTAATGACCCATTTACTTTCCATTTTACTTTCCTTTTTACTTTCCTTTTTACTTTCCTTTTTACTCTGAAAGCACCCTAAAAAACTGCATATGTTCTACCATTGTTGTTATTGGCAGTCCAACAGTTTTGCAACGGAAAGCTCCCGGTTCGGTATTAAACTGCAAAAAATGCATAAAAAACATTAATATGAAAATTTGAAGGTTTCTAAATAAAAATTTTTTAAGTTATGTTCACCGTATTGAAGGCTGCTAGAATTTTTAATGAAGTTTCTGAAACGATATGTTATTTATTAAATTTCTTCGTTGTATAGATACGTCTTTCTATGAAATGTCTTCACTGTCTGGCCTCATCCACAGCTTGTCGACTCTGTATCTGACCATGCTGTAAAAAAAATTACGGGCAAACAAAATATGGATTTCCCTGAAGTTCAAAGCAAATAATCAACCTGTTCTGACGAACAGCGTTTCAAAAGTTCCAGCCTCCTGCTCAAGTGTTACTGTTACTGTTGTGATTATCGTCTCATCATTCTTAATGACAATCAACAACAACAACAACAACAACAACAACAACAACAACAACAACAACAACAACAACAACAACAACAACAACAACAACAACAACAACAACAACAACAACAACAACAACAACAACAACAACAACAACAACAACAACAACAACAACAACAACAACAACAACAACAACAACAACAACAACAACAACAACAACAACAACAACAACAACAACAACAACAACAACAACAACAACAACAACAACAACAACAACAACAACAACAACAACAACAACAACAACAACAACAACAACAACAACAACAACAACAACAACAACAACAATAACAACAACAACAACAACAACAACAACAACAACAACAACAACAATATTGTACCAAACTCACGGCACTAAAGCCGTGAGTTTGGTACAATATTAGGCGTAACATCGTATTTATAGTCTATCCCATCTCACTTAAAAAATTAAAACCCGTATGTTGTTTTAAATACCCGCAAAAATATTGCCCTAAACGTCTGATAATGAAACATCAGACAATCAGTGTTAACACGCACATTAATCACCATCACCCATGCTATACTGTATTAAACTACAGTATGGTGTCAACCGAGTTGAGTTGAGGCTAGTGATGTTTCATTAACATACGTTTTGGGCAATATTTTTGCTTGCCGAAACAACATACGGGCTTTAATTGCCAACTGATTTTGGCAGGTATTCAAACTTTTGAGAGGAAAACCTTCTCACTGTCAAATCTTTTTGGGCGTTAACTCTTAAATAGGTGCGTAAGGGTCCCTAAAAAAGATTTTTTCATAACAAGAAGTAAGTAACAAGCTATAAGATCGTGAAATTATCCGTAACATGGTATAATTTGGTCACGCTCGACTTCTGCGCTGCCGGGATTGGAATCCAAAATCAACGGCGTATGACATTACCGTGTGTGGTGGGCTCATTCACAGTGAATTGTGGATTCTGTGGTTTTGTTTTGTTATTCTATTTTCATTCATGTTCATCAAGCAATGTTTGGCACACAGTTTGAATTCAAATTTAGCACGCTTCAAATGTTCGAGATTCTTTTTATAGTTACAATTGGGCAAGAAAACATCCTAACATTGCGCACGGTGGATTGCTGATATGCGTAACTGATCCATTAGAAGAACCTAATACAGTTGTTGATAACAAAATATGTACCTTGACACTAGTGGAAGAGGGAAGAACAAAAAAGTTGGAATACCCCTCCCCCACCCCTCTTTGACCTTTTCAAAAGATATAATTTGTTCCCTAAGGTGTAGGTAAAAGACCTGAAAACTGCCGATTCTCCCCTTTTTGACAAAATTCACCTCCCTTTGGAGGTTTAGCTCGTCCGCCTGATATGATACAGTGGCATGGTTTGAAAGCCGATTGAACCTCAAGCCTGCACTTTTAACGTTTTGGTGAAGAAACCAACAAAATGACAAACGTTAATCTCATTATTCGTTCACGTTTCATGTATAGTATGATAATTTCTTTAAATCCTTTACTGTAGTGGGTGGATTGACATTACTGTTGTCAAAAACAACAACAACAACAACAACAACAACAACAACAACCACAACAACAACAACAACAACAATCGCACTGTCATAGCCCGGTCCTCACAGACGGGTAACTTGATCTCTCAGCAAAGACCTACAGAGTACATGCCCCATTGTGGCAGAGTACCATGGGTCTTTGATTCGGTTTAAAATCATGATGACCCACAGTTGTTGTTGTTGTTGTTATGTATATAGTATAGTTGCTATATAGTATTGTTGCGTAGTTTATATATATATATATATGTATATATGTAGGTATTTAAACTTACTTAGCATCACCCAATTTGGCGATTGCCAGTAATAGTTATCTTTCCTGAAACGTGAACAATTTTTATCACATAACATTGTACCGTTCACGTTTCAGTAATTTTTTCGGTTGTCCAAAACTTATGATCATGGTCTTCTCATTTAGTAACAAAATCTAATACTGAATACGTACCATTGTTGTTGTTATTGTCGGTTCTACAGTTTTGCAACGGAAACCTTCCGGTACTTAGCAAAGACCTACAGAGTACATGCCCCATTATGGAAGAGTTCTATGGGTCTTTGATTCGGTCAAAAAAATCAGTATGACCCACAGTTGTTGCTGTTGTTGTTAATGTTGCTGTCGTTGTTGTTGTTGTTGTTGTTGTTGTTGTTGTTGTTGTTGTTGTTGTTGTTGTTGTTGTTTTCGTTGATCCAATTTATTTAGTGATATTTTACGGAAGCATAAGATGTAATTGAAAAAAAAACATTCTCTGGGATACTAGAGAAGTGCTTGAAACGTGAATTAAAAGTGTTTCGAGATTTCAAAATGCAGCATGACGTGCATAGCACCAGAATGGTCTTTGTTTGTTTTTTGTGACCTATAATGTGTGTTTTTGTTGTTTTTATTGTTGTTTTTCTTCTTTAGTCTGTTTTAGTGATACCTTACTTTTATCAAAATACTAATATCTGATTTATTTATACTTTGCATGAAACATCAATTGAAAATGTTTGGAAAACCCAGAATGCAGGAATACATACGTACAGTTAATATAATATATACCAGAGTCTTAGTTAGATGGGCCTTTGATTCCGTGGTGACCCACAGTGTTGGTGGTGGTTCAACTTGTTTCAATTGATAATTTACTGTAGAAGGAAACAATATTGAAGTAAACTATTCCTTGAGATACTGGACTTGTGCTTCTACAGGGTGGTCCAAAAAAAATGACAACACTTTGAAGCTGCATAACTTTTGGTACAGACTTTAGATTAAACTGAAATTTTCAGGTATTATTACCAACATACTAACTTAGAAAAATGTATAAAACCAAGGTGATCGGACAATCACAGCGGCCACCACGCATCAATGTGTGCAAAAATGCGCGTGGGTCAAAAACCGACTAAAAGTGCACGCATATTAGGGAGATGATATGCACGTAACAAATGAAAAATAGCTATTGGTTGAAAACTCCACTTTTAGTTAACTTCTAACATTGGTTTTGAACCATTTTAATTATGTGGTTCATATTTTTTCGTTTTAATTAGCTAATGAAGCCCTACTTTAATGTCAGAGGAAGATAAACGCAATTTTCACCTTCAAAACAAAATTTTATGAAATAAAAATTTTAATTTGAAAATTTTTGGCCACAAATGCTTTAAAAAAATAAAAAAGACTCTTGAATGATTCTTTGCTAAAATAACAGAGTTTACTGATTCAAAAATCACGTGTAAACCATGTCCTAAATGTGAATGATGCATCGCTCGGTTTTTGACCCACACGGATTTTCGCACACATTGGTGCGTGGCGGCCGCTGTGATTGTCCGATCTCTTTTGTTTTATATATTTTTCTAAGTTGGTATGTTGATGATAATACCTGAAAATTTCAGTTGAATCTGATGTCTGTGCCACAAGTTATTCAGCTTCAAAGTGTTGTCATTTTTTTTGGACCACCCTGTATTAAGGGAAATAAAAGTGTTTCTATTGTTGATGGTGTATTTTTTAAGTGATATAGGTGAAGATGGGATATATTGCAACAAACAATTTGAATTTGTCTGGTAAGTAAGTTCCCAGGCAGGAATTTTTTTTGGCGGGAATTCAAATTTTTTTGGGATTCTCAAAAGTTTTTGGGTCGGCGACCTCGGTTCACATTAATTTAGAAACTTTTTCAAATTGTTTGTCTCAGATTCGAGTTCTCCATCAAATTTGGAGCCTACATGAATTTTTCGATCGTTGAAGTCAACCGATTCGAAATATTTTGAAATTTCTCCGAGAAACGGGAAGAAGAAAGCGAAAACCGCTGAAACCGTTAGGTACGAAGCTGAAAAAATTCATGCGGGCCTAAAATTTGATGGAGAACTCGAATCCGGAATGCAAATTTCAAAAAAATCACTAAAATAACGAGAATTAAAGTCGCCGACCCGAAAACTTTTAAAAAATTTGAATTCCCGCCAAAAAAAATTCCTGCCTGGCAACTTACTTACTGTGCAATATCGAAATCAACTGTTGCAATATATTCCATCTTCACCTATAGCTCAGACAAGTTCAACATTAAAAATAGACGAATGTCTGATATATTCATACTGTGCATGAAACGTGAACAAAAAGTGTAGTTAACATTTTCAATCAGATTGACGTACATATACCGGGTAAATTCCCTATTGTTGGGAGGGTACCGAATGATTCATTAGCCCACACTGTTGTTGTTGTTGTTGTTGTTGTTGTTGTTGTTGTTGTTGTTGTTGTTGTTGTTGTTGTTGTTGCTGTTGTTGCTGCTGCTGCTGTTGTTCTTGTTTTTGTTGTTGTTGTTGTTGTGGTTGTTGTTGCTGTTGTTCTTGTTTTTGTTGTTGTTGTTGTGGTTGTTGTTGTTGTTGTTGTTGTTGTTGTTGTTGATGTTGTTGTTGTTGTTGTTGTTGTTGTTGTTGTTGTTGTTATTATGTTTTTCGTTATTGTTGTTTTTGTTGTGGTCGCTTGATCAGTTCATTCTTATGAGAGGTCTATGTCAGTAAGTAACATACTATCACATAAAACTAATATCTGAAAAATATAAAGTACATGAAACGTGAAAAAAAGTTTTGTAAAATTCGGTTTGCATATAGATTTACAACTACTGATCAGATATCCGAATGTTGGAGGAATTTGATTAAAATCATGATGAACCACAGTTGTTTTTTGTTGTTATTTTTATATCGGTTTTTGTTTCGTCACACATAAGAGGAACTAGAGAAAACAGCTATCAGAGTAACGTATCCTATGCATGAAACGAAAATTTGTATTGAAGGATGAACCACATTTGTTGTTGTTGTTGGTTCATTTTAATCTAGTACCGAGTGTTTCATAACGTTTATTAAAGTGAGTACTCATTGAGATATACATATTATGCATGAAACGTGAATGGTAAGGGTGTTTTCAAAAAGAAAGGGAAAGTAAAATGGAAGGGAAGTCATTAATCTGTAAAACATTTGAGTGATACAGTAACCTCTATTTTGTTTCAGGAAGCTTTTCTTCGATGAAATGTTTTACGGTTTAATTACCCTCCTCCTTTCCATTTCACTTCCCTCTTTACTTTCCATTTAACTCTGAAAATGTTGTGAAAATTTCATTTCTATAACAGAGCACCCAGAGTTGACGCTTTTTTAATGTGTTTATTATTGAAAAAAATATATTTTGGGGATTAGTCTTCGAAGCTATAAAAATTTTTTATCTGAAAGTGAAATATGAACAAAACGTGTTGTTGTTCTTGTTTTTTTTTATTGCTGGGTTGCTAATGAATGCGATTATTCAATAAGTATCAGTAAATCAAAGTCGAGAACAATTACAATCGCCGCATGAAACGTGAGCTGAGCAAATTTACAAGAAAAAAACACATTAACCTGCAGTTTGAGTCTGATTTCCTCGCGCCCGTGTGTAGCCTATTACGTTAGACACCAGTCTGACAACCTGACGGTACCGGGTTCGAAACTTGAGAACGACACGAAACCATGCATTTTTAAGATCAATATATGTGAGTTTTACAAGTTACACCTAAGATCACCTTAGATACAATTATGTGAATTCATTTCATGTGAATTTTAAGTGATCCTACTCAACTAAGCCATCATTAAGCTTTCCCCATGTAGAATCAATCAATTAATATGAAATATCAAATTATATGAGTTCATTTTATGTGAGTTTCGGGACCCCTGATTAGCCTAAAATCAATCATGTGAGTTTAGAGTGCCTCCAACTAAACCTTACTGAATTTTCATTCAATTCTGTTTACTTTACTCCGGTTACACATACACTCGACGTAATTCAACTTTTCAGGTCACTTGATGACCATGAAAATTGAAGATGTGGGTTTTAAGGTGCCAATTTCAGTAATAATTTGAAAAAATTGAAATGGAATGAAAAAATTGATTGGATGGAGAGAAGTATTTACCCGATCGAGTCCCGTCGTATTGCCCTGTACATTGGTTTTCTCTTGCGATTTTGCCTCTTAAACTTCTTTTGTACCTGGTAGGTTCTTTGTTTCATTTTCCTGATTGAAAAAAGCATAAAAATGCGCATTCTCGTTTTTCTCAGTAACCAGTAAAAGCAGAATCGGTCATTTGATTATGTTACATACCGTCATGACATAAACCGTCATTATATGAAATGAGTAGCGGCAAAATTTTTATCGGCGTTAAATTTCTCAGTTTTTTCTCATTTTTTGCTTTGTTTTCCACCATCCAATATTTCTCATTTTATTGCATAGTGATGTTTTTACGATTTTTCTCACTTTCAAGATCCTATAAATTGGCTGGCCATTCACAAATTCTGCGTTATGATCCATTTCACTACATAAATACTTCTGTTTTCTTTCAGATTATGCATATAAAAAATGGCGGTAATTTGAATTTCAATCTTTTATTCATTTGATTATGCTATATGGTCAATATGTGTAGTAAACATTCTTAATTAACTGGAAAGCTGAAGTCTAAACTCTGTAAACTTTTCCGTGTTTTTTGAATTTCAGTCATTTAATCATTCGATTATGCTATATGGTCAATATGTGTAGTAAGCATGCACTCCAGAATGTCATCCCAGACATGTGCCATAGATCAAGTTACAGTACCAACCATACATTTGAATTTCTCTACTGCATTCAATGCTGCTGCTGTTGTGGTTTGTTGTCGTTGTTGTTGTTGTGGTTTGTTGTTGTTGTTGTTGTTGTTGTTGTTGTTGTTGTTGGTTGTTGTTGTTGTTGTTGTTGTTGTTGTTGTTGTTGTTGTTGTTGTTGTTGTTGATGTTTTTGATGTTGTTGTTGTTGTTGTTGTTGTTTGTCGCTCATTTGGCGTTCATGGCGGAGGGTTGGTTAACTGTGAATTGGACAATTAAGCGGTTGCTAGATATCCATTTCCTCTCTGAAACATGAACTAACTCACATTTCTGTTATTTGTTATTGGTGGTAGTTTTCATTTAATTTTTTTACAATTCTTCGTTAGAAAGGAAACTTTGAGATAAACCATTCAAAATTTATTAGTAGAGAATAAAATTAAAGACGTGCCATTATTATGTACTTGTCATTGTATGATTTTTTACTGACGTATAGCTTCGTCAGGATAATTTATTTTCAAAATATTTTCTATGTACCCGATGCGGTTGGGTAAAATGAATTAGGCGCATTATTCATACGTTGTTTTAAAATGTCCTGTGAAAATTTCTCACAAATTTGAATGCGCGCAAAAAGCAGATTTGAATTCAAACTGCGCGCCAAAAAGTTTTTTGCTAACATGAAACATTATACAGTTTATAGGCTAAATAAACATGCAAGTTGACTGACCTGTGCATGTTTGAGTTTGAAGAAGGTACGAAAAACGGCTAGCTTTCAAATGCAGTTTCCTAATCGGATTAAAATATTATACTGAAGATAAGGATACAGTAAGCAAAACGAATTGTTTTCACAGCAAGAAACATTATATACAGGACCATTGAAACGTGAACCGTAAACTTTTTGGTTATTCACGTTTCAGGAAAGTTACTCATGAGTATACTACGATTCCATGTGATTCCAATAAAGCTGTTACTTTAAAACAAATAATCTCAAAAAAACAACAACAACAACAACAACAACGATTAGTGAAAAAAACATTATTATGCCGCAGAGTGGTCATCTTTACCACATGTATGCTGTATATTTCTTCGATATATAATAATTTTGTGTTTTGACTTGACCGATTGAGCGCAACAAAATACGTCAAATGAATAAAGTAGAGTTCATGCAACATTTCTCGGTATTCAGTTTATAGTTAATTTTAGGATTCACCTTCTCCACAATTATAGTCGGTTGTGATCACACCTGTCCCAGCTGTGGGTTTTTAGCCACAGTCCGGGGGGGTAGACTGTGGCTAAAAAACGGACTGTGCTCAAGTTTTACTGTGGCTAAACGGTACTGTAGCTAAAGAGGAATCGGACTGTGCTTAAATGGTACTGTGGCTAAACGGTACTGTGGCTAAAGAGGAATCGGACTGTGCCTAAAAGCACTCACGTCCACAGTCTACCCCCCCGCGGACTGTGGCTAAAAAGCCACAGCTGGGACAGGTGTGGTTACGATACACATTTCTAAAAAGGTGTAACGGATTTCATGTACATATACATATAGAAATGGTACTTTAGTTCTGTTTCGTCGTATTTGAAAATAAATTTCGAGAATATGTTTATAGTTTTTTTGTCCTTTTCTTCCTAAAATTCTTTCGTAAACCTTTATGCTGCTTAATTCTAAACACAACGAATAGGGTTTTTGTGCGGCTGTAGATAATTCCTTGACAAATATGCGAAGGTTTATCATAACCAACTATATGCGTCCATGAAACGTTCACTCGGTTTACACTTAGAAAAAAACCATCAAAATGGCATGCATTAAAATCTTGGTCTTCTACACCCATATCACAGAAAGTTAACACTCGTCCACTATCTTACACTCGTACACAAGTAAAATTTTGCAGCGTGATTTTATAGCATGTGCTGATCTGTAAAATTATAAAATATGACATAAAATCGTCCGTTCGTCGGAAGAGAAGCGTCCGTTCGTTTACAATCATGATGACAAGTAAAAGTTTCGAAAAACACAAACAAAATAAAAGTTGAACCAGAATTAAATTTACACCCGACCGTATACTCGTACATATACTCCTGCATATACTCGAGTGCAACCGAAACATCATGTACAACGTGGCATGCATCCTTTACACGTAAAAACTTTGCACTCGAGTGTTAGCTCTGTGTTGCACTTGAGTGTTACTTGAAACATCTGCATGAAACGTGTGGCATTGTTTTGTACTCGAGTGTAACGACTGTGTGTTGGACTGAACTCGATGTTTCGGTTGCACTCGGGTATGAAGACGAGTGTATGGACGAGTATAATTTTATAATTGGCTCTTATTTCTATTCAGTCGCGTTTGAGGGAAAGTTTTTCGGCGTTTATAGAGATGGAAAGCCTAGCCATTACAATCAAATAAAATGTTATCTAAATGGGAAATGCAAATGCGTGAAATTTAGCATTCAAATTTATGCTTGTGGACGAGTGTAAGCCAATGGACGAGTGTAACTTTCTGTGATATGGGGGTAATGAGATATCAAAATTCACCATTACATCAGGTCAAAAATACATTTCTGAATTACTTTTGGTAACGTCATGATTTTCAGAAACGTCATGATTTTTGGTAACGTCTTGATTTTTGGTAACGTCATGGTTCTTGGTAACTTCATGATTTTCGGTAACGTCATGATTTTTGATGATAACGTCATGAGTTTTTTAACGTCATGTTTTTTGGTAGCGTCATGATTTTCGGTAACGTCATAATTTTGGTGACGTCCTGATTTTTGGTAACGTCATAATTTTGGTGACGTCCTGATTTTTGGTAACGTCATAATTTTTGTTCGTCCAAAATACGTCCCATGCAAGTCCGAAAAAGTTGCAGACTGGCAAGTTGAGTTTGCCAACCAATTGAGAATCGTTATACGTCAGTAATAACCAATAGCCGACGAGAAGAGGTGGGAAAAGTGGAATTCCCCCCTCTTTGGCGTTTTAAAAAAGAAAAAAATTTGTTCCCTAAGGTGTAGATAAGATAGCCTGGAAATTACCGATTCCCCCCTCTTTGGCGAAATTCCCCTCCCTTTGGAGGATTAGCTCGCCCGCCAGTGGCAATAACCACGTAATCAGAAGTAAGGAGCGATTCTGAGTATACCCCCACTGACGGACGAGCGAACCCTCCAAAGGAGAGGAAAACCATCAAAGGGGGAGGGAACCCACAGTTTTCAGGCCACTTTACCTACACCTTAATGAACAAACTCTACTTTTTGAAATACCTAAAGAGGGGGAGTTAAACTTTCCCTCCCCTTCTTGTCCGCTGGTGCCCCCCCCCCCCCCCGACTCCTCTCTTCCCTGTATCTGTCATTGACATGTTACAAAGACACAGACAATCCAGCATTCACAGTTAATTAAGTAACTGAATTTGGAATTCGAAAACCCGCCAATTTTTTGAATTAAAAAATTAATTATTTCCCATTTAGACAGGCAGAGGTGTATGCAAGGATATCAGTGTGACTCTCCTAACGGACGAGAACAGGAGGGAAAAATGGAATCACCCAATTTTTGGCGGTTTAAAAAAGTATAGTTTGTTCCTTAAGGTGTCAGTAAAATGTGGTAAAATGGCCTGATTTCTGCCCATTACCCCCCCCCCCCCTTTGTGAAAATTCCCCTCCCTTTGGAGGTTTAGCTCGTCCGCCAGTGGTGTCACTCCTAGTCTCAGTTTGCACTGACACATCATGGGATAGTCTTAGAAATCAGGGAGAAAATGGCGCGCATTCAAATTCAGTCTCCTGATCAATTATGAATGCCTTTTATTTAGACTGTGGAACATGTTTGCCACTGCTGCCTACGCAATGCCCAACTACAAGATACTGTTGGTTATGAGTACTGATACTGACACAGTTCTTCTGACGCTAAAATTAGGTGATTTTTACAGTTCTGCAGTCTCCAACCTGGACATAGTTTTACGGTGAATTGCAAAATTCATGAAATTCTTATAGTCTTTTGATCAATTAAAAATGTCTACATAAAAACTGTGGAACATGTTTGCCACTGCTGCCTACGCAATGCCCAACTGCAGAATACTGTTGGTTATGAGTACTGATACTGACACAGTTCTTCTGACGCTAAAATTAGGTGATTTTTACAGTTCTGCAGCGTAGTCTAGAAAAGGTTTTTAAATTGCGAAAAATTCGACAAAGTTTTTATTGTTCCTGTATTATATGATAATGTCTTCATAAAAACTGTGGAACATTTTTGCCACTGCTGCCTACGCAATGCCCAACTACAGGGGATACTGTTGGTTATGAGTACTGAAACGGACACAGTTCTGGGCTCTAAATTTAGGTGAGCTTTTACAGTTCGGCAGTCTAACCAAGAAATGATTTTGACTTGAACTACAAAAAAATCTGCACGTTTTATAGTTTCTTTATTCA
>OZ038448.1:21197942-21209747 GCA_964036265.1 Daptonema setosum
TGGGCCGTCACTTGCATGGGACGTGCGGACCCAACAGGTTTTCCAAAGAGGGTAAAAACCCCTCAAAGTGGGGAAAATACTCCGGTTTGAGGGGATTTACCCCACATCCTGAGAAATTGTATTTTCGTTTCATTTTCAAAAAGCCTCTTTCCCCCAACAACAGTTAAGACAACTTTCTCTACTCGGCTGGGCCGTCACTTGCATGGGACGTGCGGTTTTCCAAACAGGGGAAAACCCCTCAAAGTGGGGAAAATATTCCGGTTTGAGGGGATTTACCCCACATCTTGAGAAATTGTATTTTTGTTTCATTTTCCAAAATGCCCCTCTCCCCCAACAACAACAGTTAAGACAACTTTCTCTACTCGGCTGGGCCGTCACTTGCATGGGACGTGCAGTCCCAACAGGTTCTCCAAAGAGGGGAAAACCCTTTAAAGTGGGGGAAAATACTCCGGTTTGGGGGATTTACCCCACATCTCAAGAAATAAGT
Organism: Daptonema setosum; assembly: GCA_964036265.1. Taxonomy (NCBI): domain Eukaryota; kingdom Metazoa; phylum Nematoda; class Chromadorea; order Monhysterida; family Xyalidae; genus Daptonema; species Daptonema setosum. The sequence goes on from OZ038448.1 coordinate 21,198,430, forward strand.
TTTGAAAAAAAATTTTGAGAAAAAGAGATATTTGAGGTTTTTTGGGCGTTTCTTGTCCGCTAGCGTTGCTCATGCATGCAGACCGGGGTCTTATGAACAGTTGGGAATTTGGGATCGCAGAAATATTGTTTGTCAGCTGGGCTTTTATTTAGGAAGTCTTTTATACGTGGGAATGTGTTGAATGGAATATTTAGTTCATCAGTGAGTGAGTGAGTGAGTGAGTGAGTGAGTGAGTGAGTGAGTGAGTGAGTGAGTGAGTGAGTGAGTGAGTCAGTCAGTCAGTCAGTCAGTCAGTCGGTCAGTCGGTCAGTCGGTCAGTCAGTCAGTCAGTCAATCGGAAACTGAGTCAGTGAATAATTCAGGAAATCAGACAGTCAGTCATTCGGTTATTACTATTATTGCTAGGATGCACAATAGAATAAGTTAACTTAACAACCCGACTCTCATTCGAAAAACACTCAGTTCGTTCATGTTTCACGCGTATAGTGGTCAGGTTAGATTTGTGAAATTTGTGATATCTCCCAAGGCTGAGTAACCTAAATCAGCAAGACAAATAACAAACAAGAAGTTCTAGTACCTCGCTGATCAAAAAGTGAAAATGCGTACATTTAAAACTTTTTTATTACAAGAAAACTTAATTAGGCTAAAACATTTGGATGTACCATAGAGTAAGTTGAACTCCATTTGTTAAAAGCATGACAGTCGTTCAAGAAAAACTCCAGTTTGTTCACGTTTCACGCGAAAGCTAGTGGAATTAGTATGATTGATCGATTCGATGTTTGTCCTACATATTACATATCTTAGTCGACGCGACAAAAATAAATATATAAAGTGAGGAAACTGCTTATCCCCCCACTTCTCGGTCGACTAAACGACTAATTATAGCATATTCAGGTTTTCTTGTTACTTAGTTTTTGGCGCGCAGTTTGAATTCGGTCTCCTAATCAATGGTGGTTTGACTACTAACGTTCGGGGACACTAGCGGACGAGAAGGGGTGGAAAAAGTGGAATTCCCCCCTTCTTTGGCATTTTTAACAAGTAGAATTTTTTCCCTAAGGTGTAGTTAAATTGGCCTAAAAACTGCCGATTCACCCCCCCCCCCTCTTTGACGAAATTCCCCCTTCCTTCGGGGAATTAGCTCGTCCGCCAGTGCGAGAAAGGGTGGGAAAAGTGGAATTCCCCCCTCTTTGGCATTTTCAACAAGTAGAATTTGTTCCCTAAATTGGCCTAAAAACTGGCGATTCCCCCTCTCTGACAAAATTCCCCTCTCTTGGGGATTTAGCTCATCCGCCAGTGTTCGTGCATTTAGTAGGCCACTTAAGGCTCTGTTAAGAGGTTGAAAGTCCATAAAGTTCTGATGGTATGCCTTCGTTCTGTTCCTCTTATTGGCTGAAATTATGGCCAATTAACTATTATGCGGTCAAGCTGACCATACTGTCACGTTCTATAGTTGTATATACTGCTCATGATTGGTTATGCAGAAAATCCGTATCAGGATTAGGGGTCGGCACGGGACAAGGTTTGGGCGGGACGGGACGGGACGGGACAAAAATATTTATTGGTAAACGGGACGGGACGGGACACGGGACAAGATTTTTTAGCCGGGACGGGACGGGACGGGACAAGAAATTTCCCGGGACAAAGCGGGACAAAACGGGACAAAATAAATTGTCCCGGGACAAAATCGCTTGTCCCGGGATCTTGTCCCGGAACAAAAAGAGTGAAATTCAAGTGAAAAAAACAACCTTCAAACTTGTCTTATGACCAATTAAACAGAAAATACTTCTTAAGTCGCTGAAAAGATCTTTTTCGATATTGATATTCGTATTATTACCATTTTCTTGTTATACCCTGCTTTTTATGCAATACAGAGTTCAACAACTTTTTTTTCTTCACTGATAGACACTTACTTTATTCGCATTATGTATCGAATTTCTGAGAGAATAGCCATGGTTTGCAAAGAATTTTGAAGTTTGAACCAGATATTTTACGTATTTCATATGGTAATATGTTGATGATTTTCTTATAAGAAACAACACGAAATGAACATATACAGGGTGGGCCAAAAAACGACCACACTTTGATCTGATATAAAAGTGGCTGTGTAGAATAGAATATTAACAATTGTCCGTATTGTCGGTTTCACCATATGTTAACAACATATAAATTTAGTTCTATCGAAAATTTCGTTAGGATCGGTTCCGGTTTGAGAGAATTGTGCACTTTTGACTGAAAAAGTTGCTCGCTCGTTTTTACAACACACCCATATTGATTTGTCTCTACGATGAGATTTGTCGCTGAAACATGGATTTCTGTTGTTTCGGTCAAATTTTCATTACAGATAACCTTTTCACTTCACTCGATTGTTAAACTATTTGCTTCAATCTTTAGTATGTTTCTAATCATCATGAGAAAGGATAAATAAGATGTGTGTCGGATCGGGTTTTGGGTTCCGTTTCGACTCCGAGTGTGAACTCGACAGCAATCAACAATCAGCACTCTCATTGGACAGGTTAAGATTATCTTATCACATACATATACTGTTTTTATCGATAATAGAGCTTAATTTGTTGTGTTGTGTCGGATTATTTTATAAAAATTCCCGGGACAAGCATAATTCTTGTCCCGGGACAGAAATGCTTGTCCCGGAGTAAAATCCGGGAAATTTCGGGACGGAACAAAAAAATTTTTGAACGGGACGGGACGGGACACGGGACAAGATTTTTTAGCCGGGACGGGACGGGACGGGAAAAACACATGTCCCGTCTCGTCCCGTCCCGTCCCGTCCCGGATTTTGTCCCGGCATGCCGACCCCTAATCAGGATCCGTAAGATTTTCCCTTCAGTGTCAGTTGCATACGAGAATTTGAAAACAGAAAATGGCTCAAAATGAGGCAAATATTTCAATTATGAAGTGCTTCAACCTTCAGTGAAATAACCCGTGATTCCGATATTTTTCTGCATGTTTTTTTTATTAAAATTACATGCCTATTACCTCGAAGAGATGAGTGCCACCAAATGCCCCAGTAAGATTTTTCGCCTTCAACAATGTTTGAAAGTCTTACAACGTACATATTGCATAAAGAAACACGAGCAGTATAGCTTGGTCAGGATATCTTGTCTTATGAGTTATGACACTGTTTCCACGAATCAGGCATTAGATTCAGATGTTTTACTCTACTAGATAAAGCCCATATGTTGTTTCTGCAAGCAAAATTTTTGCCCAAAGCATCTGATACTGAGACATCAGACAATCAGTGTTTACACGCGCATCACTCATCATCACCCCATGCTATACAGTGTTTAACTATGCTGTGAACAATTTTGAGTTGAGACTAGTGATGTTTCATTATCCGACGTTTTAGTCAATATTTTTGCTTGCAGAAGGAACATCGTGATTTCTCCGATCTCTCTATACCCTCTATCATATACAGGTCAGACCTTTAGTACTTACTCGTTAGTAAAATGTTGGGAATTTGCAAAACATTTCCTCTCTGAAGTTTTTCCCAAAGTTTTCGGTTATCGGCTTTTTCCAAAACAATGATTACGTACATACATGTAGCATGTCCGCCTCTGGTTATTTCGTGATTAATTACATGTGCCCCGAGTTGCAGTAACCACTAGCGGACGAAAAAGGGTGGGAATGGTGGAATGCCCCCCTCTTTGGTGTTTTCAAAAAGTATAATTTGTTTCCTAACGTGTAGGTTAAACGGCATAAAACTAGCCGATTCCCCGCTCTTTGATTAAATTCCCCTCTCTTTGGGAATTCAGCTCGTTCGCCAGTGGCAGTAACCGGTGGAGCGTTAAAAATAAAAGTATTTGGGGTCCAGCTCCCCGTGCAGCCCTTTCCCCCCTTTCTGCCCTTTCCCCCCTTATTCCAATCCCGAGTTTTATGGGTGAAACCGATCGCTAGGACAAATTGAAACCACTCGTAAAGTCGCATTCGGATCCGATTATATCGAAGGATATCACTGGCGAAGGATATCGCATTGAGGATATCAATCGAAGGATATCGTATCGAAGGATATCGCATTGAGGATATCAATCGAAGGATATCGTATCGAAGGATATCAATCGAAGGTTGTCATATCGATGAAAGTCAATTGAATGATATCAACCGAATGATATAAATCAAAGGATATTAATCGAGAGATATCACTGGCGAAGGATATCAATCAAATGGTATTACTCGAGAGATATCAATCGAAGGATATCAAACAAAGGATATGTAACACTGGCGAATGAACGAGAAAATGCTTTTTTTTCTTTGCAAGCACGAGCTCATTTTAGTTCTGTTATTGCTGTTGCATTCGGCCATTAAAACTGTTGCAACTTACCAGAAATAGCCTTATCGTACTTTGATAGATCTGGTCAGAATACTGGTCAGTTTTTCAATTACTCACGCTTAGGCTCAGGCTCAGGCTCAGGCCTAGGCTCAAGTTTAGGCTCTGACTCAGGCTCAGGCTTTGGCTCAGGCCTAGGCTCAGGCTTTGGCTTAGGCTCAAACACATTCCGCGAAACAGCAGAACGTGCAGCCGACTAAATTGATCACCAGGTTGCAAACCAAATTATCGCCCCGTCCGGGGAAACGTATGTCGGCGGGAGTATAGTGTCTATGTTAGATCGGTTGTATGCACCATCGGACGAAAAGGAGGGGAAAGTGAAATTCCCCCCTTTCTGGCAATTAAAAAAAAGTTCAGTTTCTTCTTCGAGGTGTAGGTAAAATGGTTAAATTTCTGCAAATTTTCCCCTCTCTTTGGTGAAGTTCCCCTCCCTTGAGGGTTGGCTTGTCCGCCAGTATATAACTTCATAAGAACATAAAGCCCGTATGTTGTTTCTGCGAACAAAAATCTTGCCCAAAACTTCTGATAATGAAACATCAGACAATCAGTTTTAACACGCACATCAATCATCATCACCCCATGCTCTGGTGTTAAACTATGGAGTCAACCGAGTTGAGTTGAGGCTACTGATGTTTCATTATCAGATGTTTGGGCAGTACGTTTGCTTGCAGAAATAACATACGGGCTTTATAAATGTAGCCCGGTCAACGTATCTTGGTTTCCACAATTGTTTATGTCGGTTTGTTAGGAAAAGTCGTGTTGCATTTCATGATGTTTCACAAGTGCCGTTCTTAACACCAAATGGCAACATTCTTTGTTGCACAAGAAAACGAACAAAAAACAGAACCTAATTCCGTTTAGGGTGTCTGTGTTGTGTTTGTCTCGCCACGGTCTGTTAAACCGATTCTCACTGTCACAGTTCCTTGTACTAAGTATAAGTATAAGTATAAGTATAAGCCTTGTGTTTTACGGCTCGTAAAATAACGGGGGAAGGCAATTTCTCGAGAGGTAAATTTCTTGCAGGTAGTTTTCTACATTTTTCGAGAAATTTACCTTTTGAGAAAATCACCTTTGAGAAGTTTAACTTTTGAGAAATTCACCCTTTTAGAGACGCTTCTAGAATCATCAATGTTCTCCTTCCCGGAGACATCATAAACATCACATGGAACATCAAAACCAACAATGTTGCACAAAAACAGCACAAAAAATACTCAATTTTGGCTGGTTGTGTTCGGTTCCAATTGTTACAGTATATTAATCAATCATCACCTTCTCTATACTAAGTGTAATATTAGTGTTTCATGGCTTTCCCAAAAATTTCCACAAAGAGTCCATGTGGCAACAATGCTGCGCAGAAAAAACAGTACAAGAAAACACGACAAAATTGAGTTTTGGTGTCTGACTCGATCCGGTCGGTTAAACCGATGGGGTAGTTTTTGAACTCGGTAAGGGGGCTCCAAAGTCCAAATGGATGTCGTGGATTTCAAAGACCCCTTCGCGTATGTATGTATGTATGTATGTAGTAAAGACCCGGTCTATGTGTAAGATAGTTCATATTATCAAAAAATTCTTATCAACGTATTCCCGTTAGTTTTTAGGGAAAACTCGATTTTAGGGTAGGTATGCGAAAAGTTTTACAAGAAAAAACTGTTACTGAAAAAAACTGTTTCTGAAAAAAACTGTTACTGTTACATTCCTTTGTTTACAAGCCATAACACGAACTGTATGTCTGAACTACTGGCGGACGAGCTTACCCTCCAAAGAAGGGGAATTTCCTCAAAGAGGGGGAATTTACAGTTTACATGCCATTTTACCTACACCTTAAGAAATAGATTCTACTTTTTGAAAAAGCCAAAGAGGGGGATTCCAATTTTCCCACCTCTTCTCGTCCGCTAGTGGTCTGAACCGACTATCGGATAAGACTTTGGCGTAAAAGTGACTGGAGTTTCGGGGGGGGGGGGTACCCCTGAGATATCATGTCATATTGCCCCCCCCTGTCATGTAACGGACCGAAGTGACCGCCATACGCGCCTTTATCTGTGAAAATGAACTTTTCAATTTATAGAAGTAGAGAAATTATCTTATGTTTTTGGTTTGTTTTCAGTTTTTATAAATTGTAAGTTTGAACAGTAAAAAATGTGACTCGAGATGCCAGGAGGAAGGGGGGTCCCTGTGATACCCATGTCATATCCCCAACGTCATGTAACGGACCCAACTTGACGCCATACACGTCTTTTTCCGATAAGTCATATGACTTACCTCATTTCTTATCAAATATTGAATTTTTTTCGTTTCTTATAGTAAACTATTTTTTCTATTTTTTTTGTAATTTTGAACTTGAATCTTGTATAAAAGTCACGTGAACGCAGGTGCTGGATATGGTGAGTAAAAGGGGGGGGGGGGGCTGACACGTTATATCATAACGGACCTCGTCAAGTGTTGGTTCGTGTTGGAGCTGTTTCAGCTGAGTTAAAATACGTTGTCGAATGAAAAAATCTGTAATAATAAATTTTTTTATTGTTTATTGTCTTGTCTGTTTAAATTTTTTTCAATTTCATTGTTTTGTGAAGGAGCCCCGGGGACCCCTGAGATACCAATGTCATAAGGCCCCCCCCCCCCCCCCCCCCGTCTGTCTGGTAGTAATGGTCTCCTTTGGCGCCATATGCCATTCGGATAGGAGAGTATGTTTCGGTTAAAAGTTTAAGTACGTTATATGTATGTATAATAAAATCCCGGTGATTTTTTTCCTTTTTCTGCGTTCTTTCTTTTTTTCCCCACTTTTTTCATTGTTTTGTGAAACTATAAATATCCTGAGATACCAATGTCATAACGTGACACCGTTTGGTAGTAATGGTCCCAGTTGGCGCTGGCGCTATGTATGTATGCCAGTCAAATAGGTCGGAAGGTTTCTATTAAAACTTAAAATAAAAACCAAACAAAGTGTATTTATCTTGTGTTTTTATTGTTTTGTTTGTGTTCTCTTTTCAAATTGTTTTCCATTGCTTTGCAACTTTATAAATCCTTGTGATCAAAATCAAATCGAAGAGCGGCACCCAAAAATTCCAGAATGACACAATTCCATGCCCAATGACTGTCAATTCCAGCACAATTAGTCAGTACTATTAATTACTGCGATTAATTACTTCAGGTCGTTATACCGATCATGTGAATGTTCTAATAAATAATCACTCCGTAAACCAGCAAGTCATCAAGCCACATTCCAACAAAGAATGACTGGTTGACAGTCAGTCAGTCAGTCAGTCCGAATGACTGGTTCTAGGAAAACCTCCAATTGACGCTCACACTCCAACACAATCAGTCAGTCAGTCAGTCAGTCAGTCAGTCAGTCAGTCAGTCAGTCAGTCAGTCAGTCAGTCAGTAAGTCAGTCAGTCAGTCAGTCAGTCAGTCAGTCAGTCATTCAGTCACATTTCTACTAAGAATGACTGGTTTGAGAAAATTCTCCAATTGACTGTCACACTCCAACACAATCAGTCAGTCAGTCACCCCGACCTCGCGAATGTCCTAATAATCAAATTATGGTCGCTTGACACCCTTGGTACAAGTGCGTCAGCCAAGGGCTCAGTTCCGTTACTCTCATAAAGAATGCTATACTTGTCATTCTTAACATTTTTTCACTTTTTTTAGTTTTTTCACTATTTTTCATATAATTTATTCTTGAGAAGTCATTTTCAAATTAATAATAATCACACTATGGTCGCTTGATGCACTTGGTACAGATGTCCCAAGGCATGTGACTTCGTTCCGATACTCTCGTAAGAATTGCTTTAGTACCACTGTATGTGGCATGTCACGTCTTAAAAATCTTTGACATTGTTATTGTTTTTTGGTGTTGTGGTTGTTGTTGTTGTTGTTGTTGTTGTTGCTGTTGTTGTTGTTGTTGTTGTTGTTGTTGTTGTTGTTATTATTTTGGGTTTTTTGTGGTCGAAACAGGCAACCGTTTGATATTGAACGCCCGCATAACCAGTACTCACTATATGCTAAACGTGAAACGTGAAAGATTTAGTCGACAGCAATTAAACTGTAACTGTTAATTATTTTTTCTAAATTCATGTTTGCCACCTAATACATTTTGTGCTTTGAGTGCTTTCAGAAAAAAATTAAAGTAAAAAGAAAAGTTAAATGGAAAGACAAATGGTCATTAAACTTTAAAACATACCATTGAAGAAATGTTCCCACGAACAAAATAAATGTTTTCATCCAAATGTTTCACAGATTAATGACCCTATTACTTTCCCTTTTACTCTGTAAGCACCCAACTGTATGCATTCTAGGGTTTCTTAAAAATTCAAGTCCAGGAAAAGTCTTCAAAGGCACAAAAGGCGCGCATTCAAACTCAGTCTCATAAACACTTATGAATGTTATAATTATGCTACTTTATGGCACCAGCGGGCGAAGGAAGAACGGAAAAGGGGGAATTCCCCGTCTTTGGCGTTTTCAAAAAGTAGGATAGAATTTGTTCCCTAAGGTGTAGGTAAAATGTCTTGAAAACTGCCAATTCCCCTCCTTTTGCAGGTATATCTATACCTTAAGGAACAAACTTTACCTTTCGAAACCGCCAAAGAGGGGGGAATTCCACTTTTCCCACCCCTGCTCGTCCGCCAGTGGCCAGTGGTAACTAATGACCACCACTCACGCATTTTAATGCTTTGCTCTGCTGTTTACTGACTTAACATATACATGACACCGTTATCGGGGTATTTGGAAAAAATCACGTTTTAATGTATGAGCCTTGGTTAAAAAAAATCGGTTTTTTTAGAAACGTGTGGTTTTTCTATACATGTGGATGCCATTTCTGCTGTTTTCAATTTTCTTATTAGGACCTTTTCAAAGTGAGAATATCTTCTCGATCTACTTATCATATCACGTTAGAGTCTTTTTTTTCACGTCTATGTTGTTATATACCCATCATTTTGTAATGTAAAATGATCCCCTGAAGTTTTTTCCTCCTTTTTCATTTTTTTACAAAATCGCAATTTTCAGTTTTACTTGACAAATTTCAGTTATTTCTTGTAATTCTATATTTGACTGCAAAACTGCATTTTCACAATTTCACTCCACAAAAAATGTGTTCAAAAGTCAATTTAAAAAATAAATAAATATAAATTTTAAGTTGTTCAGTCACCTAATCCACATCGCAAATCGCGTGGTAAACTTCAATTATTTTTTGTTTTTCCGTATTTCTCTGAAAAACTGCGTTTTTTACAATTTTACTTAATTTTTGCAAAAAAATCGGTTTTTCCAATTTTTCAGTCACCTGATCCACATCGCAAATCGCGTGGTGATCTCGATGGATGGGTTATCACCGCAGCAGCCATCCGCCTCGGGTCTGGGAGCAGATGGGCGGATTGAATGGCAGTATATTGAGATACCGGATGAACCAGCCGGCACTAGTACACAGGTCAGTCACGTCAGTCAGTCAGTCAGTCAGTCAATCAGTCAACAAGGAAGTCAGTAAGTCAGTCAGTCACGTCAGTCACGTCAGTCAGTCAGTCAGTCAGTCAGTCAGTCAGTCAGTCAGTCAATCAGTCAATAAGGAAGTCAGTCAGTCAGTCAGTCAGTCAGTCAGTCAGTCAGTTAGTCAGTCAGTATGTCAGTCAGTCAGTCAGTCAGTCAGTCAGTCAGTTAGTCATTCAGTCAGTCAATCAGTCAGTCAGTCAGTCAGTGAGTCAGTGAGTCAGTGAGTCAGTGAGTCAATCATTCAGTCAGTCACATCAATAAGGATGGATGGAAGGAATGAAGAAAATGATGGACTGAAGGAAAAAAAGAAAGGAGGACGAAAGAAAGTTTAGTCCATCAGTCACGTCAGTCAGTCAGGCGTTCAGTCAGTCAGAGAGTCAGTCAGTCAGTCATACAGTTAGTCAGTTAATGAATCAATCAATCAATCAATTATTCAATCAATCAATAAACCAGTTAGTCAATAACCAAGAATTTTATCGTTAACTTGCACTTGTATAAAATGCTCTAAAGTGCAAATATCTTCCAACTTGTATAAAAGTTTTCAATAAAATCAGTAGTGTATAAAAAATCTCAATACAGAAACAGTCCACAGAAAATAAGTTCGGAAGAGTATTTATTCCTAGGACTTCATCAAAAAAAACAATCAGTCAGTCAGATGGGGTTTTATTTGTTTGCACAGCTTAATAAGCTTAATAAACAGTTTTGTCTGTCAATGAGCACGTATGAGTACATAACTACGATAACCAGTCATTGTGACAAAGCTTTTAATATGGTTTATATCGGTTGTATCGTATTTACTATCTTTCAGTCAGTCAGTCAGTCAGTCAGTCAGTCAGTCAGTCAGTCAGTCAGTCAGTCAGTCAGTCAGTCAGTCAGTCAGTCAGTCAGTCAGTCAGTCAGTCAGTCAGTCAGTCAGTCAGTTAGTCAGTCAGTCAGTCAGTCCGTCAGTCAGTGAGTCAGTCAGTGAGTCAGTGAGTCAGTCAGAGAGTCAGGGAGTCAGTCAGTCTGTGAGTCAGTCAGTCAGTCAGTCAGTCAGTTAGCAATACCTGTATATATAATTAGTAAACTTAGTAATAACATGTAACAACGTTATTATAAAAATCTCGTGTCATCCAGTCATTAGCGGTAGAATTGCACATGTTATAATATGAGTTCGGTAAGCCACCACGAGTTCACGTCCATGTGGCGCAGTGGTTAGCTCATCCGTGTTGTAAGCAGACGGTCGTGGGTTCGACTCTCGCCTGCTTAAATTGGAAATGATTTAACTACGGGGCTTTCATATTAGAACAGAAAGTAAAAAGGAAGGAAAAAGAAGGAAAGGATAGTAGAGCAGAGGTGGTGAATCTTCAACTTTGTTCCTAGGAGAAATTTATCGGTCAAATGATTTAGGGTGCTTTCAGAGTAAAAAGGAAAGTAAAAAGGAAAGTAAAAAGGAAAGTAAAAAGGAAAGAAAAAGGGTTATTAATCTTTAAAACATTTGAGTGAAAACTTTTATTT
>OZ038448.1:21214647-21219647 GCA_964036265.1 Daptonema setosum
TATATTTTTATTAATCATGTCTAAATACTAAACACATCTTCCCGCACAAATACACAGCCTAGTTGACATTGCCCCAAAAATATATTACTTATTATTGTTTTTTTTTTGTGTTTTACTTGTATTTTTTGAAAAATATAAAAATGGTATTTATTTATGGTAACTGATTTGATTAGTATAAAATGGTAATTCATAATGTCTAAACTATTGTCTATCCGGGGTTTCTTGCTACTCAAGTTATTCCAATTCTCGATACTTTTTACTGGTCATTTTCTCGGAAACCCTTTTACCGAATAAATTTTCACCGAAACCTGTTTTACCGAAAGTTGGTTTACCGGAGAAGATATTTACGGTGAAATCTGATTTCGGGTAAAGTCTATTCGGTAAACTGATTTTCGGTAAATAGATTTTCGGTGAAACAACTTTCGGTAGAAGAATTTTCCGTAAAAAGATTTTCGGTAAACAGATTTTCGGAAAACCGACTAAACTCTTTTTTACACATGAAATTTAGACGAAATTCGAGCGTTGCACCGAAATCATTGTACATGAACGTGACGGCTCCAAAAATAGTTTGTAACAAGAAACCCTTAGGGTGCTTTCAGAGTAAAAAGGAAAGTAAAAAGAAAAGTAAAAGGGCCATTAATCTGTAAAACATTTGAGGGTAAACATTTTTTTTGTTCCTGGAAACTTTTATTAGATGAAATGTTTTACAGTTTAATGACCCTTTTACTCTCCTTTTTACTTTCCTTTTTATTTTCCTTTTTACTCTGAAAGCAGCCTTACTAAATTTTACAAGTATGTACAGCATTCCCAACGTTTATCCATTGTTCATCCCAATCATCACGATTACATGAATCCTTCGTAATTTTTGTCGATATTGTGTATTTTGTATTTTTGGTAAATTACTACTGCTTTATTTATTTTACTTTCAATCTTTAGTTTTTTGCAAATTTTTCCGTATTTTGTCGACACAACTGCGATTATTGTGATTTTTATTTATTTCATTATCATTATTATTCGTAATATTATTATTATTCGTATTATTATTATTGAAATACCATGATTAACATTGGATGATATCTTGCCTCAGAATGAAGGTATTGATTTATCATCGTTCAATTGGATTTATTTTAGTTTATTGGAATTATACGACGCACCAGAAGCAGATTGGATTTCAAACTGTCCGCCAAACCTTTTCTGAGAAAAGAGCTTCTTGAGAGTCAAGTGAGCAAATGACACGTTAACGTGTCCAACACGGATAACACCTACTGAACATGATGATTGCATGTTATAGCATATGGGTTGAGTTGAGTCGGACAGCCGGCTATTATGCATCACCTTCTCTTACATTTGATGCAGCTAACGATTCACAAGTTAGAGTAGTTAACACTACAACTTTTCACTTGATTCCCAGGCAGCCCTTTAACAAGAAATCCTGACCGAGCTATACATGTATAGTAATCATGAAATCTAAACATCGATGTGAAAAAGTTCACCTGGTCGGCCGTTTCTTAGAAACGAGTCTGACATTGATTAGCCTTAACCATTTAACATGTATTGGTCACTAATTAAACATTGGGACACGTGGGGAAAACGACATGCGCCTTGGTAAAAATATCTTATCAAAATAAATTTTCGTTGAAATTTTGAAATTTTCATTCCAGTAAATTGTGATGTAAATCTGTAGGAGGGTAAATTGACGGTAATATTAATGAACTATTTGCAGCATTTTACCGAAAAACGAAAAAAATACCACGCAATTTACCATAATATTTTTAAAGAATTTTTTGTTCCCAAATTCATTAAAAATACCATAAAATTTTTAATCTTATGTACAGTTGTCGGCGAAATGGAACTAAACCCCGAACATGGTGTTGATCCACAAATGGTATGAACTCAAAACACGTAGACAAACAACTTGACACCTGTTGTTTTTCTCAGACATTTGGTTACGGTATAGGATTCAATGATTATGATTAATCTATGGGATTCAATGCTATGTAGCTTTATGTGTGTTTATCCGTCCTTCAATAGCAGATTTGAATTCAAACTGTGCGCCAAAACTTTCTGGGTGACAGAAAACCCTGGATAATCTATACGAATGCGCATTTTTTTGATTGCGGCTATTCGCACTGGCTTGAGGGCAATATTTCAAACCCGCGGGCATAGTTCCTTGCACTAGAAACATTTCTCGCGGCTAGTAATATTTTGTCAGTAACATGAATCCATGAACAGGTTATAGTCTATCCAGAAATTCTTGTTAGTCAAAAAAATTGGCGCGCAGTTTGAATTCAAATTTGCTTTCGGCGCGCTTTCAAATTTTCAAGAAACTAATTCTTTTTCACATACATAGCAATGGGACAACCTAGAAAATTTAGCTTGAAATTCATTGCATACGTGCGTAACGGGTCCATAAATCAAATTTTTTATAACATGGAATCCTGATCAAGCTTCACCACTTTCAGTTTTAAGAAATAACCCACCCTCAAATGATTACGAGACTGAATTTGAATGCACGCATTTGTTGTACAACTTTTAAATGCATAGAAACCGGCTGAATTTCAGTACAGAAATACACGCTGCGTATCCGAAAAAATTCCTGTTAAAGTTTTTTTCAACAAATCTGTTTTAGAACAGTGCATACCGGATTGGCGCAAGTTTGCAATTTAGTCTCGTAATCAGTTGAGAGAGCTATACTAAGAAACTCTATACAAGTGTTTACATAGAGAAAGACAACGGTACTGGCAAACCGGCAAGTCCTTCAAAGAAAGAAAAGTTTCTCAAAGAAGGGGGAATAATAACAGTTTTGAGGTAATTTTACTCACACCTGGTAAATCCGCGGGTGTGAGAATCCACTTATCTGTCCCTACCTCTTCCGGCCGCTAAAACAGAACGGAACGGAACCCAATGGTGATGTCTTCTAAGAACCTGATCTACATTATGCCAGCTGAAATGGGCTTCAACTAATGGTATAGTCCTCTCAATGGTTTATGAGACTGAATTGGAATACGCGCTCTTTTCTCGATGATTTTTCGATGGTTATTCCATGTGCGATATTTTATTGTAGTTTTTTTTACTTGGACATCTTCATTAACCGAAGCCATCAAGGCACACCAATACCATATCAGAATGGTGTTTTCGTAGTGGCCAGAGAGTTGAATAAACTGACGTGCAATGGCAGAAACCCCAGAGCAACGCGTCAGGATCTGTGTCTCAAGTCAGGTTTCGTACTTAGGACCGCCGGTTTTCGAGGCCGGTGCCCCACGCACTAGACTAGATTAGAGTAGAGCAGAAAGTATGACAAAATTCAATTGTTATGTTAAAATTTTTCAAGCTCATCATGTTCATACTGTATAGTAGAATTTTTTTGGTTACGACTATTTTAGGAACTTTTTTTGTGTAAACCCTTATCCTCACCCGAAATTGGCGGTCGAAAGCAGCAATTTAGGGTTGATAAAAAGGTTTTACACTCAAAAAAATCATACAAAGAGTCGTAACCAAAAAATTCTACTATAGTGTTTGCGAAATGTTCTATGCTGATGTCTTACTCAAATTTGAACCACTCTAAGCGATCGATTGCCCAGTCTTCTACCATTTACACAAAATGTAGGTAAAAAATATAACAATGATTTTCATGGTAAACTGGCCTAGTATAGCCTATCCAACGTTTCTTGTAGCCAAAAATTTTTTGGCGCGCAGTTTGAATTCAAATATACTTTTGCCGCGCTTTAAAATTTCCGAGAAACAAATAGTTTTTTTCTGATGGCATTCGCAAAACATACGAATGGTGCGCAAAATTTTATTGCACACGTTTTAAACGGTTTATCAAAAACTATTTCAGTAACATACGGGACGCATATTTGGAAACTGTACCGGTTTTTTGTCAAATTCCAAAATTCGACTTTTTCATTTTGGATTCACGGAGAGGCTAAACTAGGCTATCTCCTTCACTAACGTACATACAGTCTATGTTCGGAACTAAGCCTAGGCCGTACAAACAATCAAATGGTTATTATCTGTCGTTGGGTCACACGAATTCTGACAAAAACCGATACAGTTTACAAATATGCTACCAGGACCAAGCCATAACTACCGAAGTCACCCTCTTCGGGTTGGACTCATCCGCCAGTGCATTAGCATTCACCAGTTTCACCAGCGGATGAGCAGAAGTGGTAAAAATGAAATTCCCCCCTCTTTAACGTTGTCAAAAAGGTGGAACTTGTTCTCCAAGGTGTAGGTGAAATGGCCTCAAAATTACCAATCCCTCCTTTTTGACGAAACTCCACCTCTCATTCGGAGGGTTGACTCGTAAGTCGTACGCCAGTATGTTAGCATTCACAGTTTGTTCACGTTTCATAAATAGTATAAGTTTCAGGTGTTAACCTTTTTTGGTGATGAGCAATAGCACCCCTTTGCATTATTTCTAATAAATGACATAGTTTCATATAAAGTTTCATGTTAAGCACAGATTTATGGATGCGAAGGCAGAGCAAGACGATATTGGTACATGTATGTATGTACGTTACGGAGTCGTAACATCATTTTTGAGAAAGGTGCTTGCAGAGTAAAAAGGAAAGTAAAATGGAAAGTAAAAGGGTCATTAAACTGTAAAACATTTCAGCGAAGAAAATTCGTCAAGAACAAAATTAAAGTTTTCACTCAAATGTTTTACAGGTTAATCACCCTTTTACTTTCTATTTTACTCTCCTTTTTATTTTATTTTTTACTATGAAAACACCCTAACAAATAACCCTGATCCAGCTATAATGTATTGTTTTAACAACCACAGAAAGTTCGGACAGATGTCGTTCTCACACTGCACTAGCGGACGAAAAGGGGTGAGAAAAGTGAAATTCCCCCCTCTTTGGCGAGTTTAAAAATTGTAGTTTGTTCATTAAGGTGTAGATAAACGTGCCTCAAAATCACATTTTCCCCCTCTTTGACAAAATTCCCCTCTCTTTGGAGATTTCGCTCATCCGCCAGTGTCACAGGGTGAATGTTGT
>OZ038448.1:21224647-21262147 GCA_964036265.1 Daptonema setosum
CACATAACGTTTGGACAACACTCAAAAAATTGCGCCAAAATCATTGCGTACGTGCGAAACTGGCCCAAAAAATGTTTTTTGATAACCAGAGTAAAAATCATTTTCATGTGACAAAATAACATTTTCGTCAGAATTTTTGAATTTTTGTTGCGCTGTTGAGAATAAGAGTAAAGAATATGCAAACTGGCTTAACTCAAAGTTGATAATTTCAACTGAAATGCTTTAAATTTCTGATTTCCGTCTTCAGAAACAGAATTTGTTCTGTTACTATGGTTGGTTGAGTCCACCGACATTTGATTCTTCAAAACATCAAAACTCTTTATATCGCAATTTCTGTTATATGCAAATATTTTTTTCCGTGTTAAAAAAATTTGTTTCACGTTGTTTCATACATTTCGTAGGCAACTGTGAACTGTGATTCTGATTATCATCTTGTGGTTGTGATTGTGTGTATAATTTGTACATTTCTCATTTGTACATTCCTCTTTTATGACGCATTTTTTCTCTTCTACATATGTACTTGTGAATTATATGAACTTATATTTTTTATTCGCTCTCTGTTTGCTGACATCTGAAAATATCACACAATGCAACAAAACAATTCTCAAAACACCAGTGTATCATCGAGTTTTCACACTCAAAAACCCAACATAAATGTAATCAAAACTGATTTCCGACCGGTACAAAAAATTTCTATGAACCGTCCTCGTTTTATTTGTTCACTTAGCGTGATAGATATGATTCAATGTTGCTTGAAATAAATCATAAACTATCTGATTGACAGTTTCACCACGGACTGAAAAAGTTAAATCTCTTTGTGTCGTAACAACATTTCGATTCCCACCAACATTTCGATTCCCACCAACATTTTGATTCCCACCAACATTTCGATTCCCACCAACATTTCGATTCCCACCAACATTTCGATTCCCACCAACATTTCGATTCCCACCAACTATTTCGATTCCCACCAACATTTCGATTCCCACCAACATTTCGATTCCCACCAACTATTTCGATTCCCACCAACATTTCGATTCCCACCAACATTTCGGTTCCCACCAAAATTTCGATTTCCACCAACATTTCGGTTCCCACCAAAATTTCGATTTCCACCAAAATTTCGATTCCCACCAACATTTCGATTCCCATCAACATTTCGATCCCAACTATGTACATTTCGATTCCCACCAACATTTCGATTCCCACCAACATTTCAATTCCCACCAACATTTCGATTCCCACCAACATTTCGATTCCCACCAACATTTCGATTCCCACCAACATTTCGATTCCCACCCTCCACAATAACCAGGTGAAAATCGTTGCATTATCCCAGATATAAGTTTACACCCCCCCCCCCCCACATATGCATACTTCAGCATTCCATCAACTACATTTGTTGAGGGCACTAGCGGACGAGGGAGGGGAAAGTGGAATTCACCCCTCTTTGGCGAGTTGAAAAAGTGCAATTTGTTCCTTTGTTGTGTAGGTAAAAGGGACTAAAAAGTACCGATTCCCACCTCTTTGACAAAATTCTCCTCCCTTTGCAGGTACATTTGTATGTCAGTGGTTGAGGGGTGGGGAGGGGGGGGGGGGGAGATTGATAATAGCAGACAAAGAGTGAAATAAGTAACTCATAACAGTTGAAGAAATATGGATTTTTATTATCATTGTAAAACTTTGGGGAAATTTCTAATTTCTACGAAAAGATTCGCTAACCCTTCTATCAACTGTACTGGTTGCCCCCCCTCACCCTTTGGGGTAGCAGTGTTGAGCGAAAGTAAAAAGGGGTAGAATGGATCAGCAAAAACTAGATCTCTGTTTCTGCACCACCTGTATACCCTTGGATACACACACTGGCGGACGAGCCAATCCTCCGAAGGGAGGGGAATTTCCCCAAAGAGGGGGGAATTAGACGAAGTTAAGCCAATTCATCTACACCTTAAGGAACAAACTCCACTTTTTTGATTGCCGAAGAGGGGGGAATTCCCCTATTCCCTCCCTTTCTCGTCCGCTAGTGGCATCATCACCTGTATGTATACCACTTGGATACACACTTAGTTGTTTGACGAAGCCAACGTTTCAGGTACCCACGGTTACAGAAAGCACATTCATCGGGAGGGTAGATCAGGGAAATTTTATTTTCGAAAGAGGTGAAGAAACGTTTCATGTAAGAAATATGTTCGGTGCAAACGACACTTTCAACTAGGTAGAAAATCACTAACTCAATGCCAGACGGTGCTGGGACGTACAGTGTATTCAGAGTTTTTTTATTGTTGTTCGAAATTTCCAATATTTTGAAAAAAATTCAAAAAAATAGAAAAATAAATAAATAAAAAACAATTTTCACACGACACCGTCTCACCGTTATAATGATACCTACTTCATATGCGCGTAACGTACAGAGGAATACTTTTTGGTATCGAGATAATTTTTTTTCATATAACAAAACAATCAGCGAGCAACATTTATCAGCCGTAGTGGCGCGTCGCACATTGCACTTTTTCCGTTAAATAATCGGGCCTATTTCGGCAGCAGCAGTTCATCTACATTGAAGCTGAAATGTTTTTTTTCCGCGGATATTTATGGGTATTTTATTCTCACACTGGTTGAATTTATTCACAAAATCGCGATTCCCACAAAATGTTCCACTATTAAATTATTTGTTGCGGAAAACTTCATTTATTCGATGATTCGAACTTTGCCAATGACTATTGCTAAATAATATCACTCCTATAAATACATCACCCACTCATTCACTCAAATTCGCTCACTCACTCACTCACTCACTCACTCACTCACTCACTCACTCACTCACTCACTCACTCACTCACTCACTCACTCACTCACTCACTCACTCACTCACTCACTCACTCACTCACTCACTCACTCACTCACTCACTCACTCACTCACTCACTCACTCACTCACTCACAATGAATGCACCTATGTATGTAGAGCATTCGTTTATCTTTAAGACTAAGATAGTGGATATATATTTTATTTGCGCAAATAACGAACTTGATCTACTGAACTACAACCGTGAAATACGCACGTGTGAGTGACTGACTGACTGACTGAATGACTGACTGACTGACTGACGGACTGTATACCCTGTGGGGAAGACCGGCACACTGCTCAGAACTGAGTGATTGAGCCAGTAGTGGATGGGAAACGGTAGGGAATTTTCGGAAACTTTATGGAAAAATTAAAACTATCAGTCTTCTCCGATAGAATCGCAAATTGATACAGAATATTGTAACGAGTTGGTATGAGAAAAAACTTTCAGAGTTCGCAAATCCGCTAAAAAGAACTGTCCTGACTAGAGAGAGTTTGAAGAGCTTCTTTACTGTACACACATTGGATGGGTAATGTAGAAGCTCTGATAAAGTTTGTGTAAACTTGAAAATGCTAGTTGGTGAGTTTGATGCTTTACTACATTTCACGGACACACTTCATTGCCTGTGTTTTTAGATGGAGTACAAAGCGTTGGAATGCATATCTGTGTGAATAACTCATTAAGTTTCAAAAACACTGTCATGATCTCCGAATCTACATAAAAGTTGGAAATGGTTCAGAGTATCAGTTTATTTATAACAATGTTGTATAGAAAATGTATTGGAAACGCTAGTTAGTGAGTTTGATTTTTAATATATTCAGAGTAAATTAAAATACACCATGATTATTTCACGGTGAAACAACCATTTATTGATAAAGTAAGAACTGATCGTTTTTTTATTCATGATTACCAGTCAGCACACTATAGCAACTACACACTATAGTAAGTAACTCAGATCTGTTTCGTGAAACGTGAACGAATTGAATCGCAGTGTGCTGTTGTTTTTGTTTCCGTTGTTTTATTGTCTTATTTCTTTCTGTACACACATTGGATGTGTGATGCAAAAGCTCTCATAAAGTTTGTGTAAATGCTAATAAGGATGCTTTCAGAGTAAAAAGGAAAGTAAAAAAAGTAAAATGATAAGTAAAAGGGTCATTAATCTGTAAAACATTTGCGTGGAAACCTTTATTTTGTTCCTGGGAACTTTTCTTCGATGAAATGTTTTACAGTTTACCGACCCTTTTACTTTTCATTTTACTTGCCTTTTTACTGTCCTTTTCACTCTGAAAGCACACCCTAAGTGAGTTTGATGTTTTACTACATTCTACGGATAAACTTTGTTTCGCGGTGTTTCTCGATGAAATATAAGTCTTTGAAATTTTCATAATCTCAAACTTTCATAACATGGAAAAAATTTTGAATTAGCGCTTACACTGTATTCATTGTACGCACATTCACGAGCGGACAAGAATTGGTGAGAAACTCTTTGGCGCTTTCAAAAAGTAAAATTTGTTCCCTTAGGTGTAGCTAAAATGGACTGATAACTGTCAATTCCCCCCTCTTTGATAAAATTTCCCTTCCTTTTGGAGGATTAGCTGGTCCGCCAATGCGCATAATGGATGGGTATGGTAAAAGCTCATATAAACTCCTTGAATAAAAATATGTGTTGTTCTTGTTTCATAAACACGGTGTTTTCATTGACACTTTTATTGGCTTGAATGTTATACATCATGGGGAAGGATTTTGAATGAAAGCTGTCAATACGATGGATGGATGGACAAAGTTGTTGTGTAGAAATGTGATAACAATGCTAAGTGATAAGTTAAATTTTTGCTATATTTTACGGAGAAATCTTTTCACTACTTGATTAATTCACAGTTATAATTGTTCGCTATATTATTAAAATTTACGAGTAAGGCTAAGAGAGCTATGGTTGAAAAAATTGGGTACGTCCTGAATATATGGTCTATGAAACGTGAACGAAAATTGAGCACGTATTGAAGATATGAATTGTGAAACGTGAACGAATTTTAGATTGAAATGTCTTGTTGGTTGGTTGTTGTTATTTTTGGTGTTGTTGCTACATTTGACGAATAAACGTCTTTGACTGTATTTTATTGAATTACAAAATCCTGAATTATATCTCAAACTTTCATATCCGGACAATGAGTCATTACTTCTTTTTTTATACAGGTTGGATGGATATGCAGAAGCTCTGAAAAAGTTGCTGTATACATACAAACAGTATGTAAGTTATTTTTTACTACAATTTTACAATTGATTTTCTTCACTACATGATTATTTCCCGGATAAACTCTTTAGTGGAAGTAAGAAAAAAATTTTCGCTGTTTTATTCTTGATTATAATGTGCTTTTGATAATTGTCATGAAATTCGGGTATGTAACTCAGATATGTTTCGTGAAACGTGAACGATTTGAATTGGTTTTCCTGATTCGCGTCCGTTTCCTGACTGACTCAGCTGTGTTTGTCGCTTCCCTCGTCAAGTGGTTAAGGCGTCGGCTTCGCTCGCCGACGTTTCTGGCTCGAGCCCCGGGTTGAGACACAGCGCATTCAAGAACGTTGTTGATGATCAGTGATTGTCATTGTAAATCGGATGACCGTTATTTCACTATTGTGACTTGGTATCCTACTTTGCTATTATGGCATAACAACTGAATAACAACTGAACTGGAGAGTTCCACCATTAAAACATATAGCCTATTCAAGATTTTTTGTTACTCAGAAAGTTTTCGACGCGCTATTTTAATTCTAAACTAACTTTGGCGCGCGTTCAAATTTTTTATAAAAAAATTATTTTCTTTCTTCACATGACAAGGAGATGTTTCTCTTGATTCTTGAACGCACGCCAAAATCAGTTTTGAATTCAAATGGCGCGCCAATTTTTTGTGAGTAACAAGATATAATACACTAACTGAGCTAAAATTCACGTCACCTGGTTTCCTGACTGATTCAGCTGTGAAGAATTCTACCATCTACAACTTACTTGGTATGTTGTATGTTGTATGTTGTATGTTGTCCTAGTATCCAGTGAAAGAAGATGTTTCTCTTGGAAGTTTGAACGCGTGCCAAAATTAGCTTTGAATTCAAATTGCGCGCCAAAATCTTTCTGAGTATCAGATTACCCTGACGGAGTTATAATCGACGTCACCTGGTTTCCTGACTGACTCAGCTGTGAAGAATCCTTCCAACATCTACAACTTCCATGGTATGTGTGTTGTCCTAGTGTCTTCCAAAAACTCCCAAGAAAATGTGAACGCGCGCCAAAAAAATTATCTTGATTTTAAATAGCGCGCCAATTTTTTTGTGAGTAACAAGATACTGTATACACTAGTTATGTACCCTAACTGAGTTTTAATCTATGTAAGTCACCTGTTTTCCTGACTGACTCAGCTATGAATAATTCTACCATCTACAACTTACTTGGTATGTATGTTGTCCCAGTTTCATACAAAAACTCCCAATAAAGTTTGAATGCGCGCCAAAAATAATCTTGAATTCAAATTGCGCGCCAATTTTTTCGTGAGTAACAATATACCCTAACCGAGCTCTAATCGACGTCACCTGATTTCCTGACTGACTCAGCTGTGAAGAATTCTTCCAGCATCCTTCCAACTTCCATGGTATGTATGTATGTTGTCCTAGTGTCTTCCAAAAAGCCCAAGAAAAATTGAACGCGCGCCAAAAAATCTTGAATTTAAATTGCGCGCTATTTTTTTGTGAGTAATAAGACATAGTTACATATGTACCCTGACCGAGCTCTAATTCACGTCATCTGGTTTCCTGACTGACTCAGCTGTGAAGAATCCTTCCAATATCTACAACTTCCATGGCATGTGTGTTGTCCAAGTTTCATACAAAAACGCCCAAGAAAATTTGAATGCGCGCCAAAAATAATCTTGAATTCTAATTGCGCGCCAATTTTTTGTGAGTAACACGATATAGTTATGTACTCTAACCGAGCTCTAATCTACATCACCTGCTTTCCTGACTGACTCAGCTGTGAAGAATCCTTCCAACATCTACAACTTCCATGGTATGTATGTTGTCAAAGTTTCATACAAAAACGCCCAAGAAAATTTGAATGCGCGCCAAAAATCATCTTGAATTCAAATTGCGCGCCAAATTTTTTGTGAGTAACAAGATACCCTAACCGAGCTCTAATCGACGTCACCTGGTTTCCTGACTGACTCAGCTGTAAAGAGTTCCCCTATCTACAACTTCCATGGTATGTAGCCATATAGGATACGTTGTCCTAATGTCTTCCAAAAGAAGCCCAAGAAAATTTGAATGCGCGCCAAAAAAATCTTGAATTCAAATTGCGCGCCAATTTTTTGTGAGTAACAAGATACCCTAACTGAGCTCTAATTCACGTCATCTGGTTTCCTGACTGACTCAGCTGTGAAGAATCCTTCCAATATCTACAACTTCCTTGGCATGTTTTTTCTAGTGTCGTGTGAAAAATAAAATTCCCAAACAATTGTGTACAAAAAAAATTTTGAACTCAAATTGCGCCCCAATTTTTTTGTGAGTAACAAGATACCCTGATCGAGCTATAATCTACGTCACCTGCTTTCCTGACTGACTCAGCTGTGAAGAATCCTTCCAGCATCTACAACTTCCTTGGCATCACCCATTGTACTTCGTCTCACTGGCGGACGAGAAGGGGAGGGAAAAGTGGAATTCCCCCCTCTTTGGCGGGTTCAGAAAATGTAGTTGGTTCCATTAGAAGAAGGTAAAATAAGCTAGTTTCTGCCAATTTCCCCCTCTTTGGAAGGATTCTCATGCCTTTGGAGGTTTAGCTCGTCCGCCAGTGACTTTGTCTGTCATTCAGTAGTTCCAAGAATACAAGAATCAGGAGTACAATACATAGAGCTTCGCGGCGCGAAAGCAACTAGTCAGTCAGTCAGTCAGTCAGTCAGTCAGTCAATGTGTTTTTTTTGCTAGATGACTGTTATTGACTTTGTGCGCCACACACCTGTGATTAGCATTCACAAATGATTTGGAGAGTGAATTTTTGAATGCGCGCCTATTTTGAAAAAAAAAACAGTTTTGCGGAATTACACCAGTTTCAGAATCAATCAATATGAGCAACTCTTGGTAAGACCATTTCATGTCTGCATTTCATGAACTTTTAAAACTGATTAACTTTACTGACTAACTTAAAAAAGTAAATTTTAGCTCGGGTTTTTATCTCTTTTAGGAATGTTTTGTACTACAGTTCTCACGATTTCAAAATTTTCAAAGTTTCTAAATTTGAAATACCAATTTTCTACATCGCACTTGGAAAACATGAAGAGCCTGGAAGAAAATGGCGTGCATTCAAAAATTTTCAAATTCAATATTCTCATCAATTGTGACTGGTTTTGTGTAAACACGACAAGTTGATTCTTCGAACCAAAGTATTATCTAAAATGATTGCTAATGAAACATCAAACAACTAGAAGTTGATGGTGTTGGATGGTTGGGAGCTAAAAAATCAGCGAAAAAATTTCGATCAATTTTGCTAATCACGAAACGGGAAAATTTTCCACACAAAAGTTTCACTAACAGCATTTTTGTGCGGCGGCTTTTGAATTAGTAGTATATAGTAGAATATAGTACCTACTCTTTCAGCAACAACAAAAAATATTTTATCAAAGACCGCAAATAAAGGAAGAGAAAATCTGTAAAACATTTGACCGAAATTTTTTTTTTCCAGGAACATAAATGGGACACAGTTATTCAAAATATCTCTTCTCTTTCCTTTCCACTTTCCTTTGAACTCACTCACACAAAATGTTTCACTCACATAATTTTGCGTGCGGCTTGTCGGCGCTTGAATCAGTCGTATGAACGGTTGAATCTACTGTTTCTATAATAACAAAAACGTTAGTAAAATTACACACCTTATTCAACCAACATTTTTTTCGACGGTTTGGTTCTTTTAGTCGATATTAAAAAAAGACGATTCTCCACACAAAATGTTTCAGGGGCGTTCAGATTGAATTCGTGACCTGTCTCTAAATACTGATAATACAGGGTCTCTTGTCACTCAGGAAAGTTTTTGACGTGCATTTAGAATTCAAAATAATTTTTGGCGCGCATTAAGAATTCAAAATTATTTTTGCGCGCGCATTCAAATTTTGCATGACACTTGGGATATTGCTTAGGCGCGCAACATGTTGCCATTTACGTTTTTGAAAATCGTTTACCCCCAAAAAATTAAATAAAACTGGCGATAATTTGTTTCGTTTGAAAAGCCGAAACTCCTTTGTCCAAATTCCCTTGTCCAGTTCATTCTGTCATTCACGGGAAAAATGTCACTCGCACAAATTGTTTCACTGAAAATATATTTAAGCGGCAATGTTATTGGATGTGTAATACAATCTCTTGTTAAAAAATAGTGTGCTAAAAATATAAAAACAGTGTGGATCCCCAACTATTTTTTGTCACTCACTCACTCACTCACTCACTCACTCACTCACTCACTCACTCACTCACTCACTCACTCACTCACTCGCTCACTCACTCACTCACTCACTCACTCACTCACTCACTCACTCACTCACTCACTCACTCACTCACTCACTCACTCACTCACTCACTCACTCTTCAGAGCACTGCGTCTCTCAGCATCGAAATACGCACTCAATACTCTAGAACTATCCGTTTCGTAAATTAATTGCCTGAAACAGGAAGTAAAAGAATTGGCGCGAAATTTGAATATTCAAATTCTGACCAGTCAGCTTCAAGATGGAAACCGACCCGGGATGGCAGTACTTGAGGCAGTCGAAGGAGCAGTCGATGGCTGTTAGTCAGTCAGTCAGTCAGTCAGTCAGTCAGTCAGTCAGTCAGTCAGTCAGTCAGTCAGTCAGTCAGTCAGTCAGTCAGTCAGTCAGTCAGTCAGTCAGTCAGTCAGTCAGTCAGTCAGTCAGTCAGTCAGTCAGTCAGTCGGTCAGTCAGTCAGTCAGTCAGTCAGTCAGTCAGTCAGTCAGTCAGTCAGTCAGTCAGTCAGTCAGTCAGTCAGTCAGTCAGTCAGTCAGTCGGTCAGTCAGTCAGTCAGTCATTCAGTCAGTCAGTCAGTCAGTCAGTCATTTTAGGATCAAGCCAAGAAGTTCGACAGCAAGAAGAATGTCTGGATTCCGGATGCTTCGGAGATTTACATCGCTGCCGAAATCAAGACAGTCAAAGGAGATAATGTGGTGGTGGTGACCAACCAGGGAAATGAGGTGCGTCATTTTTCTGTCTGTCATTTTGTCTGTCAAATGTTATGTCATTTCCTATGAAAATAGGTGACAACTGACAACCATAAATAATTAACTCAAATCTCACTCCCTCACTCACTCACTCACTCACTCACTCACTCACTCACTCACTCACTCACTCACTCACTCACTCACTCACTCACTCACTCGCTCACTCACTTACTCACTCACTCACTCACTCACTCACTCACTCACTCACTCACTCACTTGCAGAAAACGGTGAAGAAAGACGATGTTCAACAGATGAATCCGCCCAAGTTTGAGAAGACCGAAGACATGGCTAATCTGACCTTCCTTAACGATCCCTCCGTTCTTTGGAACCTGAAGTCCCGATATGCCGCTATGCTGATTTACGTAAGTGTTGATGTTGTTGTTGTTGTTGTTTTTCTTTGAGTTTGGATCTACTAAAATTACTGTAACTAAATAAATTAAGAAAGGAAAATATTCATATACGCACTGTGAAACGTGAACAAAACAGATTGTTGTTGTTGTTGTTGATGATATAAAAACATGGCTTATCTGATGTTTCCTGACGATCACTCCGTTCTTTGGAATCTGAATGCTGCCATGTTAGTGTACCGTACGTTAGTGTTGTTGTTGTTGTTGTTGTTGTTGTGGTTGTTGTTGTTGTTGTTGTTGTTGTTGTTGTTGTTGCTGTTGTTTTATTTTCATAAAAAAAGGAGGGAAAAAGAATTAGGTGACTCGAAGATTTTCTATACATACTGTGAAACGTGAACAAAACAGATACAGTTGTTGTTGTTGATGATGATCGAAGACATGGCTAGTCCGTTTTGCTGATTTACTTTAGTGTTGTTGCTGTTTTTGTAGTTAGTTTTTTTCTATTCTTTGGAATTTGCTGCAATTTTGACATTGAGAAACAGATGTTACAAAAAGGTGTATGTGCACCGTGAAACGTGAACAAAACAGGTACAGTTGTTATTGATGATTATGGAAGATTTAACTAATGTGACCGTTTTTAATTATTCCTACGTTCTTCGAGACCTGAATGTTGACATGCTGATCTGTACGTTAAGGTTGTTGCTTTTGTAAAGTAGGCTTTCTCGTTTTTTTCTACCGATAGACGTAAGCTTATTACTAATTAAATGATGAAACGTAATTACATATATAGGCATCCTGAAACGTGAAAAAGCAGATAGTGTACAGTTTTTGTTGTTGATGATGGAAAACATGGCTAATCTGACCTTTATTAACAATCCCTCCGCTTTTTTGGACCTCGAAATCTTCTCATGCTGCGATGTTGATATACGTTAGTGTTGTTGTTGTTGATAAAGGTGTTGGTGTTATTGTTGTTGTAAGTGTTGGTGTTGTTGTTGTTTTGTTGGGTTTGAATCTACGGAATTACTGGTGACTAAGTAAACGATGTAAAAAAATAAGAATATCATCACTGTGAAACGTGAACGAAACAGATACAACTGTTGTAAATAATGATGATGGAAATTATGGTCTATTATGACAGACCCTCATTAACTATCCCTACGGTCTTTAGACCCTGAAATCTTCATATGCTGCGATGCTAATGCTGTGTTGTTATTGGGGTTGTAACTTTTTGTATACAGGAAAGAATTAATTACTGAGTAAAAACAAAAATAATGTGATATGCGCTGTGAAACGTGAACAAAACAGATAAAGGATTCATTGATGATTATGTAAGATATGGCTAATCTGATCGTTCTTATACGTTCTTTGAGACCTGAAAGCTGCTAAGCTGATATACCGTGCGCAGTGTTGGAGTTGTTGTTGTTGTTGTTGTTGTTGTTGTTGTGGATGATATTACTTTTTATAATAAAAGAAAGAGTTGAGTACTGACTGGGTAACTGATTAAACAAAACGACTTGTTTTTACTGTATTTTTCAATGAATGGAAAAGGAAGATTACTGAGTAACCGATTAATCAAAATTAATTAGACACTCACTGTGAAACGTGAACAACTCAGATACATATTTTTTACTCATAGAAAACATAGTTGTTGTTGTTGATCATGAAAGATATACTAACTACATTTTCCCTAATGATACCCGTGTTCCTTGGAACCGGAAGTCCAGTTATGCTGCCATGCTGATTTACTGTTGTTGTTGTTGTTTTTGTTGTTGTGGTTTATTCTTTTTAAGCAGCGTAGATACTGACGTAACTGTCAAACAAAAATTAATTTATTTGCACTGTGAAACGTGAACAAAACAGATACAGTCATTGTTGTTGATGATGGGAATCTCACTTTCACTAACGACCCGTCCGTTCATTGGAACCTGAAGTACCATTATGATGCTATGCTCATCTACATTAGTATTGTGTTATTGTTGTTGTTTTTGAGGTTGTTTTTATTGTTTTATGCGAATGATAAAACATGAAATACTGAGTAACTGATGAAACAAATAAGATAAGATTAGATACTCACTGTGAAACCTGAACAAAACAGATACAGTTTTTGTTGTAGATGATGATTATAAGCTGAGGTCGTTAGGCTTGAGAAAAGAGGGTGAAAGAAAGGGCTAATCCGACCTTCCCTAACAATCCCTGCGTTCTTTGGAACCTGAAGTCCCGTTATGCTGCCATGCTCATCTAAAATATTATGTTATTGTTGTTTATCTTTCTGAACCGATTAAAATACTGAGTAACTGGTAAACAAAAATTTCTTATATATGCACTGTGAAACGTGAACAAAACAGGTACAGTTATTGTTCTTGATGATAGAAGACAAAGCTACAGTAATCTCACTTTCCTTAACGATCCCTCCGTTCTTTGGAACCTGAAGTCCCATTAATGTTGTCATGCTCATCTACATACATTAGTATTGTGATATTGTTCCAGTTGTTGTGGTTGTTTTTTTTTGTTTTTATGCAATCGTGAAAAATGGAGTACTTACTGAGTAACTGATAAACAAAAACAATTATATATGCACTGTGAAACGTGAACAAAACAGATACAGTTGTTGTTGATGATGGAAGAGAACTATAGTCGCCAATGAATTACTGTTCCAGCGCAAATCTGTCGATGCAGTATTAGTTTTTTAGATTATACCGACCTAAACTGGACGTATTCAAAAAAATTTGATATCAAATTAAAGAGTATCTTTTTCCTCTTCATTGAAAAATAGAATTTTTGAAATTGGTTCAGTTTAGCTCGAAATAATGGAGAAACTAGCAAAGTCAACGAATATCGTGTCGATTAGCTCTAAAATTCTAGTTTCTTGATTATTTGGAGTTCTAATAAGCCAATTTAAAAAATTCTGAGCTCAAATGAAAGAGAAAAGCTCATTCTTCAACTTTTACGCTGACCTCACCTAAATCCGTTCCCTATAGCTCGAGAAAATTGAAGAATTGCATTGAAGACGTACATATAGTGCATCGACAAAATTTGCTGGAACAGTAATTCATTGGGGACTTATTTTCACTTTCCCTTCCGTTCTTTGGAACCTGAAGTCCCGATATGTTGCCATGCTCATTTACATACATTAGTATTGTGTATTTGTTGTTGTTATGTTGTTGTTGTTGTTTTTGTTGTTGTTGTTGTTGTTGTTGTTGTTGTTGTTGTTGTTGTTGTTGTTGTTGTTGTTGTTGTTGTTGTTGCTATTGTTGCTTTTTTGTTTTTTTTTATCTAACGATATATGAAGATCTATTGATAAACTGATGAAACAAAAATTTGAACATACTTATTGTGAAACGTGAACAAAACAGATATTTTTTTTATACAGCTGTTGTTGATGATGTTGGAAAATGGGCTAATCTGACCTTCCTTAACGATCCCATCTTTTTGGGACCTGAAGTCCCGTTATGCTGCTACGCTGATGGTAGTGATGATGATGTTGTTGTTGTTGATTTTTTTGCTGTTGTTGTTGTTGAACAAAACAGATACAGTTATTGTTGTTGACGATTATGGGAGACATGGCTAATGTAACCTTCCTCAACGATCCCTCAGTCCTTTTGAACCTGAAATGCCGCTATGCTGCCATGCTCATCTCATTAAATTTGTTGTCTTTGCTTTTTTTGTTTAAAAAATTTTTTGCAAGAAGGTGCAAGTGGATTGCGAAGTGATTTTTAACGAAAGTACATATTTATCTAACGTGAAACGTGAACAAACCAGATGCATAATTGTTGTATTCGAAGTCGAGAATTGTTTCATATGTAGTTATTGTTTTTGATGAGGGAGGACGTGACTATTCTCAATTTCACTAACGATCCCACAGTTCTTTGAAACCTGAAAAATTGTTTTGCTGCCAAGCTTATCAACATTGTTTTTGTTGTTCCATGGAAAATACAATGGTTGTTGAGGCACCAGTAAGAAGTATTGTTGTTGATGTTGTTGTTGTTGTTGTTGTTGTTGTTGTTGTCGTTGTTGTTGTTGTTGTTGTTGTTGTTGTTGTTGTTGTTGTTGTTGTTGTTGTTGTTGTTGTTGTTGTTGTTGTTGTTGTTGTTGTTGTTGTTGTTGTTGTTGTTGTCGTTGCCGTTGTTGTTGTTGTTGTTGTTGTTGTTACTGTTGTTGCTCACCCAACTGTTGATGTTGTTGCTGTTGTTGTGGCTCACTCAACTGTTGTAGTAGTAGTAGTTGTTGTTGTTGTTGTTGTTGTTGTTGTTGTTGTTGTTGTTGTTGTTGTTGTTATAATTGTTGTTGTTGTTGTTGCAGACGTACTCCGGTCTGTTCTGTGTGGTCATCAACCCCTACAAACGTCTGCCCATCTACACCGAGTCGGTGGTCAAGTTGTTCATTGGGAAACGACGTACCGAAATGCCACCCCATCTGTTCGCCGCCGCCGACGAAGCATACCGTAATATGATGGAAGGTGAGTGCCGTGCCGTGAGTGAGTGCAGTGAGTGAGGGAGTGAGTGCAGTGAGTGAGTGAGTGAGTGAGTGAGTGAGTGAGTGAGTGAGTGAGTGAGTGAGTGAGTGAGTGAGTGAGTGAGTGAGTGAGTGAGTGAGTGAGTGAGTGAGTGAGTGAGTGAGTGAGTGAGTGCAGTGAGTGAGTGAGTGAGTGAGTGAGTGAGTGAGTGAGTGAGTGAGTGAGTGAGTGAGTGAGTGAGTGAGTGAGTGAGTGAGTGAGTGAGTGGATGAGTGAGCATTTTTGGACTTAATTTTGTTTAGTTTCTTTTATTTGAGTAGTGAAAAAATTATTAAAGAAAACATAACATTTCCGAGTGAGTGACTGAGTGAGTGAGCGAATCAATAAATGAGTGAGTCACTCAGATCTTGGAGTCCCATGAGTTTTTTTCATTGAATTGAGTTAGTGGTGACACACGAAGGCTCCAATCATTGGACTTCGTATACGTATACCATGCATATGTGAGTGTGGACGAATATGAAAGATAATATCAATTCAGT
This sequence comes from Daptonema setosum, assembly GCA_964036265.1. NCBI lineage: Eukaryota > Metazoa > Nematoda > Chromadorea > Monhysterida > Xyalidae > Daptonema > Daptonema setosum. The sequence continues at coordinate 21,240,085 of OZ038448.1, forward strand.
TCACCTCACTCACTCACTCACTCACTCACTCACTCACTCACTCACTCACTCACTCACTGCAGATCGTGAGAACCAGTCGATGCTGATCACCGGTGAATCGGGCGCCGGAAAGACGGAAAATACGAAGAAGGTCATCTCGTACTTTGTTGCGACTGTCGGCGCTACGCAAAAGACTGGATCCGGGGTCAGTCAGTCAGTCAGTCAGTCAGTCAGTCAGTCAGTCAGTCAGTCACTCAGTCAGTCAGTCAGTCAGTCAGTCAGTCAGTCAGTCAGTCAATCAGTCAATCAGTCAGTCAATCGAGCAATCTTCTAATCACTTGCTCATGTTTCATGATCACTATAGATCAACAATGGTTAGAAATTTTTCTTAGTGCTAATCGTATAGCATTTCTTACTAAAAAATCAGTCAGTGAGATCAGTCAGTAGTCAGTCAGCCAATTAGTCAGTCAGTCAGTCAGGCAGTTAGTAAGTAAGTGACACAAGCAGTCTACTAATCACTTACTCATGTTTCATGATCACTGTTGGCAGATTAATTATTATGTTCGTTTTTTTATGTTCTTTTATTATGTTCGCATATATGTTCGCGAACATAAATGATTATGTTCAGCGATTTTTGGGGGTGCGGGGGAACGTAATAAGGGGGGGGGGGTATTCCGTTTGGAACACAATTATTTATGCCCGGGAGTTCCGAAGAAGACCCGCGTTTATAAACGCGAAATCTCGGTGGTCCGAAAGAACATATATAATTATGACCCCAGTTTTCTAGAAAGTTTAATAGAACGTAATTAATACGTTCTTGTCGAAAATGAAAGGTGCGTAGGTAAAATTCTATGGACTGACAATCGGATTCAGTTAATGGGGCACGTGTAATTTTTTAGGTTTTTTTTAATTCGTAAAAAGGAAATTAGGTATTTTCAGTTAGAATTAACAGTCTGTATAATTGTTTTACTCATATTTATACATATTATGTATAATAAATTTATTAAAATTAGCCCAGCCCCAACGTGCAAACCGAACGGACGGACGGTTGAAGAAGAAGAAGAAAGATATATTTACGATGAAGAATTGAAGAATCCTAACCTAATCCTTTTGCCGCCAGAGGATTATTCTTAATCCTTCCTTCACTGTTCGTTAACCCCCGATGACCTGTCGTGAGAATTTCCGAGCACCGCGACGCCCAGTTTTTTAAGTGAGTGAGCGAGTGCCTGATTGATTGAATGAGAGAGTGCCTGATGGATTGAATGAGCGAGTGCCTGATTGATTGAATGAGAGTGCCTGATTGATTGAATGAGCGAGTGGCTGATTGATTGAATGAGAGAGTACCTGATTGATTGAATGAGCGAGTGGCTGATTGATTGAATGAGAGAGTACCTGATTGATTGAATGAGCGAGTGGCTGATTGATTGAATGAGAGAGTACCTGATTGATTGAATGAGCGAGTGCCTGATTGATTGAATGAGAGAGTGCCTGATGGATTGAATGAGCGAGTGCCTGATTGAATTAATGAGAGTGCCTGATTGACTGAATAAGAGTGCCTGATTGATTGAATGAGAGAGTCTTCTATTCTATTCTTTCTATTTTCAGGTATCTTCTTCCATGTTGCACGTTTTCGGCAATTGAACATTGTGTTGCCGAATTCCCACGGTGCTACATTTTCAAACTCTCGATTTCCCTTGCGCAGCTCCACTGTTCGTTAACCCCCGATGACCTGTCGTGAGAACTTCCGAGCACCGCGACGCCCAGTTTTTTAAGTGAGTGAGTGAGTTCCTGATTGATTGAGAGTGAGTTTCGGATTGATTGAATAAGAGAGTGCCTGATTGATTGAATGAGCAAGTGGCTGATTCATTGATTGAAAGAGTCCCTGATTGATTGAATGAGCGAGTGCCTGATTGATTGAATGAGCGAGTGACTGATTGATTGAATGAGAGAGTCTTCTATTCTATTCTTTCTATTTTCAGGTATCTTCTTCCATGTTGCACGTTTTCGGCAATTGAACATTGTGTTGCCGAATTCCCACGGTGCTACATTTTCAGACTCTCGACTTCCCTTGCGCAGCTTCACTGTTCGTTAACCCCCGATGACCTGTCATTAGAATTTCCGAGCACCGCGACGCCCAGTTTTTTAAGTGAGTGAGCGAGTGCCTGATTGATTGAATGAGAGAGTGCCTGATGGATTGAATGAGCGAGTACCTGATTGATTTTATGAGAGTGCCTGATTGACTGAATAAGAGTGCCTGATTGATTGAATGAGAGAGTCTTCTATTCTATTCTTTCTATTTTCAGGTATCTTCTTCCATGTTGCACGTTTCCGGCAATTGAACATTGTGTTGCCGAATTCCCACGGTGCTACATTTTCAAACTCTCGACTTCCCTTGCGCAGCTTCACTGTTCGTTAACTCCCGATGACCTGTCGTGAGAATTTCCGAGCACCGCGACGCCCAGTTTTTTAAGTGAGTGAGTGAGTTTCTGATTGATTGAGAGTGTTCCTGATTGATTGAGTTTTGTTTCCTTAACTATTAATAAATTGAACCTGGCTAGCCCTCACGCCACGTGCCCTCACGCCACGTGCCTACTATACTCATACTTTGCGTCCCTGCGAAGGCACCCTTAATAATTGTTGTCCCTGCGAAGGCACCCTTAATAATTGTTGTCCCTGCGAAGGCATCCAACCCGAGCGGCAAACAGCACTTTGTTACGTAAGGCGTTGTCTCAGATGCCGCCTGATCTGTCACAGATGGAATGGAACATCATCATTGGTTAGCTTATTTGCCACTTAATTCATTTGTTTGTATTTTTTTCGATTTTTGCTCTGGTCTGATTTTCGCCCCTGGCCTGATTTTCGCCCTCCCCCCCCCGCTTCCCACCACTGGTTTGTGGACAGTAAAGCTTGGTCAGGGTTTGTCGTTACGGAAAAACTTGCATGTAAACCCTTTGCCAGAATAAGAAAAGCGCGCGAGGTTTGAATTTGTACTGCACATTTTATCCATTGATTCGACTAGTTTTCCAAATACATCCGACCTATTCTATATATTTTTGTGTTCTTCAAGCAATTTTAGGAATTTAGAAAATAGTGTCCAAAAGTCCTCCGAATAGTTACGCGCGTTATTAATTTATTAAAATTCACTATAAAAAGCACGACCAGTTCAGCCAGCGCACCACGTGTCGGCCCCTCCCCCCTCCCCCCGCTGAGTTACGCTAAAGCATTTGGATCCAGCACAAGCGAACTTAGTTTCCCACGGTGGCATAAAGTAACAGTTTCTTTTTGTTAATAAAAAATATGGCTTTCTATTCTTGTTTAGACTTACTTCCATACTTCTTTTCAATGGTGATCAATGTTGGGATGAAATAAATTAGATCCAACATATGAAACGGTTCAATTTCTCTCAAATTAGTCGCCCGCCACTGCCGATCCCTCGTTGCTTTCCCACGAGGCTTAGCTGTCATAAGGCGCCAAGGTCGTGAGAAAGTGTACTGCTGTCTTGTGCGCGGGCGGATGAAAAGTAAAAAAAAACAGAGTGTTTCCCCTTCTTTTTTGTCTCGAATGGTTTGCTCAAGATTTAGTTACTTACCTTAATACTACTGTATTTAATTTTTGGCCCAATCTTTCAAGAGTTTGATATATTTCTCGTTTTCTCTTGCGCAATTACGCACACGAGTTTTTTGCTTTCCCACGCCACGTCACGTCATTCCGCCAACAGACTCCACTTATTATGCTATGGGTGAGAGTACGCCAGTTGACCTTTTTCATTTGTCAATCTTGGCGCTCATAAATTTTTCAATTTGTTCATATGAAAGCACTGGAGGACGAAGGAATATTCCCAAAGAAAGGGGAATTAGCAAAAATGTTGACATTTTAGCTGCAATTTTGAATTGTGTAATTTAAACAAATTATACTTTTTGAAAATGCCAAAGAGGGGGAACTCCACTTTTCCCTCCCCTTCTGGTCCGCTAGTGTATGAAAGACGAGACATTTATTGTTTCAGGTAATATTATCGAGCTGTTATTTTGCGTTTATTTGACTGTACTGTATATTTGCTCATTGTGTTGTGACTGACTGTCAACCTAGCTGATCAAGTTTTTTTTATTTTCGCTTGCAAACGTTGTTTTAATGGTTGATTAAGTCGGAAATTCGACCTCATTACCGAGAATTTTTAGTTTTAGCGCAAACGGTCTTTTTGCCGATAACTACTCACTTGTTGTTCTAAAATTAACCGACCGCGGTAACTCGGTCAGGCAGTAGCACAATAGGAGTGTGTATACACTAAACCAAGCTGGCTGCTAAATAAGCGAGAGAGTAGTGATAGGGAAAAGTGAAATTTCCCACTATTTTGCTTTTCTGAAAAATTGAATTTGTTTTTGAAGGTGTAGGTCGCATAACATGAAACTAGTAAATTCTTCCTCCTTGAGGAAATGCTCTTTCTTTGATCTTGATGATTAGCTCGTCTGCTTGTTTGATGACTGTGTACAAGCCCATCCTTTTGTTCTGGAACTTTCTCTCTGGCCACTAGCGGACGAGAACAGGAGGGAAAATGGAATTCCCCCTCTTTGGTACTTTCAAAAAGTCGACTTTGTTCCCTAAGGTGTTGGTAAATGACCTGAAAACAGCCTGTTCTCCCCTCTTTGACAAAATTTCCTTCCCTTTGGAAGATTATCTCGTCCGCCAGTGCACTCAACGTCGATTGTCTGGTTTGTTTTGTTCATCGTATCCGCCGCTGTTCACTCTACCAGCAACCCTATTTTTAGGGAAATAAAAAGTTGCGTCCAGAGAAATGACGAAAATTAGTGTGAGTAGGTAGTTGAGCAGATAAGGAGGCCTGGCACAAAATGTGCCATATCTCGAAAATCTCAACGTCGATTGTCTGGTTTGTTTTGTTCATCGTATCCGCCGCTGTTCGCTCTACCAGCAACCCTATTTTTAGGGAAATAAAAAGTTGCGTCCAGAGAAATGACGAAAATTAGTGTGAGTAGGTAGTTGAGCAGATAAGGTGGCCTGGCACAAAATGTGCCATATCTCGAAAATCTCAACGTCGATTGTCTGGTTTTATTTGTTCATCGTATCCGCCGCTGTTCACTCTACCAGCAACCCTATTTTTAGGGAAATAAAAAGTTGCGTCCAGAGAAATGACGAAAATTAGTGTGAGTAGGTAGTTGAGCAGATAAGGTGGCCTGGCACAAAATGTGCCATATCTCGAAAAACTCAACGTCGATTGTCTGGTTTGTTTTGTTCATCGTATCCGCCGCTGTTCACTCTACCAGCAACCCTATTTTTAGGGAAATAAAAAGTTGCGTCCAGAGAAATGACGAAAATTAATGTCAGTAGGTAGTTGAGCAGATAAAGTGGCCTGGCACAAAATGTGCCATATCTCGAAAAACTCAACGTCGATTGTCTGGTTTGTTTTGTTCACCGTATCCGCCGCTGTTCACTCTACCAGCAACCCTATTTTTAGGGAAATAAAAAGTTGCGTCCAGAGAAATGACGAAAATTAGTGTGAGTAGGTAGTTGAGCAGATAAGGTGGCCTGGCACAAAATGTGCCATATCTCGAAAAACTCAACGTCGATTGTCTGGTTTTATTTGTTCATCGTATCCGCCGCTGTTCACTCTACCAGCAACCCTATTTTTAGGGAAATAAAAAGTTGCGTCCAGAGAAATGACGAAAATTAGTGTGAGTAGGTAGTTGAGCAGATAAGGTGGCCTGGCACAAAATGTGCCATATCTCGAAAAACTCAACGTCGATTGTCTGGTTTGTTTTGTTCATCGTATCCGCCGCTGTTCACTCTACCAGCAACCCTATTTTTAGGGAAATAAAAAGTTGCGTCCAGAGAAATGACGAAAATTAGTGTGAGTAGGTAGTTGAGCAGATAAGGTGGCCTGGCACAAAATGTGCCATATCTCGAAAATCTCAACGTCGATTGTCTGGTTTGTTTTGTTCATCGTATCCGCCGCTGTTCGCTCTACCAGCAACCCTATTTTTAGGGAAATAAAAAGTTGCGTCCAGAGAAATGACGAAAATTAGTGTGAGTAGGTAGTTGAGCAGATAAGGTGGCCTGGCACAAAATGTGCCATATCTCGAAAATCTCAACGTCGATTGTCTGGTTTTATTTGTTCATCGTATCCGCCGCTGTTCACTCTACCAGCAACCCTATTTTTAGGGAAATAAAAAGTTGCGTCCAGAGAAATGACGAAAATTAGTGTGAGTAGGTAGTTGAGCAGATAAGGTGGCCTGGCACAAAATGTGCCATATCTCGAAAAACTCAACGTCGATTGTCTGGTTTGTTTTGTTCATCGTATCCGCCGCTGTTCACTCTACCAGCAACCCTATTTTTAGGGAAATAAAAAGTTGCGTCCAGAGAAATGACGAAAATTAATGTCAGTAGGTAGTTGAGCAGATAAAGTGGCCTGGCACAAAATGTGCCATATCACGAAAAACTCAACGTCGATTGTCTGGTTTGTTTTGTTCACCGTATCCGCCGCTGTTCACTCTACCAGCAACCCTATTTTTAGGGAAATAAAAAGTTGCGTCCAGAGAAATGACGAAAATTAGTGTGAGTAGGTAGTTGAGCAGATAAGGTGGCCTGGCACAAAATGTGCCATATCTCGAAAAACTCAACGTCGATTGTCTGGTTTTATTTGTTCATCGTATCCGCCGCTGTTCACTCTACCAGCAACCCTATTTTTAGGGAAATAAAAAGTTGCGTCCAGAGAAATGACGAAAATTAGTGTGAGTAGGTAGTTGAGCAGATAAGGTGACCTGGCACAAAATGTGCCATATCTCGAAAATCTCAACGTCGATTGTCTGGTTTGTTTTGTTCATCGTATCCGCCGCTGTTCGCTCTACCAGCAACCCTATTTTTAGGGAAATAAAAAGTTGCGTCCAGAGAAATGACGAAAATTAGTGTGAGTAGGTAGTTGAGCAGATAAGGTGGCCTGGCACAAAATGTGCCATATCTCGAAAATCTCAACGTCGATTGTCTGGTTTTATTTGTTCATCGTATCCGCCGCTGTTCACTCTACCAGCAACCCTATTTTTAGGGAAATAAAAAGTTGCGTCCAGAGAAATGACGAAAATTAGTGTGAGTAGGTAGTTGAGCAGATAAGGTGGCCTGGCACAAAATGTGCCATATCTCGAAAAACTCAACGTCGATTGTCTGGTTTGTTTTGTTCATCGTATCCGCCGCTGTTCACTCTACCAGCAACCCTATTTTTAGGGAAATAAAAAGTTGCGTCCAGAGAAATGACGAAAATTAATGTCAGTAGGTAGTTGAGCAGATAAAGTGGCCTGGCACAAAATGTGCCATATCTCGAAAAACTCAACGTCGATTGTCTGGTTTGTTTTGTTCACCGTATCCGCCGCTGTTCACTCTACCAGCAACCCTATTTTTAGGGAAATAAAAAGTTGCGTCCAGAGAAATGACGAAAATTAGTGTGAGTAGGTAGTTGAGCAGATAAGGTGGCCTGGCACAAAATGTGCCATATCTCGAAAAACTCAACGTCGATTGTCTGGTTTGTTTTGTTCATCGTATCCGCCGCTGTTCACTCTACCAGCAACCCTATTTTTAGGGAAATAAAAAGTTGCGTCCAGAGAAATGACGAAAATTAGTGTGAGTAGGTAGTTGAGCAGATAAGGTGGCCTGGCACAAAATGTGCCATATCTCGAAAATCTCAACGTCGATTGTCTGGTTTGTTTTGTTCATCGTATCCGCCGCTGTTCGCTCTACCAGCAACCCTATTTTTAGGGAAATAAAAAGTTGCGTCCAGAGAAATGACGAAAATTAGTGTGAGTAGGTAGTTGAGCAGATAAGGTGGCCTGGCACAAAATGTGCCATATCTCGAAAATCTCAACGTCGATTGTCTGGTTTTATTTGTTCATCGTATCCGCCGCTGTTCACTCTACCAGCAACCCTATTTTTAGGGAAATAAAAAGTTGCGTCCAGAGAAATGACGAAAATTAGTGTGAGTAGGTAGTTGAGCAGATAAGGTGGCCTGGCACAAAATGTGCCATATCTCGAAAAACTCTACGTCGATTGTCTGGTTTGTTTTGTTCATCGTATCCGCCGCTGTTCACTCTACCAGCAACCCTATTTTTAGGGAAATAAAAAGTTGCGTCCAGAGAAATGACGAAAATTAATGTCAGTAGGTAGTTGAGCAGATAAAGTGGCCTGGCACAAAATGTGCCATATCTCGAAAAACTCAACGTCGATTGTCTGGTTTGTTTTGTTCACCGTATCCGCCGCTGTTCACTCTACCAGCAACCCTATTTTTAGGGAAATAAAAAGTTGCGTCCAGAGAAATGACGAAAATTAGTGTGAGTAGGTAGTTGAGCAGATAAGGTGGCCTGGCACAAAATGTGCCATATCTCGAAAAACTCAACGTCGATTGTCTGGTTTTATTTGTTCATCGTATCCGCCGCTGTTCACTCTACCAGCAACCCTATTTTTAGGGAAATAAAAAGTTGCGTCCAGAGAAATGACGAAAATTAGTGTGAGTAGGTAGTTGAGCAGATAAGGTGGCCTGGCACAAAATGTGCCATATCTCGAAAATCTCAACGTCGATTGTCTGGTTTGTTTTGTTCATCGTATCCGCCGCTGTTCGCTCTACCAGCAACCCTATTTTTAGGGAAATAAAAAGTTGCGTCCAGAGAAATGACGAAAATTAGTGTGAGTAGGTAGTTGAGCAGATAAGGTGGCCTGGCACAAAATGTGCCATATCTCGAAAATCTCAACGTCGATTGTCTGGTTTTATTTGTTCATCGTATCCGCCGCTGTTCACTCTACCAGCAACCCTATTTTTAGGGAAATAAAAAGTTGCGTCCAGAGAAATGACGAAAATTAGTGTGAGTAGGTAGTTGAGCAGATAAGGTGGCCTGGCACAAAATGTGCCATATCTCGAAAAACTCAACGTCGATTGTCTGGTTTGTTTTGTTCATCGTATCCGCCGCTGTTCACTCTACCAGCAACCCTATTTTTAGGGAAATAAAAAGTTGCGTCCAGAGAAATGACGAAAATTAATGTCAGTAGGTAGTTGAGCAGATAAAGTGGCCTGGCACAAAATGTGCCATATCTCGAAAAACTCAACGTCGATTGTCTGGTTTGTTTTGTTCACCGTATCCGCCGCTGTTCACTCTACCAGCAACCCTATTTTTAGGGAAATAAAAAGTTGCGTCCAGAGAAATGACGAAAATTAGTGTGAGTAGGTAGTTGAGCAGATAAGGTGGCCTGGCACAAAATGTGCCATATCTCGAAAAACTCAACGTCGATTGTCTGGTTTTATTTGTTCATCGTATCCGCCGCTGTTCACTCTACCAGCAACCCTATTTTTAGGGAAATAAAAAGTTGCGTCCAGAGAAATGACGAAAATTAGTGTGAGTAGGTAGTTGAGCAGATAAGGTGGCCTGGCACAAAATGTGCCATATCTCGAAAAACTCAACGTCGATTGTCTGGTTTGTTTTGTTCATCGTATCCGCCGCTGTTCACTCTACCAGCAACCCTATTTTTAGGGAAATAAAAAGTTGCGTCCAGAGAAATGACGAAAATTAGTGTGAGTAGGTAGTTGAGCAGATAAGGTGGCCTGGCACAAAATGTGCCATATCTCGAAAATCTCAACGTCGATTGTCTGGTTTGTTTTGTTCATCGTATCCGCCGCTGTTCGCTCTACCAGCAACCCTATTTTTAGGGAAATAAAAAGTTGCGTCCAGAGAAATGACGAAAATTAGTGTGAGTAGGTAGTTGAGCAGATAAGGTGGCCTGGCACAAAATGTGCCATATCTCGAAAATCTCAACGTCGATTGTCTGGTTTTATTTGTTCATCGTATCCGCCGCTGTTCACTCTACCAGCAACCCTATTTTTAGGGAAATAAAAAGTTGCGTCCAGAGAAATGACGAAAATTAGTGTGAGTAGGTAGTTGAGCAGATAAGGTGGCCTGGCACAAAATGTGCCATATCTCGAAAAACTCAACGTCGATTGTCTGGTTTGTTTTGTTCATCGTATCCGCCGCTGTTCACTCTACCAGCAACCCTATTTTTAGGGAAATAAAAAGTTGCGTCCAGAGAAATGACGAAAATTAATGTCAGTAGGTAGTTGAGCAGATAAAGTGGCCTGGCACAAAATGTGCCATATCTCGAAAAACTCAACGTCGATTGTCTGGTTTGTTTTGTTCACCGTATCCGCCGCTGTTCACTCTACCAGCAACCCTATTTTTAGGGAAATAAAAAGTTGCGTCCAGAGAAATGACGAAAATTAGTGTGAGTAGGTAGTTGAGCAGATAAGGTGGCCTGGCACAAAATGTGCCATATCTCGAAAAACTCAACGTCGATTGTCTGGTTTTATTTGTTCATCGTATCCGCCGCTGTTCACTCTACCAGCAACCCTATTTTTAGGGAAATAAAAAGTTGCGTCCAGAGAAATGACGAAAATTAGTGTGAGTAGGTAGTTGAGCAGATAAGGTGGCCTGGCACAAAATGTGCCATATCTCGAAAAACTCAACGTCGATTGTCTGGTTTGTTTTGTTCATCGTATCCGCCGCTGTTCACTCTACCAGCAACCCTATTTTTAGGGAAATAAAAAGTTGCGTCCAGAGAAATGACGAAAATTAGTGTGAGTAGGTAGTTGAGCAGATAAGGTGGCCTGGCACAAAATGTGCCATATCTCGAAAATCTCAACGTCGATTGTCTGGTTTGTTTTGTTCATCGTATCCGCCGCTGTTCGCTCTACCAGCAACCCTATTTTTAGGGAAATAAAAAGTTGCGTCCAGAGAAATGATGAAAATTAGTGTGAGTAGGTAGTTGAGCAGATAAAGTGGCCTGGCACAAAATGTGCCATATCTCGAAAAACTCAACGTCGATTGTCTGGTTTGTTTTGTTCACCGTATCCGCCGCTGTTCACTCTACCAGCAACCCTATTTTTAGGGAAATAAAAAGTTGCGTCCAGAGAAATGACGAAAATTAGTGTGAGTAGGTAGTTGAGCAGATAAGGTGGCCTGGCACAAAATGTGCCATATCTCGAAAAACTCAACGTCGATTGTCTGGTTTTATTTGTTCATCGTATCCGCCGCTGTTCACTCTACCAGCAACCCTATTTTTAGGGAAATAAAAAGTTGCGTCCAGAGAAATGACGAAAATTAGTGTGAGTAGGTAGTTGAGCAGATAAGGTGGCCTGGCACAAAATGTGCCATATCTCGAAAATCTCAACGTCGATTGTCTGGTTTGTTTTGTTCATCGTATCCGCCGCTGTTCGCTCTACCAGCAACCCTATTTTTAGGGAAATAAAAAGTTGCGTCCAGAGAAATGACGAAAATTAGTGTGAGTAGGTAGTTGAGCAGATAAGGTGGCCTGGCACAAAATGTGCCATATCTCGAAAATCTCAACGTCGATTGTCTGGTTTTATTTGTTCATCGTATCCGCCGCTGTTCACTCTACCAGCAACCCTATTTTTAGGGAAATAAAAAGTTGCGTCCAGAGAAATGACGAAAATTAGTGTGAGTAGGTAGTTGAGCAGATAAGGTGGCCTGGCACAAAATGTGCCATATCTCGAAAAACTCAACGTCGATTGTCTGGTTTGTTTTGTTCATCGTATCCGCCGCTGTTCACTCTACCAGCAACCCTATTTTTAGGGAAATAAAAAGTTGCGTCCAGAGAAATGACGAAAATTAATGTCAGTAGGTAGTTGAGCAGATAAAGTGGCCTGGCACAAAATGTGCCATATCTCGAAAAACTCAACGTCGATTGTCTGGTTTGTTTTGTTCACCGTATCCGCCGCTGTTCACTCTACCAGCAACCCTATTTTTAGGGAAATAAAAAGTTGCGTCCAGAGAAATGACGAAAATTAGTGTGAGTAGGTAGTTGAGCAGATAAGGTGGCCTGGCACAAAATGTGCCATATCTCGAAAAACTCAACGTCGATTGTCTGGTTTTATTTGTTCATCGTATCCGCCGCTGTTCACTCTACCAGCAACCCTATTTTTAGGGAAATAAAAAGTTGCGTCCAGAGAAATGACGAAAATTAGTGTGAGTAGGTAGTTGAGCAGATAAGGTGGCCTGGCACAAAATGTGCCATATCTCGAAAAACTCAACGTCGATTGTCTGGTTTGTTTTGTTCATCGTATCCGCCGCTGTTCACTCTACCAGCAACCCTATTTTTAGGGAAATAAAAAGTTGCGTCCAGAGAAATGACGAAAATTAGTGTGAGTAGGTAGTTGAGCAGATAAGGTGGCCTGGCACAAAATGTGCCATATCTCGAAAATCTCAACGTCGATTGTCTGGTTTGTTTTGTTCATCGTATCCGCCGCTGTTCGCTCTACCAGCAACCCTATTTTTAGGGAAATAAAAAGTTGCGTCCAGAGAAATGACGAAAATTAGTGTGAGTTGGTAGTTGAGCAGATAAGGTGGCCTGGCACAAAATGTGCCATATCTCGAAAATCTCAACGTCGATTGTCTGGTTTTATTTGTTCATCGTATCCGCCGCTGTTCACTCTACCAGCAACCCTATTTTTAGGGAAATAAAAAGTTGCGTCCAGAGAAATGACGAAAATTAGTGTGAGTAGGTAGTTGAGCAGATAAGGTGGCCTGGCACAAAATGTGCCATATCTCGAAAAACTCAACGTCGATTGTCTGGTTTGTTTTGTTCATCGTATCCGCCGCTGTTCACTCTACCAGCAACCCTATTTTTAGGGAAATAAAAAGTTGCGTCCAGAGAAATGACGAAAATTAATGTCAGTAGGTAGTTGAGCAGATAAAGTGGCCTGGCACAAAATGTGCCATATCTCGAAAAACTCAACGTCGATTGTCTGGTTTGTTTTGTTCACCGTATCCGCCGCTGTTCACTCTACCAGCAACCCTATTTTTAGGGAAATAAAAAGTTGCGTCCAGAGAAATGACGAAAATTAGTGTGAGTAGGTAGTTGAGCAGATAAGGTGGCCTGGCACAAAATGTGCCATATCTCGAAAAACTCAACGTCGATTGTCTGGTTTTATTTGTTCATCGTATCCGCCGCTGTTCACTCTACCAGCAACCCTATTTTTAGGGAAATAAAAAGTTGCGTCCAGAGAAATGACGAAAATTAGTGTGAGTAGGTAGTTGAGCAGATAAGGTGGCCTGGCACAAAATGTGCCATATCTCGAAAAACTCAACGTCGATTGTCTGGTTTGTTTTGTTCATCGTATCCGCCGCTGTTCACTCTACCAGCAACCCTATTTTTAGGGAAATAAAAAGTTGCGTCCAGAGAAATGACGAAAATTAGTGTGAGTAGGTAGTTGAGCAGATAAGGTGGCCTGGCACAAAATGTGCCATATCTCGAAAATCTCAACGTCGATTGTCTGGTTTGTTTTGTTCATCGTATCCGCCGCTGTTCGCTCTACCAGCAACCCTATTTTTAGGGAAATAAAAAGTTGCGTCCAGAGAAATGATGAAAATTAGTGTGAGTAGGTAGTTGAGCAGATAAGGTGGCCTGGCACAAAATGTGCCATATCTCGAAAATCTCAACGTCGATTGTCTGGTTTTATTTGTTCATCGTATCCGCCGCTGTTCACTCTACCAGCAACCCTATTTTTAGGGAAATAAAAAGTTGCGTCCAGAGAAATGACGAAAATTAGTGTGAGTAGGTAGTTGAGCAGATAAGGTGGCCTGGCACAAAATGTGCCATATCTCGAAAAACTCAACGTCGATTGTCTGGTTTGTTTTGTTCATCGTATCCGCCGCTGTTCACTCTACCAGCAACCCTATTTTTAGGGAAATAAAAAGTTGCGTCCAGAGAAATGACGAAAATTAATGTCAGTAGGTAGTTGAGCAGATAAAGTGGCCTGGCACAAAATGTGCCATATCTCGAAAAACTCAACGTCGATTGTCTGGTTTGTTTTGTTCACCGTATCCGCCGCTGTTCACTCTACCAGCAACCCTATTTTTAGGGAAATAAAAAGTTGCGTCCAGAGAAATGACGAAAATTAGTGTGAGTAGGTAGTTGAGCAGATAAGGTGGCCTGGCACAAAATGTGCCATATCTCGAAAAACTCAACGTCGATTGTCTGGTTTTATTTGTTCATCGTATCCGCCGCTGTTCACTCTACCAGCAACCCTATTTTTACGGAAATAAAAAGTTGCGTCCAGAGAAATGACGAAAATTAGTGTGAGTAGGTAGTTGAGCAGATAAGGTGGCCTGGCACAAAATGTGCCATATCTCGAAAAACTCAACGTCGATTGTCTGGTTTGTTTTGTTCATCGTATCCGCCGCTGTTCACTCTACCAGCAACCCTATTTTTAGGGAAATAAAAAGTTGCGTCCAGAGAAATGACGAAAATTAGTGTGAGTAGGTAGTTGAGCAGATAAGGTGGCCTGGCACAAAATGTGCCATATCTCGAAAATCTCAACGTCGATTGTCTGGTTTGTTTTGTTCATCGTATCCGCCGCTGTTCGCTCTACCAGCAACCCTATTTTTAGGGAAATAAAAAGTTGCGTCCAGAGAAATGACGAAAATTAGTGTGAGTAGGTAGTTGAGCAGATAAGGTGGCCTGGCACAAAATGTGCCATATCTCGAAAATCTCAACGTCGATTGTCTGGTTTTATTTGTTCATCGTATCCGCCGCTGTTCACTCTACCAGCAACCCTATTTTTAGGGAAATAAAAAGTTGCGTCCAGAGAAATGACGAAAATTAGTGTGAGTAGGTAGTTGAGCAGATAAGGTGGCCTGGCACAAAATGTGCCATATCTCGAAAAACTCAACGTCGATTGTCTGGTTTGTTTTGTTCATCGTATCCGCCGCTGTTCACTCTACCAGCAACCCTATTTTTAGGGAAATAAAAAGTTGCGTCCAGAGAAATGACGAAAATTAATGTCAGTAGGTAGTTGAGCAGATAAAGTGGCCTGGCACAAAATGTGCCATATCTCGAAAAACTCAACGTCGATTGTCTGGTTTGTTTTGTTCACCGTATCCGCCGCTGTTCACTCTACCAGCAACCCTATTTTTAGGGAAATAAAAAGTTGCGTCCAGAGAAATGACGAAAATTAGTGTGAGTAGGTAGTTGAGCAGATAAGGTGGCCTGGCACAAAATGTGCCATATCTCGAAAAACTCAACGTCGATTGTCTGGTTTTATTTGTTCATCGTATCCGCCGCTGTTCACTCTACCAGCAACCCTATTTTTAGGGAAATAAAAAGTTGCGTCCAGAGAAATGACGAAAATTAGTGTGAGTAGGTAGTTGAGCAGATAAGGTGGCCTGGCACAAAATGTGCCATATCTCGAAAAACTCAACGTCGATTGTCTGGTTTGTTTTGTTCATCGTATCCGCCGCTGTTCACTCTACCAGCAACCCTATTTTTAGGGAAATAAAAAGTTGCGTCCAGAGAAATGACGAAAATTAGTGTGAGTAGGTAGTTGAGCAGATAAGGTGGCCTGGCACAAAATGTGCCATATCTCGAAAATCTCAACGTCGATTGTCTGGTTTGTTTTGTTCATTGTATCCGCCGCTGTTCGCTCTACCAGCAACCCTATTTTTAGGGAAATAAAAAGTTGCGTCCAGAGAAATGATGAAAATTAGTGTGAGTAGGTAGTTGAGCAGATAAGGTGGCCTGGCACAAAATGTGCCATATCTCGAAAATCTCAACGTCGATTGTCTGGTTTCATTTGTTCATCGTATCCGCCGCTGTTCACTCTACCAGCAACCCTATTTTTAGGGAAATAAAAAGTTGCGTCCAGAGAAATGACGAAAATTAGTGTGAGTAGGTAGTTGAGCAGATAAGGTGGCCTGGCACAAAATGTGCCATATCTCGAAAAACTCAACGTCGATTGTCTGGTTTGTTTTGTTCACCGTATCCGCCGCTGTTCACTCTACAAGCAACCCTAGTTTTAGGAAAATAAAAAGTTGCGTCCAGAGAAATGACGAAAATTAGTGTGAGTAGGTAGTTGAGCAGATAAGGTGGCCTGGCACAAAATGTGCCATATCTCGAAAAACTCAACGTCGATTGTCTGGTTTGTTTTGTTCACCGTATCCGCCGCTGTTCACTCTACCAGCAACCCTATTTTTAGGGAAATAAAAAGTTGCGTCCAGAGAAATGACGAAAATTAGTGTGAGTAGGTAGTTGAGCAGATAAGGTGTCCTGGCACGAAATGTGCCATATCTCGAAAAACTCAACGTCGATTGTGTGGTTTCTTTTGTTCATCGTATCCGCCGCTGTTCACTCTACAAGCAACCCTAGTTTTAGGAAAATAAAAAGTTGCATCCAGAGAAACGGAGAAAATTAGTGTGAGTAGGTAGTTGCGTAGATAAGGTGTCCTGGCACAAAATGTGCCATATCTCGAAAAACTCAACGTCGATTGTGTGGTTTCTTTTGTTCATCGTATCCGCCGCTGTTCACTCTACAAGCAACCCTAGTTTTAGGAAAATAAAAAGTTGCATCCAGAGAAACGGAGAAAATTAGTGTGAGTAGGTATTTGAGCAGATAAGGTGTCCTGGCACAAAATGTGCCATATCTCGAAAAACTCAACGTCGATTGTGTGGTTTCTTTTGTTCATCGTATCCGCCGCTGTTCACTCTACAAGCAACCCTAGTTTTAGGAAAATAAAAAGTTGCATCCAGAGAAACGGAGAAAATTAGTGGGAGTAGGTAGTTGCGTAGATAAGGTGTCCTGGCACAAAATGTGCCATATCTCGAAAAACTCAACGTCGATTGTGTGGTTTCTTTTGTTCATCGTATCCGCCGCTGTTCACTCTACAAGCAACCCTAGTTTTAGGAAAATAAAAAGTTGCATCCAGAGAAACGGAGAAAATTAGTGTGAGTAGGTAGTTCACTCTACAAGCTGTACACTCAATTATTTTCGAGCCAGAAGGTGCCACGACCAATATCAAGTACATGCTGTATTTGTACGCGGCGCCTAAGGACTTTTCTTCTATTCGACAGGTTCAGTTATTCAGTCAGTCAGTCAGTCAGTCTGTCAGTCAGTCAGTCCGGCAGTCAGTCCGTCAGTCAGTCAGTCAGTCAGTATGTTCGTCAATGAGTCAGTGACCGATACATCGGTCACTCATTCACTCACAAATTCATTCTTCAGGTTCTTGTGCTCGACATCACCATTGAGGCCTCCGGCATGATGGAGCTGGTTCAGGACGGTACGGAGACTCTCCTCCGCGGAGATATGGAGATTGATAGCTTGAAATTCATCGTCATGAAATCTCAGATCAACGGAATCATGAAAGGTCTGACATTCAGTCACTCAGTCACTCACTCACTCTTTCACTCACTCACTCACTCACTCACTCCTTGACTAACTCACTCACTCACTCACCCACTCACTCACTCACTCATTAATTCACTAACTCACTCACTCACTCAGGTGATGACATGCAAGATCTGTCCGATTGGATTCGTGTTTTCCTAAATGAGCTGCTGAATGAGGTATTGAAGGAGGGCTATCAAATCCCGTCAATGATCGGGTTGAATTTCTCGAATATGAGGCTGGACATAAAGCATCGAGCCGTTCACGTACAGGTTAGTGGGTGAACGAATAGGTAAGAGAGTGAGTGAGTCCGTCAGTTTATGAGTGAGTGAATTAGTGAGTGAGTGAGTGAGTGAGTGAGTGAGTGAGTGAGTGAGTGAGTGAGTGAGTGAGTGAGTGAGTAAGTGAGTTAGTGTATGAGTGAGATTGTGAGGGAATAGTGTATGAGTGAATTTGTGAGTGAGTTAGTGTATGAGTCAGTCTGCGAGTGAGTTAGTGTATGAGTGAGTTTGTGAGTTAGTTAGTGTATGAGTGAGTGAGTTAGTGTATGAGTGAGTGAGTTAGTGTATGAGTGAGTTTGTGAGTGAGTTAGTGTATGAGTGATTTTGTGAGTGAGTTAGTGTATGAGTGAGTGGGCAAAATAAAATCAAACTTTCAGAAAATGTCCACCCATATGTAAATATAGGGTACATTAATGGTACCTGGGTACCAAATATGCTGTTAATAAATTTCCACTGGAACAATTCTTTTTAAATTTCACCATTGTGTTCGCCATTGTCCCCTCTGCACGCGCACCTACTTTTTAGCAAAATAAAATCAAACTTTCAGAAAATGTCCACCCATATGTAAATATAGGGTACATTAATGGTACCTGGGTACCAAATATGCTGTTAATAAATTTCCACTGGAACAATTCTTTTTAAATTTCACCATTGTGTTCGCCATTGTCCCCTCTGCACGCGCACCTACTTTTTAGCAAAATAAAATCAAACTTTCAGAAAATGTCCACCCATATGTAAATATAGGGTACATTAATGGTACCTGGGTACCAAATATGCTGTTAATAAATTTCCACTGGAACAATTCTTTTTAAATTTCACCATTGTGTTCGCCATTGTCCCCTCTGCACGCGCACCTACTTTTTAGCAAAATAAAATAAAACTTTCAGAAAATGTCCACCCATATGTAAATATAGGGTACATTAATGGTACCTGGGTACCAAATATGCTGTTAATAAATTTCCACTGGAACAATTCTTTTTAAATTTCACCATTGTGTTCGCCATTGTCCCCTCTGCACGCGCACCTACTTTTTAGCAAAATAAAATCAAACTTTCAGAAAATGTCCACCCATATGTAAATATAGGGTACATTAATGGTACCTGGGTACCAAATGGGCCGTTAACAAATTTCCAGTGGAACAATTCTTTTTAAATTTCACCATTGTGTCCGCCATTCAAACTTTCAAATGTAGTTATTGCTCGTTTTTTTCAGACCTGAAACCTTGCATGTGTCGGACCTCACGCACACCGTTAGAAACGAGATCTGGCTGGCATACGACCAAATTCCGAAGGTTGGTTTATCTATACGATCAACAACACTGCAATGTGTCAATTCAGTCATTCAAATTTTATGCTAATCACTTATTGTAGGTAAGTTGCCCGATGCGTTCGTGCAATTGGACATTCGTGTACGTGCCTGACATGCTCGAGCATATGTGCACTCTGCACTCGGTGTCAGTACTGTACTGCGTAAAGTGCCCTAAAGTCAAATCCGCGCACATCCGTTACACGTCTTGGCAAACTATGGAACAGTGAGTGTTGTTTAGACGGTTTATTACGTGTAATTATTAGTATCGTGTACAAATATTGTGCAGAATTATTATTTATTGTGAATGAATTATTAGATAAGAGCACCAAATACCCCACTGTACTTCTGTAAAGACCATTAATACACAGTTTTTTGAAACCAAAACCCTTATTTTAATCTTTTTGTGATTTAACATTGTCGTACCTTGTCAACATGTTTATTTTATTGAAGTTATAAAATAATGTTTTTCTTTGCAACAGGCACTTCACGTGCGAGCACATGAAGGGTGTTCCGCTGCCAGAAGACTTCTGGAAGAAACATTTGATGACTGTGCAAAAGCAACTGCGGGCCGATAAACAGTGCCCGCAATCAAAGCTGGACAAATTGGCGTCATTGCATAAAGACGTTTACGCATTGAAGTGCTCGCTCAGCACTGACGAGTACATTGACGAACATGATTAATGATTTTATAGGTTTTAATTTGTTTTTATGCGCCTCCGGCAGTCGACCATTCGTTATTTGTATGACTCACGTTTACGACGGCTGGTTATTAATTTGATGCTCGCCTCCGGCATCTATTATATATATATTTTCTCCGCCTTCGGCTGATGTGTGTGTGATTATGGATACTGCCTGATAATAAGCAGTTGAATGTGTCTTGTGATTCTATAGGTTTTAATTTGTTGTTTTATGCGCCTCCGGTAGTCGACCATTCGTTATTTGTATGACTCACGCCTACGGCTGGTTATTAATTTGCTTTTCGCCTCCGGCATCTATTATATATATGTTCTCCGCCGTCGGCTGATGTGTGTGTGATTATGGATACTGCCTGATAATAACCAGTTGAATGTGTCATGTGATTTTATAGGTTTTAATTTGTTTTTATGCGCCTCCGGCAGTCGACCATTCGTTATTTGTATGACTCACGTCTACGACGGCTGGTTATTAATTTGATGCTCGCCTCCGGCATCTATTATATATATATTTTCTCCGCCTTCGGCTGATGTGTGTGTGATTATGGATACTGCCTGATAATAAGCAGTTGAATGTGTCTTGTGATTCTATAGGTTTTAATTTGTTGTTTTATGCGCCTCCGGTAGTCGACCATTCGTTATTTGTATGACTCACGCCTACGGCTGGTTATTAATTTGCTTTTCGCCTCCGGCATCTATTATATATATGTTCTCCGCCGTCGGCTGATGTGTGTGTGATTATGGATACTGCATGATAATAACCAGTTGAATGTGTCATGTGATTTTTTAGGTTTTAATTTGTTGTTTTATGTGCCTTCGGCAGTCGACCATTCGTTATTTGTATGATTCACGCCTACGGCTGGTTATTAATTTGCTTTTCGCCTCCGGCATCTATTATATATATTTTCTCCGCCTTCGGCTGATGTGTGTGTGATTATGGATACTGCCTGATAATAACCAGTTGAAAGTGTCATGTCACTGACGGACGAGCCAAACCTCCAAAGGGAGGGGAAATTTTCCGGAGAGGAGAGATGGGGGTGGGGGAGGGCTTTAGATATTTTTACCTACACCTCAAGGAACAAACTGTACTTTTTGAAACCACCAAAATGGGGAATTCCACTTTCCCATCCCTTCTCGTCCGCTAGTGTGTCATGTTACATAAGGCTAGTTGGATATGGTATTGATAGAAGACCAATCAGAAGATAGCAGGACATCTGATCCAATCACCGTTTGCTTTGGCCACCCAGTACTAATCGTTGTTATACGCGTTCCTTTCCTCATCGCACTATCTTGGTATTTTGTGTGCCTCTTATAAAGTTAAATATAAATCGGGTATATGGCACATTTCTTTTACGATTATCACACATGCCACATTTCTTTTACCATTTCACATTCATATTACGTTTCAGGTACTTGAATTTTATTTCTTTATTGTTTTTTTTAAATAATTTGTAATTCGTAAGTTGTAAGACTGATTATATACGGATAAACCCAATGAAACTGCAACTTAAACATTAATACTGTTTTTTATACCATCAATACAGTAGAATTAAATAAACTCAATTAGGGCAATAAATGCATGCAATGTGTTGTGCAAGTGCAATGCATGCACTGTTATGTAAGTAATGAGATAAAATTATATGAGTCATCAATGTTTAGGGCTTGAGAAAAGTTGATCACTGTAATGTCAGTTTAAATCTGTTTATCATACAGGAATCGAATGATCATCATAGACAAAATTATTCGAAAATTACTGACTGTTGGGCCTCCTCAACGAACGATGTAGAAACTGCAAGCCATAAGTCAATGTCGTATGTACGTGGGCCCTTCTGCCCCTGCGTGAAAGACGGTTAACAGAACAGTTACACTGGCCACTGAATTACTTGTCGAGTGCAAATCTGACTTAGGTTAGGTCAGGGTAAAAGTTTGTAAACAAGTTCAGCTGAATTGCTTCAATTTTATTACAGGATTGAGTATCTGGTTAACAGATAATAAGAAACTCGAAAATTAAACCCAAAAATTAAAGCAAACATTTACAAATGCTCATGATAGATAAGCAAACCTGATATTGCTGCTCAAGCCATTGAACATCGCCGACCTGAAGTCGAACAGTTTCT
This sequence comes from Daptonema setosum, assembly GCA_964036265.1. NCBI lineage: Eukaryota > Metazoa > Nematoda > Chromadorea > Monhysterida > Xyalidae > Daptonema > Daptonema setosum. Next base: position 21,261,673 of record OZ038448.1, read on the forward strand.
CCCAAGTCGTACTGTGGTGGCTTGGTTGATTGGATGAAATTGTCCGACAGATGAACATCTGAAAAACACATAAATTGGTCATTTACTCATCACTCTGTCCGTCATTTCAAACCACATAAAAATTTATCAAAGTAGAATACATAGAAACCAATTAACCGAGTGAGTGAGTGAGTGAGTGAGTGAGTCGTGGTGACGTGATCGTGACTCGTGTCGTGACTCGTGACGCGTGAGTGAGTGGGTAAACAAACCGAGTGGTGGTGGACCTTGAATAGAACCGCGTGCGACATCGCGAACAGCTTCTGCAAGATCGTATAATTTGTTGTTGTTTTCATCTTCGCTATTGGCGGATTCTGACCTCGCCGAACTTTGTGCCATCGTAGATGTGCGGCTCGGTTCTGACGATAGGGCACACGGAAACTGCAAATATTTACAGTAAATAACTAGTTGACGGTCTGTGATAAAAATAACCCCACTA
>OZ038448.1:21267147-21272147 GCA_964036265.1 Daptonema setosum
GAACTGAAAACGCAAGATTCATAAATAGAGTTATATTATCGTGAAACGTGAACTGAATCAGGTTAAATATTTATGATTGAAAGTGGCCATTGAGTGGGTGAAGGAAAGGGTGAACTTGGATCAGGTTGGTTTTTTATGAAAGTAATAAGTGAGGCATTAGGATTATTGGAAACTTGTGAAAATAAATACGAAAGATTCATAAACAATCTTACATTATCGATGAAACGTGAACTGAATCAGGTTCAAAAGTTATGAGTGAAACTGGGCAAAGAATGCGTGGAAAAGGAGCAGAACTTGGATCAGGTTGGTTGTTATTATAGAAGTAATAAGTGCGACAATAGATCATCAGAAACTGAAAACTAAAGATTCATAATCAAACTTATATTATCAAGTTCACTACTTCAAGAGTCAAAGTGGGCACAGAATGGGTGAACAAGGGACAGAACTTGGATCAGGTTGGTTGTTTTTATAGATGTAATAAGTGTTGGCAACATTGGAAACGGAAAACGCAAGATTCGCAAACAAACTCATATCATCGATGAAACGTGAACTGAATCAGTTTCAATAGTTATGAGTGAAATTCGGCAGAGAATGGGTGGACACGGGACAAAATTTGAATCAGGTTGATTGTAAAGTAAAGACGCTTTCGAGATTCTAGTGAAAAACACACACACTATCTTGCTCAGACAATGAAACATCAACTTCACTTTTGTTCAACACGTGCATGATGCACGTACTGAACTAGCTTGTGGCCCAAGATCTGAGTTAAGCGTAAAACGTGTATTTTACTGGCTATGATGTTTTTTATTAATTGGAATTGGTATATTATCTTTGTATGCTCATGTTTACATAATTTTTTTTACAAAATTAGCGTTTATTTCACCCAACAAGTTTTCAACCTAATGGTTCATGGTCTGACTCTTTTTGTCTGTCAAATTTCACTAGATTCCCGAAAGTGTCTTTACTTATATTTTGTGCATTTAAGTAAAAAAAAATATTTCAAGAATCTATCTATAATGTTGGTGAAACGTGAGCCGACTCTGGGTTTTATTAGTGGGTGAACAAGATACAGAACTTGGATCAGCTTGGTTGATTTTATGGAAGTATTAAAAAAAGAGACCTTAGATCAAAAACTGAATACGAAAGATCCAACACCCTTCTGATATTGAACGCATTGCTACAGACCAGGGTGATTGTGGGGCCGAAGGAACGATTAAGTAACAGAATTTGGATTAAGTTTGTTGTGGAAATCTTTCTTACGCTATCAGAATACTGTCGAAAACAAAAAAAATTAAACTAAAAAGCTACTCATACTTTTGATGAAACATGAACAGACGCATGTCTTCATCGGGTGAGAGTAAAAGTGAATGAACAAAGGCAATGACTTGAAATCAGTTTGGTTGTTACTTTAATGAGTGCAAATTCAATAATTCGTCTAAGATATGTAGCTTACATCTTTGAACCCGGTTATTTTTTTACTAAAGAAGAAATAAGTGTGCTAGATCTGAACGAAATGTTCTAAAGCCGTTTCTTATATTGATGTTGAAACGTAATAAAGGTGATAAAAGGCCATCGAATTTTAAAGCGATAGTTAAAAAAAACAATATGATGTTGATGACACGCACTGAAGCTCAATTCCATTAGCTTCGTGAAAATGGGAGTGGGTGAACGAGAACATAATTGGATCAGGTTGGTTGTTATTATAGTAAAGTATTAAGTTAAGTATTTGGTCAGAGAAAACCATGGAAACTAAAGATAGAAAGATTCAACAACCTACTCATATTATTGGTGAAACATGAACCGAAGATCAGTTTTATAAGTTTCGAGTGAAAAAGAGAGCGGTTTAACGAAGTACAGAAATTTGATCGGGCATAATTATTATTATAGAAGTTTTTAGAACAGAAAAAAACACGGCAACATGTAAGCGAAGTTCGAAAACCGACTCATAACGTTGATGAAACGTGAACTGAAGCTCAGTTCGTGAACATGTGGCAGCATTTGGATCAGGCTGATTGTTGTTTTTATGGAAGTACTCAGTGTGACATTAGATATTCGATCTTGACAACGAAAGTACGACAACAAAGCTTAGTGGTCAAAAGACACGAATGAAAATTTAGTAAAAAAATGACATAATCTGGACAAGGCTGGTTGTTCCGATTCGAATACTCTTGTTTACCGTCGACATTCGACTGTGAACGGAGAAATCGGAATCATATTTAAATTTTGATAAAACGTGAACTATGACTACTTAGTTATTTTTTTGTTGATAAATCGTGAACCAAAGCACAAAGGTACACAAATTTTGTCAGCAAGTAACAGTATTGAACCGAATTCGGGTCTGATTTATAGTTTGAGTTACTATGTATTTTAGTATAGAAACCTGCATTATGGATAGCGAGTCAACAAACAAATCGAAAAACTAATAGATCTATGAAGTGGATGAAACATGAACCAAACTGCAATCGCAGTAGTGATTCGAAGTTCACATTCAGTTCTTGGAGGCTGACGTTGCAGGCTCGTTACTTACATGGAATTTCTAAATAATTTTACGAGGAATAATTTCATGCCGACCATTTTGATCAAAATGTTTGAGGCAACGCGCTTGTCAAACAGCGGAACAATAAAAATATATTAAATGTTTTAACTGGCTAATCAGCGAGCATCAATCGATTGTACCATACGTCAGCGGAAGCGCTATTCTGATTGGCCAGGTGAAATTCAACTTTTTTTCCTTATAAAAAACCAGGTGTAGGTGGTGGTTGCTTAACTCTTTTATTGACTTTTAAATTTTATTATAAAGTTTTTCCTACAATAAGCGATATCGGATCAGCGAACAAAGTTGACATAACATCTACATAGTACTCGTGAAACGTGAACCAAACGTACAAAATATCGTTTATCGTGTTTCATTTTGTGAGTTCACAAAGTTAACCTAAGAATGAAAGTTAATCTAGCTCGCCTGCTTAGTTTGTCGCCTGTCTAGTCTAGTGCGTAGGGTTCGGCATCGAAAACCGGTGGTCATAAGTTCGAAAACTGACTTGAGGCACAGATCCTGACGTGTTGCTCTGGGGTTTCTGCTATTGCCCATCAGTTTATTCAACTCTATGGCCACTACGAAAACACCATTCTCATATGGTATTAGTCCTTCATCATGCTTGAAATTTTGATAAAACATGAACTACAACCAATTAATTGGTTTTTGTTGATAAAACGTGAACCAAAGCTAATTAATGTACACAAATTGTATCAGCGAGTGACAAACAATGAGTATTGAACCGAATTCGGATCTGGTTTATTATTTGAATTACTAGTAGTAGAAACATGCATAGTGGATAGCGACTAAACAACCAAATTTAAAACGTATTTATAAAGTGTATGAAACGTGAACTAATATTCAGTTGGATTAGTGATCCAAAGTTTACATTCAGTTCTTGAAGCTAAAGTTGCTGGCTCGTTACTTACATGGGTTTTCAAAATAATTTTAGGAGGAATAATTTCATTAGTAAAAAAATTCTAGTCCTACCAAAAACTGAAAAATTTCTAGTATCCTGGTAAGATTCGAACCCACGACTTCCTGTTCAGTACACAGACGTGCTAAACTAATAGGGAATTTTTTCGGTCAATTGGTTTACATATTTTACTGTCTATTTTACTTTCATAATTTTATGGTGCAAAAACAATGGCATGTCGCTCAACAATAATAAATCGCCTATCCTTCGTTTCGGAGCCATTCATCCTGAATATCTTCATGATGCTGATGGAATTCAAGTTATAAAATTTCATTTTTACTCTCCTGTGGACCTGTGGACTCTGAAATCACCCTCTAAAATTAATATGTGCATGGCAATGCATCTGTCAAACAGCGGAGCAATAGAAAAATATTTGAAGGTTTTATTTGGCCAATCAGCGAGCACCAATCTTTTGGACTATACGGCAGCGGAGGCGCTATTCTGATTGGTCAGTTCATATCAAGTTTTTGAATAATCGAAAACCATTCGTAGATGCCGGTCGACCAGACATGTTTATTGAGTTTAATTTTATTATAATTTTTTTTTATCATTTGCGAAAACGGAAAAGTTGACATAATATGTAGATAGTACTTGTGAAACGTGAACCGAACGTATAAAATCGTTTATTGAGTTACATTTTGTGAGTCCACGACGTTGACCTAAGAATGAAAGTTAACCTTGTCGTCTGTCTAGTTTTTCGCCTGTCTAGTTTTTCGTCTGTCTAGTTTGTCGCCTGTCTAGTTTGTTGACTGTCTAATTTGTTGACTGTCTAGTTTGTCGCCTGTCTAGTTTGTTGACTGTCTAGTTTGTTGACTGTCTAGTTTGTTGACTGTATAGTTTGTTGACTGTCTAGTTTGTTGACTGTCTAGTTTGTTGACTGTATAGTTTGTTGACTGTATAGTTTGTTGACTGTCTAGTTTGTTGACTGTCTAGTCTAGCCGGCCTCGAAAACCGGCGGTCTTGAGACACAGCCACTACGAAAACACCATTCTGATATGGTATTACTGTGCCCTATGACTTCACTAAATAAAAAGTCCAAGTCAAAAAGTGTACACCAGAGAATATTCCACATTCGTTTTAATTCGCACATAAAACGGGAATATTTGGGAATGGGTCTGTTTGCATTTGTCTGTGCAAAAAAGCTTATCTCTATCGAAACATATTAAGGGAACGGACTAGCGTCCGTCTCTTGATTAAGGGAACAGGACCAGCGTCTGTCCCTTAACAATTTTTTCCTAAGTCCGAAAATTTCGGCTTTTATTATTTAGCCTCGCAACCAAACAATTGAGCATGCTATAACAGCAATTGAATGTTGAACAGCAATTAATTCATTTAGAATTGCAATTTTTCCCTTGAATCTTAACGAAACGATTTTACTCTTCTACTGACTGCGCGAAATCTGCGACTTTCAATATATTGTTTCTGGAACTTATCTCTAAAAAATTTAATAAATATTCTTTTAACATTTGTGTAAGGGTAGTAAAAAGTAAA
>OZ038448.1:21277147-21287124 GCA_964036265.1 Daptonema setosum
AACGTATTAAAACAAGCCGAACAAATATGAATCGATAAGAACCATGAAACGTGCACAACCTCATAGAAATGTTTATGTCCACTAGTCCACTCGTTGCCTTATCCCCAATGAGGTAAAGAAATCCGGTGAATTTTTTCCTTCGTCAAGAATATATGAATGTTTCTAAACTTTTCTAAATGACGTTTTTTTTTCCTTATCATTTTGTTAGATCTATTAGGTCAATTCAAGTAGCATTAAAAGAAACTGAAGAGACTTTACATATAAGAATTATGAAACATGAACAACCTGATGGGAATGCTGAAGTCCGGTCATCCACATTTCATTCGTTGCATCATCCCCAACGAGTTGAAGAAATCTGGTGGTTGTATGCTTTTTTTCGTTTTTATATTTTTTGCTAAATTGCTGGAACTAACATTGAAAGGAAGCATGCATTGAGAGAAAACGGACCAAACTTATATAGATTAGGGTATTGAAACAATCCCGATGACCTGAAGAAAACGGGTGAGTTGTCATTTTTTCTTTTTTTACATTGGAATATCAGAAAGCAGTCTTTCAATAGATCATAATCTTGTATTTTGACTTTATGATTGAATTTTTTTGTTATTCTAGTTTAAGCTTAGTATACTGAAACCGAAAAAACTGGAAAGATTTTTATAGATAAGAGTCATGAAACGTGAACAACCTGATCGGAATTTTCAAGTTCACTCATGCAACGAACTGAAGGAATCAGGTGATTGTATGTTTTTTTGGATTATAGCTTTTTTGCTAAACCTAAACTGCTGGCGCTGGGAAAAGAAAACGCATTGAGAGAAAATGGAACAAATTTATATAGATTAGGGTAATGAAACATTCCCGATGACCTGAAGAAAACTGGTGAGTTGTCATTTTTTCTTTTTTACATTGGAATATCAGAAAGCAGTCTTTCAATAGATCATAATCAAGTATTTTGATTTTATGATTGGACTTTTTTGTTGCTATAAGCTTAGTAAACAGAAACCGAATAACTCGGAAAGATTTTTATACATAAGAGTCATGAAACGTGAACAACCTGGTGGGAATTTTTTAGTTCACTTATGTAACGAAATGAAGGAACCTGGTGATTGTATTTTTTGGTTTATATCTTTTTTGCTAAACTGCTGGAACTAACATTGAAAGGAAGCACGCATTGAGAGAAAACGGAACAAATTTATATAGATTAGGGTAATGAAACATTCCCGATGACCAGACGAAAACTGCTGAGTTATCATTTTTCTTTTTTTACCTTGGAATATCAGAAAGCAGTTTTTCAATGGGATCTTAAATAAGTATTTTGATTCATTTTATTTGAATTTTTTTTGCTGGAATAGTTTTTTTGGAGACTGGAAACAATGGAACATAAAAAGCTTGAAAGATTTTTATTAATAAGAATCATGAAACGTGAACAACATCCATCCACATTTAAAATTCGTTGCATCATCCCTGAGTGAACTGAAGAATTTCGGTAAGTCACTTCTCATTTAGTTTTTACGTTAAAGAGAGACATTTTGAAGAATCTGAGCATTCAAACAACTATATAAAAAAACAGATTATGAAACGTGAACAACCTAAAGTCCACTGTGAGTTTTGTTTTCTTTTTTAGCAATTTAGAAATACGTAGAAATGTCAGTAAACGAACTACATGTCATCTTTCAATGGCATCATGAGTCAGGAGTAATAAGAATGTCAATGAACAATTTTTGAATGGAATAATGATAAAATAACTTTTTAGCTTGAAATTTGAGTGAATCTAAATTGCTGAAGAATGTGAAAGTATGGAGTAGATAGACATCATGAAACGTGAACATTTTTGATGCAGAAGATATTCAAAATCTATGCATCCACGTTTTATTCGTTGCATCAAACGGAATCATGAGTCGGGGTTTTTGCGGAAGCAAGCCAAAAAAACATCGGGATAACGGGAAAACTTAGAATAAATGAAAATCATGAAATGTTAATGAATTAATTTTGTAAAGTTCACTTATTCACAAAATTCACAATTCATTCGTTGAAGAAATTTGCTGAGTGAATGTTACTTTTCGTTTGTATATTTCCTTGTTAAAATGCGACATCGAGCTTGATTATAAGGAATCGGACAGATTTATTCCAATAAGAAATATGAAACGTGAGAAACCTGCTCGGACTGCAGAAACGGCACGCTGGTCAAGTGGTTAAGATGCTAGACTCTGAAACCGCCTGGCCGGCCGCACACGGGTTCGAATCCCGGGGCCGTCACTGAAAGAGCCTCATGGCAGTCAAAACAGAAGTGTAACCTACTGGCTGATGGTCGTTAAAGATTATGCCTTGAACATCCGATGGAGTGACTTGGAACTTGGTTCCATGATATGCCTATGGCAAGCACCATTCGTGATTGAGACCCGGCGAAGTCTTGATCCGAGTGAGACAACCAACCAACAAAAAACTTGCATACAGGGTGGTCCAAAAAAGATTGAGCGTTTGAGCAATTATAGTCGGTGCAGCGGGTTCTGTCTCGTAAAACTGTTGCCATTCACATCCTAAAATTGCGTTTTACTTTGATTATAACGCAAATTTGGCCATGAAAATTGTTGGGGATATGGAATAGGATCTGGCGCACCTTTTCAGTTCGACATATAGGTAAAAATTGTTTTACAGGCAGAAAAAATGACGAGAATGTACACGGACCATAAACTTGTAGGAAAGGTAATGTTTCAAGCGTATACGACTTTTTTAAAAATCTTGCTGACTGAAAAGGTGCGCCAGACCCTTTTACATAGCCTCACCAAATTTTATCATCATATTCCGGTTATAATCAGAGAAAAACGCAATTTTAGGATGTGAATGGCAAAAGTTTTACAAGACATAACCCGCTGTACCGACTGTACTGTGAAAGTTGTAGATAAGCTGTGAGATTGCGGTATAGCGCATCCGGTTGGGCATGTTATTGTCTACAAAATTATGTCATGAATGATCAGTTTTGGATCGTTTAAGGCAAAAGAAGCATTGTTTTTTATCATCACCTTCGCTTTTTAAAGACTATCATTTGTAAATTAATCGAAAGAGAGTTTCAATGAATTCAAGCCGGCATGATTGCTTTTTGTAGTCTGTTTAGCTTGGTGTAAGTTTTTTTGTTATTCAGAAAATTTCCTGTGAACCCGTTACGTATAAGTGCAATGAATTAAGCACAGTGTTAGTAGAATATTTCGTCCAAATGTTGAGTGGAAAAAATGTATTTCATGAAAAATTTATCGCGCGCCAAAAGCAGATTTGAATTCAAATTGCGCGCCAAAAACCGTTTGGCTGACAAGAAAATTTGGATACGCTATAACCATGAATGATCACTCGACCATAGTTTCGAGCGTTAATAACATTAAATATCACTTTTATGTTTTAAAATGTTTTGTTTCACATCGATTGGTTGTTTTTTGTGGCTTTATACACACTATTTAGTTGTTAAAATAGTGTTTTTATCATCATTTAAGCGAAATGCTGGTCTGCGGTTTTTTTATATTTTTTGTTTATGTTCACGTTATGTCATAAACGAACTAACGTACTGAAGAAAACGTTTGGAGATCCAATAGGTAGTACTCATGAAACATGAACAAAATATGTGACGCATGTATAATAGAATCCTGATTTAGTTGAAGCAATTTCAGTTCCGTTGTTGCTGGGAGTTCGATTTTTTTATGTCAAACGCATCGCACAGTGTGAGAATTTTCCATAGGACACATGAAACAGGTACACGACTCCGAAATGTTACTTTTGTATTCAAAAAAAAATACAAGGACTTTTTTCAAAGAGGGGGGAATTGTCCCTTTCCGTTGTTCCCCCCGTCCGGTAGTGTCTGAAACCTACTCATCCACGTTTTATTCGTTGCATCATTCCGAATAAGTGGAAGAAGACATTGGTTGTTGTTATTTTTGTTGATGTTTATTGTTTATTTGTGTTAGAAAAAAAACAGATTTTCAATTGTACTGTAGTTTATGTAAAAGATTACAATCAATAGGCCTCATGAAACGTGAACGGAATTGGAGACTCAATGTGATAATATTGAATAAATTGAGGAAATTTGATTTAACAGATTTTTTGCTACAACTACTTTTTATTTTGCACCATGTTCGATTGAAAAAAAATTCAATAGAGTTCATGAACTAGATTTTATTTGTATCCACTAGCGGACGAACTAATCCTCCAATTCCGACAGGAATTCCGTCAAAAAGTGGGTAATTGATCGTTTTCGGACCGTTTCACCTACACCTTATAGAACAAATTCTATTTTTTGAAAACGCTGAAGTGAGGGGGGATTTCATTTTCCCACCCCTTCTCGTCCGCCAGTGGTTGTATCAAACATCATTGAACAACCAACCGACGGGGAAGTTTGAAACTCACTCATCCACATTTCATTCGTTGCATTATTCTGAATGAACTGACGAAATCCGGTGAGTTTCAATAATATATTCGAATGTTAATAAGCAATATTCAAACGGAACCACGATTTTTTTAGTTTCTGGTTTGATCGTTCACAGAACGGCGCGCAGCAAGGCTGACAAACTTTTTTAATTATGTCAAACTTCGAGAATTTTTTTATTTGTTTTTTTTTGTGAAATATGGACAAGAAGCTCCACAGCCACAAGTGGGACAAGTTGCGATACGAATATGAAACGTGAACAAAGCGCCAGATGGTGCGCAAAAACCAATCGCCCTGATTTCATTCCTTGCATCATTCCGATTCCGAATAAACACACGTAATCCGTTGCGTTTTTAAAAAAACGTATATATTAGAATGTCAATTAGAAATCTTCAAATGGAATTCTAAATATTTATTTGTGCATTATTTTGTATTATTTCATTGAGTGCAATATTGCTGAAGGAAACTTGGAAAAATATATCATACAATCATGAAACGTGAACAAAATCAATGGATGATTTATAAAAGTCCACTCATCCACATTCCTTTAGTTGCATCATCCGAAGATTGTTTTCCCAGTCAAAAAGTAAGCAACAAGGGAATAGAAGAAAAAGGAAAGTAGTGAGTTGAATAGGCTCGGCATTTTTTTATGTTTGCAGTTTTTTCTTGTTTGTACCTTTTTTAAACGTATTGTATTCTAGCACGCTGCTATACATGGTAAGAAACAGCTGAGGACGTAAATTGATAAGAATCATGAAACGTGAACAACCCGATGGCAACAATGAAGTCGACTTCCTTATTTCGTTGCATCATCCCGAAGAGGTGAAAAAGCTGGTAATTTCTTCATATATAATTGTAAAAATATTGAATCTTCAATGATTATTATGGCACAAATAGGATGTTTAATGAGAAATTAACAAGATTCTTGTAATGTTGATGTTGTATCATCAAACGTTATTTAACAACCTGGTAGGAAAGGTCAGTCCGCTTATCCACATGGCATTCGTTTCATCATTACGAATGAGTTTGACAAATGTGGTGGATTGCTTTTTTATCATTGATCATAACGCTTTTTGTGCTATACGTGAAGGACGGGGGACTAAAAGTGAAGGTAAAAAACATTGTATATAGGACTCATGAAACGTGAACGAAATGGAGACGCATAAGTTCGAATAAATTGAACAAATTAGCTTTTGTAGTTGCGGTGGTTTTTTTGTGACATCAGCATGGGAACTTAAAACATGTTCAACCATGAAATATGAACAAGCTTCTTTATGTTATTGCTGTATCACAAATCGTTGTAACAACCTGATGGGAAAGGCCGGGTCAGCTTATCCTCATTTCATTTGTTGCTTCATTACGAGTGAGTAGAGAAAATCTTGTGATTTTTTTCGTTGATGATAAAGTTTTTTTGTTATAGATTATAGAACGTCAGGTGACACTTTTTTTACTTGGACTTCTCCATTAACTGAAGCCATAAGGCACACTAATACCATATCAGAATGGTGTTTTCGTAGTGGCCAGAGAGTTGAATAAACTGACATGCAATGGCAGAAACCCCAGAGAAACGCGTCAGGGTCTGTGTCTCAAGTTAGGTTTCGAACTTAGGACCGCCGGTTTTCGAGGCCGTTAAAAATTGGACTAGATAAAACTCATGAAACGTGAACAAAATGGGGACGAATCTCGAGTAAGCCGAGGATACATGATTTTGTTGCAGGTGCGGATGCAATTTTTTCAACGATTCATAAATTTTTACAAGGTAGGATATTTAAAGAAGAGTTTAATAAAACCCATGAAAAATAAACAAGATTCTTTTGTTGTATCGAACATTGTACAACTGATGGGAATGGGGTCAGCTCATTGTTAATCCATTCGTTGCCTCTTTACGAATTAGTAGAAGAAATCTTGTGGATTGCTGTTTTTGAGTTGATGATAATGTTATTTTGTAAAAGAAAAAAAACGATCAGGAATTACTGTGAAACATGTAAAAGAATTTAATACATATGACTCATGAAACGTGAACAAAATTCAAGAATCCAAAATATGTTGTGGCAATTTGATTTCGTTGTTGTTGAAGGATGTAAATTTTTATGAGGACGTTACATAATCCCAAATGAGTTTTAGAATTTAATGTTGTCATGTTTTTATGTTATTGTTACTTGTGATGGTAAAATACAAGCTCTATTGTGGTGAACGTGAAAATATGCATCACATAGTACTCATGAAACGTAAATATAACATCAGATGGTATGTTGTAGACCCCCTCTCGTTTCCGTCAGGTAAAAAACAATTTTTTTTTATAAAAAAATCATTCACTTTTCAGGATTTCTATAAAGTTTTGATCTTTGTATAATTCTGATAATATAAAATAGAGCAAACATAGAAATTTAAACGCTGCAAACAACGAAAAAAGAAGGGGAGATAAAAAAATATGGAAAACTTTTGTTCCTGTAGTTTTTTCCCAGCAAAGTAATCACTGAATGATAAATCCTTTCTTTCAAATTTCTTCTGGTCTCAGAAAGCACTTTTTTTTGTGAAATAAGTCTGAAGACGCGCAGCCAACTTATTGACAAGATCGAGTAAAATCATGAAACGTGAATGCCATTGCGCAGAAATCCACTCATCCTGATTTCACTCGTTGCCTTATTCCGAATGGACTTTAGGAGTTTCAAGATTTTATTGGAATGTCAGAAAGCGATTCCAAATGAATTCATAATTTAAATGTTTGAGGAGTTTTTTTGTTGAATAGATTCAGCAATACTGCTGGAATGCTTGAAAAAACGTTGTACAATCATGAAACGTGAATAAAATTAATGTATGGTGCGCAAAAATCCACTCATCCCCATTTCATTCGTTGCACCATGCCAAGTTTGAATTCAGAATATAAAAAAGCAACACGGAAATTAAATGGGAAACAATCCGTTCGTGTAAAACGACGTGGAGTTGAAGAAACTTTGTTAGCTTATGCAGTTTTTGCTTGAATCTTGTTTTCCTCGACCATTTCATTCGTTGGCTTGTAGAATGAATTTAATTCTATTTGAAATCCTGAACCATTTTGCCGCGTTTTTTTGGTTTTTGACTGATACAGTGAAAGTGTTTTAATACATACTCCTGGAGAACTTGAAAAGATTGACGCGCATGAAACGTGAACATAACGGCAGATGCTGTGCAAAACTCCATTCATCCCCTTTTCATTCGTTGCATCATGCCAAGGTTGTTTTCAGTGTCCCAAGGAAAGCAAAAAGGAAAAGAAAAAGTTAAGGAAAGTAGTGGGTTGAAGAAATTTTGTTAGATGCTAAATTTTTCTTGTTTTTTAGAGGGTTAAAGTTGAACACATTGTAAGAAACCGGTCAGATTGTAAATTACTAATAATCATGAAATATGAACAAACGTTGTAATCCATTTCTTTCGTTGGGTTTGTGTCATCTATAATTAATAAAAACCCCTTGTAAGTTCTTCCTATATAATCGTAAAAATTCACTAAAATGACCGATCAGTGAGTATTAGGTTAGAAATGAAATGATCGTTGAAATAGTAACCAGATTCTTGTAATATTTATTTTGTATCAAACATTCTTTAACATTAATATTAAATTTTCATTTCATATGAACGTTGCTTCAATACGAATGAGTTGAGCAAAATCCGGTGGTTGTTTATTTCATTGATGATAAAGTTATTTTGTGATATACGTGAAAGATGATATACGCACTGTGGAAAATGAAAAAAAAAGAAGACACTATATAGGACCCATGAAACCTGAACAAAATAGAAGACGGATGTTGAGTTCAGTCAGAAAAAATTAGATTTTGTAATCAGCGGCGGTTTTTGGTTTTCTGACCACCTCACTGGAATTTGCACGGTGTTCAATTTAAAAAAATTAAACCATGAAACATGAACAAGATTTTTTTTCATGTTATTGCTGTATCCCAAGTTGTTTAATAACCTGATGGGAATGCAGAAGCCCGCTCATCCACATTTCATTTGTTCCATCATTACGAATGAGTTTGACCAATGTGTTGTATTGTTTTTTATTAAGAGGCTGTCCACGTAACCGGCGACCATCGTGGGAACATGGTCCGTTCCGAAAAAAAATTTTATTTCATGAATCGATAGTCTATAGTGTGGATAAGAAAAGCCCAAAACAGTTTTTGTCGATCGGTTCTAAAAGTCGAGTTATGACGTCAAACGTAACATCAGGTCGACGTGTGGTTTGAAAATTAGAAAAACCGTTTTTTCCAAAAAATTTGTAACAACCATTCACCTATGAAGCTAAAATTCACTACACATATGTAAAATAGGACGAGAAATCGAATGGTGATACTAATTTTTTTGTAGAGTCAAGCAATTTTGAGAAAATCGAAAAAAACGATTTTTTGACTTTCGACTTTTTGAGTCATTTTCATGAATTTTTTTCGCCTATCAAATAATGGCATTCGGATACTCTCTGAAACAGAGGCTACCACCATAGGCTATCGATAGATACCAGTGTCAATGCCACTGACTGGGGGGCCAAAAAAATTCACTACCTCAAACATGGAAATTTCGAAAATTTCGATTTTGTACATTTTCTGGAATTTCTCGCTGTGCATACGTTCTAAAAAGCCTAGAAAACACTTGAATAGTTGGAAGGAAGTGTAGAATCAAATTAATTTGTTAGTTTTCATATTCGATCAAGTTCTGCAGAAAAATCGTCGATTTTCGTTTTTCGGATTTTTTTCGAATTTTTTATTTTTCACTTATTTTCTTTCACAACTCAAGCTATACAAAAAATGGCATTCGGATACTCTGTGGAAGTTTAGTCACTACCTTAGGCTATCGAACCATATCAATGTCAACTGCACCGACTGGGGGGCAAAAAAAATTTCAGCCTCAAAGTTGAAAATTCCGAAAAATTGGAGTTTCCTTAATTCTGGAATTATTCGCTATGTATTCATTTTAGGAAGCCATAAGAACACATGAATGGATGAAATCGACTGTAGAATCAGATTATGTTGTATGTTTCATTATCATACGGCAGTGTTAAAAAAATCGTCCATTTTAACTTTTATATTTTTTTCATTTTTTATTTCTTTGAAATTTTTTGTACTCAAGTCAAGCTATACAAAAAAATGGCATTTGGATACTCTGTGGAATATTAGCCACTAACATAGGTGATCAAAACATCAACTTGAACAGCACCGACTGAGAGACCAAGAAAATTTCAGCTTATACTGAAAATTTCCCAAAAAATTGAAATATTCTTCGTTCTAGAGTTATCCGCTATGAATTCGTTCTCGAAAGCTACAAAACAGAAGATTTAACCAAATATGGGTAAACGTGAGTTTTTATCATCAGAATATTCTCAAATGTCGACATTTTCTGTGTTTTTTCGGGACACATCATCGAAGATTGAACCAAACCGATTAGTACGCTGGCAACCTATAATAAGTTAATGAGGTAAAATTTCCGGTTTATTCAGATCATATAGACACAAAAAAGACACAAATAAAGTAACAAAAATTTTTAGAGATCAACTCTTACATTCAAATATAATCTTTAAACCGTCTATTTAATATTATTCTAGGTTTCAGCTATT
>OZ038448.1:21289824-21302324 GCA_964036265.1 Daptonema setosum
ACGAAGGATAATGACCTTTTGAAGGCGATCTGGGACGACTACAAGACACAGGAAGACATAGTAAAGGAGGAGAAACGAACAGGTAGCTGTTGTTGTTGTTGTTGTTGTGGTTGTTGTTAGTTGTTGTTGTTGTTGTTGTTGTTGTTGTTGTTGTTGTTGTTATTGTTGTTGCTGAACTTTTTGTGGTTGACGGATTGTGATAAAGGAAACATCGAGTATACATAATTGTTTTGTGAAACGTGAACAGCATGCAGTTTTGATCCACTTTTTTTATTGCTTTTATTGTTCATGAATGAAACGCTTGCTTTCGATTAGTTGTTGTTGTTGTTAATGTTGTTGTTGTTGTTAATGTTGTTGTTGTTGTTGTTAATGTTGTTGTTGTTGTTTATGCTGTCATTGATGCTAAATAAATCACGGTATTTCAGGCAAGGCGGCCGGCGGAAAGAAGAAGGGAAAATCTGGCAGCTTCTTGACCGTTTCCATGTTGTATCGAACCTCGTTGAACAATCTGATGGGAATGCTGAAGTCCACTCATCCACATTTTATTCGTTGCATCATCCCCAATGAACTGAAGAAATCTGGTGAGTTTTTTTTCTTTTTAAAATGTATATCACTCTGAAATAAACAAGAACAAACAAGTGAACAAAACAGGTTAGAATATATAAAGATCATGAAACGTGAACAACCTCATATAAATGTTGAAGTCCACTCATTCGCATTTCATTTGTTGCATCTTCCTCAATGAATGGAAGAAAGCCGGTTAATTTTTTTCTGATTCAAGAAAACGTATGAACAGCTAACTAAACTTGTCATCTTGGAACGGAATCATGAACCAAGGTTTTCGCTGAAACAAGCGAAAAAACTAACCGAAAAAGAGAAAATATACAATATATAGAAATCATGAAACTTGAAAAAATAGTATGCTAAATTTCATCATATTTCATTCATTGCCTCGTCCTTAATGAGTTGAACAAACCCGTTTAGTTAATGTAGCTTTTTGCTCTTTTAAAGATAATTTACACCTTACACGTATTAAAACAAGCCGAACAAATATGAATCGATAAGAACCATGAAACGTGCACAACCTCATAGAAATGTTTATGTCCATTCATCCACATTTCACTCGTTGCCTTATCCCCAATGAGGTAAAGAAATCCGGTGAGTTTTTTCCGTCGTCAAGAATACATGAATGTTTCTAAAGTTTTCTAAACGACGTCTTTTTTCCTTATCATTTTGTTAGATCTAGTAGGTCAATTCAAGAAGCATTAAAAGAAACTGAAGAGACTTCACATATAAGAATTATGAAACGTGAACAACCTGATGGGAATGCTGAAGTCCGGTCATCCACATTTCATTCGTTGCATCATCCCCAAAGAACTGAAGGATTCTGGTGATTGTATGCTTTTTTTGTTTTTATATTTTTTGCTAAATTGATGGAACTAACATTGAAAGGAAGCATTCATTGAGATAAAGTGGAACAAATTTATATAGATTAGGGTAATGAAACATTCCCGATGACCTGAAGAAAACTGGTGAGTTGTCATTTTTTCTTTTTTACATTGGAATATCAGAAAGCAGTCTTTCAATAGATCATAATCTAGTATTCTAACTTTATGATTGGACTTTTTTGTTAGTTTAAGCTTAGTATACTGAAACTGAAGAAACTGGGAAGATTTTTATACATAAGAATCATGCAACGTGAACAACCTGATGGGAATTTTCAAGTTCACTCATGCAACGAACTGAAGGAATCTAGTGATTGTATGTTTTTTTGGATTATATCTGTTTTGCTAAATTGCTGGAACTTACATGAAAAAGAACTGAGAATTGAGAGAAAATGAAATAAATTTATATAGATTAGGGTAATGAAACGTGAACAATATGAGTAGTCTACTCATCCGCAATTCATGCCTTGCAACATTCCCAATGACCTGAAGAAATCTGGTGAATTGTCATTTTTCGTTTATTTCCTTTTTTACCTTGGAATATCAGAAAGCAGTCTTCCAATGAGATCTTAATCAAGTATTTCGGCTTTATTCTTGGACTTTTTTGCTGGATAAGTTCAGTATAACTGTAAATAAAGAAAAAAATTAAAAAACTGGAAAGATTATAAACAATATAAAAAACTGGAAAGATTTTTATCGATAAGAATCTTGAACCGCGAACAACCTGATGGGAATGTTGACATCCTGACATTGCATCTTCCCCAACAAACTGAAGGAATCTGGTAATTGTATGGTTTTTTGATCTGTTTTGCTAAACCGCTGGAACTTACATGGAAAATGAGAATTCATTCAGAGAAAATGGAACAAATTTAATTACATACGGGTAATGAAACGTGAACAACCTGAAGTCCACTCATCAACATTTCATGCCTTGAAACATTCCCGAAGACCTGACGAAACCTGGTGAGTTGTCATTTTTCGTTCATTTTATTTTTTCACCGGATAAGTTTAGTACTATGGAAGTCAGTCTCATAATAACAAAATGAAAAGATTTTAACAAAATAAGAATCATGAAACGTGAACAACCTGATGGGAAAGCTCAAGTCCACTCATCCACATTTCATTCGTTGTTCCGTCCCAAAGAACTGAAGATATGGTGAGTCGTGCTACTTTTTATTTAGTTTCTTCCCTAAAGAGTATATTGATTCTCAGTAAGCAATCTTCAAATGGGATCATAATCAAGTAAATTGGATTTTTCTATTAGATATCTTTGCTGAATATTAATTTCAGCATTATTACTGGAAATCAAGAAACATAAAAAACTGGACTGTTTTACAAAGACAAAAGTTATGAAGTCTGGTTAGTTCAGAAATTATATGTGAATGGCAACAAGCATTCTTCCATCGGAATATGAATCAAGTATTTGGGCTGGGTTTTTGTTTGCTTTTTTAAGAAAGTCAAAAGTACATTGTAAGATACTGGAAACATTTTAATAAATAAGAATCATGAAACGTGAACAAAATGTCAGTCAAAAAGTTCACTCATCAACACTTGCATCATCCCGAATGAGTTTAAGAAATCATCTCTGTCTTTTGTGGCATTTTCTTTTTCGAAAAAAAGTGCAGTATTCAATGCTCTTTCATTTGACTTCTTGCGGAAATAACTGCAGTATTACTATGACAAATCTGGACCCATTATAGGAGACTGAACTGAATTGAATAGATAAGATATTTGAAACGTGAACAACCTGATGAAAAAATGCTGGGTTCACTCATCCACATTTCATTCGTTGCATCATCCCGAATGAGTTGAAGAAATCCGGTCAGTTAAGTTTCATTGATTTTTTGTAAATAACATTTAACTTGGAATGTCAGTTAACGAACTATATAGTTTTCAAAAATGAATCAAGACTTACGTTGGAAGAAATAAGCATATTTTGAATATAAATCAGAGAGTAATCGTAAAAGTGAATGAAATAATGTGTAGTCTACTCATTCACAATTCATTCGTTGAATGATCCCGAATCACGAATTGAAGAAATTTGATGACGGAATGCTATTATGGTTTGTATCTTTTTTGCTAACATGCGACGTCAACTTGATTATAAGAAATCGGACAGATTTATATTAATAAGAAATATGAAACGTGAGAACTCTGATGGAAATGCGGAAGTTCACTCATCAACAGAACAGGGTGGTCCAAAAAAACTGTGCCTTTAAGCAATTTCTGTAAAAGTTCGATTGGGCAAGTTTTTACCTACACAATTATGTCTTGTTATCAGGTTTAGATCGTTTAAAGCAAAAGAAGCATTGTTATTTGCTCGTCATCTCCGCTATTATTTGTAATCAAAAGAGAGTTTCAATGAATTCAAGCCGGCATGATTGCTTTCTGTAGTCTGTATATGTAGCTTGGTGAAAGTTTCTTGTAATCAAGAAAATTTCCTGTGAACCTGTTACGTATTGCCTGAGTTAAGCGCAGTTTTAGTATTTTGTCCAAATGTTAAGTGGAAAATATATTATTTACTGAAAAAATTTATCGCGCGCCAAAAGCAGATTTGAATTCAAATTGCGCGCCAAAAATGTTTTGACTAACAAGAAAACTTGGATACGCTATAACCATGAATGATCACTCGACCATAGTTTCGAGCGTTATTAACATTAAATATCACTTTTATGTTCGAAAATCTTTTGTTTCGCATAGATTGGTTGTTTTTTGTGGCTTTATACACACTATTTAGTTGTTAAAATAGTGTTTTTATCACCATTTAAGCGAAATGCTGGTCTGTTGTTATTATTTTTCAATGTTTACGTTATTTCGTTTTAGACTGCAGTAAATGTCAGAAGATCCAATAGAATGGACTCATGAAACGTGAACAAAATATTTGATGCTTGTATAATAGAATCCTGAATAAGTACAAGCAATTTCGATTTTGTTGTTGCTGCGGTTTTTATTTTTTATGTCAAACGCATTGCAAAGTGTGAGATTTCACTATAAAACACATGAGACAGAAACAAGATTCTAAAATGGAATTTTTTGTAAAAAATATCTGAAGTCCACTACTCATTGAACTCATTCAAAGTTCATTCGTTGTGACAATCCGCATTGAAGAAATCTGGTGAGTTTTCGTTTTTTGTGATGTTTTTGTTACAGTTATTTCTAAAATTAAATCCAGAAAGATTTGAAAATAACGAATTTATAAGTAAAATGAAAAACTAGATAGGACTCATGAAACGCGAACAAAATGTGAGACGCATGTTGGATCTTGAATATTTTTTTATAAGTTGGAGCACTATCGGTTCCGTTGTTGCTGCGATTTTGATTATTTATGTGAAACGCATTGCACAGTGTGAGAATTTTTCATAGATTACATGAAACAGGAACGAAATTTTAAAATGTAATTTTTGTGTTTAAAAAACCTCGATGGGAACGCGGTCCACAACTCCGCGAAGTCCACAACTCTTTGAACTCACTCAAAGTTCATTCGTTGCAACAGTCCGAACTAATTGAAGAAATCTAGTGAGTTGTCGTTTTTCTGTGATGTTTCCGTTATTTTTAATCTTTTATTTTGAATGAAACGTGAGAGTTGTGGGAGTAGCGAGTTTTAAGTGAAAAGACAAAATTGCGGGTATCATGAAACGTGTACATAATGGGAGACGAATGTTAAATTACGAATGAGCTGAAACAATCTGGTTTCATTATTTTGCGGGTATGCTTCGTAACAACGACAGTATATTTTGCACATGTTCGATAAAAATTGGAACAAGATTCTTGATGTAATTGTTGTATAGTATCGAACATCGTGAAAAAAACTGATGGAAATGCTGAAGGCTACCTATCCACGTTTTATTCGTTGCATCATTCCACATAAGTTGAAGAAAACGTGCTGATTGTTGTTATTCTTTGTTGATGTTTAATGTTTATTTGTGGTAGAAAAAAAGAGAATTTCTATGGTACTGTAGTTAATGTAAAAAATTACAATCAATAGGCCTCATGAAACGTGAACAAAATTGGAGACGTAACGTAATAATCTCGAATAAGTTAAGGAAATCTGATTTTATTGAGTTTGCGGTTATGATATTTTTCCATCAACGAAAATATGTTTTAAACAGTGTTCGATTAAAAAAAACTGTTCATAAGAGCTCATAAACAATATTTTTAAATGTAAAAATTGTATCATTGAACAATCAACCGGATGGGGAAATTTGAAATCATCCAGATTTCATTCGTTGCATTATTCCGATTATAACTGAAGAAATCCGGTTCAAGAATGTATTCGAATGTTAGAAAGCAATCTTCAAACAGAATCATACTTTTTTTGTTGCGTTTGAGTTTTTGATTTGATCGTTTACGGATAGAAGAGCAGTAAAGCTGCTGTAAATTTTTACTAGAACCAACACAATCATGCCGAATAAACGTAAGAAATCTGTTGAGTTTCAAGAAGATATTGCAATCTCAATAAGCAGTCTTAAA
The DNA here is from genome assembly GCA_964036265.1 of Daptonema setosum. Lineage (NCBI taxonomy): Eukaryota > Metazoa > Nematoda > Chromadorea > Monhysterida > Xyalidae > Daptonema > Daptonema setosum. The sequence goes on from OZ038448.1 coordinate 21,295,740, forward strand.
ATGGAATTCTAAATAACTTTTTTGTGGAGTTATTTGTTTTATTTGTGAGTGAATTAAGTGCAGTAATACTGCTGGAAAACTTGAAAAAGATACATTCTACAGGGTGTCCCAGCGACGTGTGATCATTGAATTTTTTGAATAACTGTCACTGTGTTATAGATAACGACCTAAAATTTTACAGGTTGATAGAACAAGTTTCCGCTGATACGCTGAATTTTAAAAAGTTTGATTTGGTTCAGTATTGCGTGTTTTACGGCCGATCCAGCAACATGCCTGTTTATGTTCTTAACGCGACCGCATTTTAGAGATTTTCACCGAAAATAAAAAGTGGTACAAAAGAACGAATTTTTGTTTAAATTTGTGTTAAATAGCAGGAAGAGGTATATTTCAAAAGTCAAAATACATTTTCCATTCAATTAATTTTTTTTCAAACTTTTTTTATCCGCAACTTTTCGCCAACATTTGCTAGAAATTGCGATTCTGTTTTCAATATCCAATAGAAGGTGGAAAAATTGATCAAATCGAAAACTGTTTCCAGTACTTCAGATTTATGGTATAAGCTATCAGTTTTGCATGTTTCAAGCCATATAGTTGAACTATCAGAAAGTTATCAATGTTTCATGTGATATAATTGGCTATAAAATGTAATTTTAAGGCATGTTGCTGGTTCGGCCGTAAAAGACGCAATACTGAACAAAATCAAAAATTTTAAGATTCGGCGTATCAGCGGAAAATATTTTTATTAGCCTGTGAAATTTTAGATCATTATCTAGAACACTGTAAAAGTTATTCAAGAAATTCAATCATTACACCTCGCTGGGACACCTCTACAATCATGAAACGTGAACAAAACCAATGGATGATTTGAAAAACTCCACTCATCCACATTACATTAGTTGCATCATCCGAAGGTTGTTTTCCGAGTCCAATGGGACGCAACAATACGATAAAACAAAAATGAAAGTAGTGAGTTGAAAACAGTTCGACATTTTTTCGTGTATGCAGTGTTTGGATTGTACCTTTTTTAAATGTACTCAAGAAAAGAGAGAATTGTAAGTGTCATGTGATGACGTATATTGATAACATTCATGAAACGTGAACAACTCAAAAGGATTGTTGTAGACAGTATGTACAGGGTGGTCCAAAAAAAATGACAACACTTTGAAGCTGAATAACTCTCGGCACAGGCATCTGATTTCATCGAAATTTTCAGGTATTATCACCAACATACTAACTTAGAAAAATATATAAAACCAAGATGATCGGACAATCACAGCGGCCACCACGCATTAATGTTTGCGAAAATGCGCATGGGTCAAAAACCGCCTACATTGTGCATGCATATTCAAGGGATGATATGCACGTAATAAATGAAATATTAGATTTTGCTAGTCGATGGTGAACATTCCACGTTTACTTAAATTTTATCGATGGTTTTTAAGCATTTTGTTAAATTGTTTTTTATTTTTTCATTTTAAATTAGCAAACTAAACGCTTTTTCAATGTCAGAAGGAGATACACGCAGTTTTCACCTCTGAAACAAGATTTTATCTAATGAAAAATAAAATTCAAAAAATTTATACTACAAATGTTTCAGCATAAGTAAAAAAGACTCTTGATTGATTACAGGCTAAAATAACTGAGTTTATTTTTTCGCAAATCACGTGTAATCCATGTCCTAATTGTTCGCTCGGTTTTTGACCCACACGCATTTTTCCAAACATTAATGCGTGGTGGCCGCTGTGATTGTCTGATCAGCTTGGTTTTATATATTTTTCTAAGTTAGTATGTTGTTGATAATACCTGAAAATTTCAATCAAATCTGATCTCTTTGCCGAGAGTTATTCAGCTTCAAAGTGTTGTCATTTTTTTTGGACCACCCTGTAGTTCAATCACTTCATTCGTTAGGTTGCGTCATCCCGAAGAGGTGAAAATCTGATGAGTTTTGCCTATTTAGTCGTAAAATATAACTACATATATTGATTGAACGGTCAATGAGTACTAGAGTTAAAATGAAATGATTGATGTAATAGTATGAAATAGTATAAAAATTCTTGTGAGGTTAACCTTAAATAAATAATGGTTAACAACCTGATTGGAAGTCCATTTATCCGTATATATTTCATTCGTTGCATCAATACGAATGAGGAAAAGAAATCTGGTGGATTGATTTTTTCTTGGTGATGAATTTTTTCGCGACAGACAAAAAGAGATGGAAAACGATTATTGTAGAAAATTTAGAGGAATGTTCTAGATAGGACTCATGAAACGTGAACAAAGGAAATTTAGAATACGTCGAAAAAACTTGTTTTTGTTCACGCGGTTGCGATTTTTTCGTAATGTCTAAATTGTATTTTTAACCGAACGATTTAAAAAAACAGTTACTTAATATTATCCATCATTATTTTACTCTTAAAATGTTATAACGACGAAAAAATTCGTGAGAATGAGGAAAACCTCTCATTTATGTTTAATTCGACGCGTCATTTAAAATAATTAGAAGAATTCTGGGTACCAACCACGTTTTTTTTGTAGATGTTTTTAATTAACTTATTTTTTTTTAATTGATGGCACTCTTACTGTGTAAAGAAAGTTAAAGGATACGGTCCATAAATATCATGAAACGTGAACCAAATGTTGAATTTTGTATATGCTGAGGAAATTTGGATTTATAGTTTTAAATATTTTGTGTTCAATTGAAAAAACGGCAAATAACAGCCCAACACAATTATTATGTAAATGAACATCATTGAACAACTGGATGAGAAATCAGAATCCCACTCATCCAGGTTTCTTTCGTTGCATCATTCCGAATGAACTGTAGAAATGCGGTGAGTTTACAGATTTTATCAGATGTCAGTGAGCAGTTTTCGAAAGGACTGAACAAATCCGGTGAGTTTTTTTCTCTTCATAAATATTTTATCGGAATGTCAGTGAGCAATGTTCAAATATAATCATGATTTTTTGTGTTTGAGTTTTTGTTTTGATTTTTTGTTGGTCAGTAAAACCACTGGCAAACTTGACCACACATCCAATACAATCATGAAACGTGAACAAAACGCCAGAAGGTGTGCAGAAATCCACTCATCCTGAATTCATTCGTTGTTGCATCATTTCGAATGGACCCAGGGAGTTTCAAGATGTTATTAGATTTTTTGTAGATATTTTTGTTTCATTTTTGGTCGAATTGACTGCAGTAATACTGCTGGAATGCTTGAAAAAAGGTTCTACAATCATGAAACGTGAATAAAATTAATGTATGGTGCGCAAAAATCCACTCATCCCCGTTTCATTCGTTGCACCATGCCAAGTTTGAATTCAGAATATAAAAAAGCAACACAGAAAATAAATGGAAAAAGTTCGTTCGTGGAAAACGACGAAGAGTTGAAGAAACTTTATCAGCTTATGCAGTTTTTGTTTGAATCTTGTTTTCCTCAGACCATTTCATTCGTTGGCTTGTGATTGAATTGAAATCAATTTGGAATCCTGAACCATTTTGCCGCGTTTTTTTTTGGTTTTTGGCTGATACAGTAGAAGTGTTTTAATACTCCTGGAGAACTTGAAAAGATTGACGCGCATGAAACGTGAACAAAACCGCAGATGCTGTGCAAAAATCCATTCATCCCCATCTCATTCATTGCACTATGCTAAGGTTGTTTTCAGTGTCCAAGGAAAGCAAAAAGAAAAAGAAAAAGTTAAGGAAAGTAGTGGGTTGAAGAAATTTTGTTAGATGCTAAATTTTTCTCGTTTTTTAGAAAGTTAAGATTGAACAAATTGTAAGAAACCGGTCAGATTGTAAATTACTAATAATCATGAAACGTGAACAAACGTTGTAATCCATTTCTTTCGTTGGGTTTGTGTCATCTATAATTAATAAAAACCCCTTGTAAGTTCTTCCTATATAATCGTAAAAATTCACTAAAATGACCGTTCAGTGAGTATTAGGTTAGAAATGAAATGATCGTTGAAATAGTAACCAGATTCTTGTAATATTTATTTTGTATCAAACACTCTTTTAACAATATTAAATTTTCATTTCATATGAACGTTGCTTCAATACGAATGAGTTAAGCAAAATCCGGTGGTTGTTTATTTCATTGATGATAAAGTTATTTTGTGATATACGTGAGAGATGATATACGCACTGTGGAAAATGTAAAAGAAGACACTATATAGGACCCATGAAACCTGAACAAAATAGAAGACGGATGTTGAGTTCAGTCAGAAAAAATTAGATTTTGTAATCAGCGGCGGTTTTATGTTTTTCTGACCACCTCACTGGAATTTGTACGGTGTTCAATTAAAAAAAAATAAACCATGAAACATGAACACGATTTTTTAATGTTATTGCTGTATCCCAAGTTGTTTAATAACCTGATGGGAATGCAGAAGCCCGCTCATCCACATTTCATTTGTTCCATCATTACGAATGGGTTTGACCGATGTGTTGTATTGTTTTTTATTAATAATAAAGTTATCTTGTGATAGACGTTGGAGACGATGAACTGTGGAAAAGGAAAAAGAATATTACATATAGGACTCATGAAACGTGAATAAAATGGAGATGCATGTTGAATTTAGTCAGAAAAAATTATATTTAGTAGTGGCGGCGGTTTTAATTTGTTTGTACAACAGCATTGAAATTTGCACGGTGTTCAAATAAAATAAAATCTGAAATCGTTGAACAACCTGATGGGAATGATCGGGTCGGCTTATCCTTATTTCATTCGTTGCTTCATTACGAGTGAGTAGAGAAAATCTGGCGCATTTTTTTGTTCATGGTTAAGTTATTTTGTAATAGATCATAAAATGTTAGGTGATACTTAGGAAAACGTAAAAGAATGCTTTACATAGGATTCATGAAACGTAAACAAAACGGGAGACAGATGTTGAATTCAGTCTGGAGAAGCTGAACAGATTAGGTTATGTAGTTGCGGCGGTTTTAATTTTTGGTCACAACAGCATTGGAATTACCACGGTGTTTAAAAAAAAACTGAACCCATGAAACATGAGCAAGATTTTGTATTGTTTTTTTTCGTATCCTACCTTTGTTTCATAACCTGATTGGATTGCTCAAATCCACGCATCCACATTTCATTCGTTGCTAAATTCCAAATCAGTAGAAGCCATTTTGGTGGGTTGTTGTTATTTTTCGTTGATGTTCATGTGATTTTGTGGAATTAGAAGTTTTGACTAGCTTTGCGGTGAACGTTAAAGATTGCGTTAGATAGAAATCATGAAACGTGAACAAAATGGGGACGAATCTCGAGTAAGCCGAGGATACTTGTTTTGTGTTGATGGCGGACGGAACCATCCTCCAAAGGCAGGGGAATTTTCGTCAAATAGGGGGATTTGGCAGTTTTCAGGTTATTTTACCTACACGTTAAGGCACAATTTTCACTTTTTGGAAACGCCAAAGAGAGGGGAATTCCACTTCTCCGTTCTTCTGCCGTCCGCTACTGGGTGACATATGTAATTGCAACTGCAAGTTTTCAAACAAATTGAAAATTTCCACAATGTACGATATAAAAAAACATTTCAATAAAACCCATGAAACATGAACATTTTGTTGTATCAAAAGTTGTTTAACTGATGGGAATGCTCGGGTCAACTCATAATTATTTCCTTCGTTGCTTTAATACGAATGAGTAGTAGAAGCTTGGTGGATTTTTATTTATTTTTTGTTAAATATAAAGTTATTTAGTGAAAGATAAAAACAGAACAGATGGTACTGAAGAAAATTTAGTGAAATAAAATTAAATAGGACTCATGAAACGTGAACAAAATCCAAGAACCCAGAACATGTTTAGGAACTCTGGTTTTGTTGTTGTTGAGGAGAGTGTGAACTTTTATGAGGTCGACAATGAAACACTCGACATTGTTCGATTTGAAAAAAACGGTTAAATAAATTTAATGAAACATGAACAAGATGTTGAACCATGTTACATCAAGATTCGTTGATCAACCTGATGAGAATGCTGAAGTCCATTCACCCATTTTCCATTCGTTACGTCATCCCGAATGAGATTTGAAATTTAATGTTGTTAATTTTTGTTAATGCTAAACGTTATTTTTTCGGGTTTAAAAATTCAGCTTCATTGTGGTGAAGGTGAAAATACGCCCCGGATAATACTCATGAAACGTGAACAAAATGTCAGATGGTATGTATGTTGTAAGTCCCACATTCACACTACTTTCCGTCAAAAACATTTTTTCAGAGAAAAAAATCATTCACGTTGCAAGATTTCCATCAACTTTTGATCATCGTGAAAACTCTGATAATTAATAACTGTGCAAAACAAAACTTTAAATCACTGGAAACAACGTAAAACAGGAAAAGAAACAGGAAAATTGTTGATTGTTCCTGTAGTTTTTTCCCAGCAAAGTGTTCACAGAATGATCACTCCTTTTTCCCACTTTCTTCTGGACTCTGAAATCACCTTCTCTTGTGTAATAAGTCTGAATAGTAGTTATTATTTTTTTTTGTAATAATCGCATGTGTATTACGAATTTTCGACCCTATAGTTCATATATAGTAGTCATGAAACGTGAACGACTTGCTAGGAAAGCGAAAATCGAGCCAAC
>OZ038448.1:21308058-21344080 GCA_964036265.1 Daptonema setosum
AAAAGCCTTTTCCTTAGAATGCACTGAAAGGAGTTGACAGTCTCACACCTGTGTGGTAAAACTTTCGGTACACACAAAAAGAGCTTCTTCGGAAATATTTCTTAGATTTCTGGCTGGGAACATAAACTGACTGACTCACTGGTTAACTGACTGACTGACTGACTGACTGACTGACTGACTGACTGACTGACTGACTGACTGACTGACGGACTGACTGACTGACTGACTGACTGACTGACTGACTGACTGACTGACTGACTGACTGACTGACTGACTGACTGACTGACTGACTGACTGACTGACTGACTGACTGACTGACTGACTGACTGACTGACTGACTGACTGACTGACTGACTGACTGACTGACTGAATATCTGACGAATCTCAGATCGACAACGACAAGAAGGCCCTACAACAGTCCAACGATTACGCCCATCGTCTCCACGACAAGGTCAACACCTACAAGAAGCAGCTCGAGGAAGTGGTTGGTTGTCCTAGAGAATGTCGTTTGTCGATCAAGTAACAGAAGGTTGGGGGTTCGAATCCTACCATGGGACTGAAAACGAATGAAAGCTTTACTGAAAGTTGATAGTAGCCTATAAATGTTTCAATGGTCAGTTTTCAGTGATTAATGTCATAGTGTCTGATAATGATCCCATGTCCACTACGTTTAAAGTCAATCAAACTTCACTGATTAAAAGCTTCCAGTTCCGTGAGTTCCGGCGGTCCGGCATTTAAAGTTTCTGTAATATGGTAGAATATGAAAAAGACTTCTACGGAAGTATGTTCAAAAACTTTTCGTAATTTTTTTGTTCGGTCAAATGAAGAGACTGTCTAAAAGTAAATAACATGAATAACAGTGACAGCAAATAACCAAAAAAAAACAGCGAAAAACCGTCTACCAATCTTTCATCAACATCAATTTTTCAACAACATCAACCTTTCATCAACCTTAATGTTTCATCAACCTAAGTCCTTTTATCAACCTCAATCAATTCATCTACATCAATCCTTTCATCAACCTCAACCTTTCATCATCCTTCGCCAGGAAACCGTCGCCACCGTCAACATGCAGAAGTTCCGCCAGGTGCAGATGATGTACGAGGAGGCCACCGAGCGCGCCAACTTCGCCGAAGATCAGCTGCATCGTCAACGAGCGTCGGTGCAGCCGTCACCGTCGATGTCGGCGGTCGGCGGTGCCCGATCGCTCGTCCAATCGGTTGGTGGTGGGAGGAAACGGCTGACCAGCAGCGGCGGAGCAGCTGAAGGTGGGCTGAGGTTGTCGGCCTCGTCGTCGACGCTGGCCGCCAGAGCAACGACACGGAGATCCGTGACGAGCCGCGAGGAGGAGAAGTGATTGATGAGGAGGAGAAGTGAGGAGACGAGAGGAATGGGAGAGGGAACAGGAAAATATTTTTTCTAAGATATAGAATGTTTCATGAGTTTATCGATTGTTTGCGTGAATCGGTCTCTTCGATCTCACGACCTTGCCGTAGTCGGTCATATCGGAATTCACCTCTAGTTTAACAGACAGCTAATGTTGCAAAGAGTGATACAGTTTGTAATTCACGATCTGTAGCGCTAAAACGCGTCTGTTATTCCGTTTGAGTGAAATAACATGCGTTACGCGCCCGACTATGGCAGAGCTTTCAATGAGAAAAGAGACGACGAATGGTAAAAGTGAGCGTGAAATACGTCTTCAAAAGAATATAGTATCTCATGAATCTATTGATTTGTAAATCATTGTTATTAAATATTATGTAAAAACTATGAAGTTTTGCCGTCGTGCAGAATGCAGTTGATATCGGTGAAATATACTGATGTAAACATTTTATTTAGTTATGTTTTTTGTTTTTATATTTATATCTTGATGATTTATTTGCTCCACTCTGCGATTTTGAAAAGTCAACACAAGCATGCGAATCGGATAACAGTTATGCTCGAGATTATCTGTGTCGGGGTTAACTAAAAGTTACATGGCATGATACTGTGTTGTTAATCTCTCATTTGTTACTTACATTACTTGTGCATCCCTGGTTTACTGAAAGACGGAATCGCAGATTGGCCGAACCCACTCGGGTTCCATGGGTGGAAACGGTTCCATAAAAAGTTTTTCCATTTGTTAGCCTCCCGATGGCATATTTGTAAACTGCACCCACTTTTTGTCAGAATTCGTGCAACCCAACGACAGCTAATAACCATTAGATTGTTTGTACGGCTTAGGCTTAGTTCCGAGCATAGACTGTACGTTAGTGAAGGAGATAGCCTAATTTAAGCTCTCCGTGAATCCAAAATGAAAAAATCGAATTTGGGATTTTGACAAAAAGTGAGTGCAGTTTCCAAATATGCCTCCCAATGACTCATTTTGAAGCTGACAAGCGCAATAACACCGCGAAGCGGAAGTTTTCAGTTGTCAATCACTGAATCCGCGTGGAAGTCACCCAACCGCATTCTGACTTACAGTAAACTCCTGCACATCCCCCATATCAGTTACATAATATTCCGTGATCCACATTAACCTGTGCTGTCCCATTATTTCAGCGATCCAGCTCGAGTCTCTTCGGAGCGGCCGCCATCTCCTCGAGACGTCCGTCCAGGCCGAGCTCCCGATCGCGACTCTTCCAGACCGATGTCTGAGCGAAGGTGTCACGATTTTCACAAAATTTCCGAAGAACGTTTTTGAAACTTCACGTAATGGTTCTTGTAAAGTTTTTTTTTCAATCAAAATAGCAAGAGCAAAACTTTTCTTCTGATGTTCTGTGGTGTTCTTGAAATAGTCTCTTATTACAATTTACGGAACCCAAAAACGAACCGTGAAATCGACCTACAAGTGACGAAACCTGTGTCAGTTTTTTGCTTGATTATACTTCGGGAATTTTCTCGGTGACTTGTGGATTATCTAAAATTTATTTATGTTCAAGTTTCATTAAATTTTGTATATCCACTCTTTATTATTGCGTATATTACTGTGTTCTGCTTAATGTAACCAGATAAATATTGTTCCTTATTTTTCTAATATAGATTTGGATTTTTCCGAGCTTTCCAAAACAACTTCACATAACAACTACATATTTCCTACTTATAATTTATATATTTTTATTCTTATTGTCTTATGTACCTGCATGTTTGTACTTACCTCAAACTTTTTGAACAACCTCGTGCATTTTCAATGATTATTTCTACAGCTTTAAACAATTTTATCATTGTTTTGATAAATATAACACATTTCTGAGAATGGAAATGTCGCATGCATTGTTTCTTTGTCTTTATTAAGTTATCGTGCTTTAATTTAGTATCTTACTAGAATAGAAACTCAGTGTTTGTCTAGGTTTACTTATTATCTCTTTGGTGCTATTTTTTATTTTATTGTCAACAATCCCGCTGTGCTTTTTTGTTTCACTTTTGATTTAAAGCTTTTAAAGTATATATTTGATGAAATACATATCACAGAAGCTTTATTATATCCTAATGTATGTTAATTTACTATGTTATAGTATCACATATCACAGTTATAATTTATGGTATAACAATTTGTGCGGTTTAGCCTAATAAACACTATTTTTCTTTGTAGAAACGATTACGGAAATTTGTCGTTGTTTGCTTAAAATACAAATATAAGAGTGACGAACCAAGAGTTTTCCGAACAACGAAAACAATCCAACTCCAGTTTAGTATACCGAAATATGGACTTTGTTTACACTAGGTCAGGTGGCAGACTTGGCAGACTTTCGTTAATGGTTAAAGAAGGCATTCTGTGATGTTTCAGAAGCGCTAAAAGTTTGTATAATCACATAATCTGTGGAAATAATTTTAGAGAAGAAAGTCAAAAAGAAGTTGGTCTCATTTAACAGCTCCATGATGAAATAAAGGAGTCCTCATTTAACAGATGTTCCACGAGAATCACAGGAAGCTACAGAACGACATCACGATACCTTAACGACAACAACGATTGGTACCGGTGTTGCACTGGTAGCCGTTCGGGCATAGACCGTTTGAGCACGATCCCAGACAGCTGGCGCCTGAAACGATATAGTCAAAGATGAAATACTATTCCAAAAAGGAGTCTGAACTCTCGATAAACAACCTCATGTTCCACGATGTAAAATTATTTGTCGATGTGAGGATGAACTTACTTATAAGTGATTTTTCCTCCTGGTATTGACAATTTCTTCCTTGACAAAATATCTGACATCGTAAAACATTAGGTTGTTTATGGAGAAGTCATGCATGTTTTTGGAACAGTAATTAAATTTCGACTATAAGGAGTGACGGACTGGCATTTACGGATACCCTCACATAACTTTTCAAATTTCGTATGTTTGACAGCTGACTGATTTTTTGCTGAGCATCTGACATAAGAGTGTATAATTTTTTTTAACTAGCTGATTGATTGAACAAATAATGTGACTGCTTGGTTGAGTGACTGACTGATTGATTGACCGAATAAATGAATGATTAATTGACTAACAGCATTGACCGTTATCGCAGCCATAAAACTGAGGGCACAACGTGTTGATACACGGGCCGATACACTGCCGTGTCTCCTGGTTGGGCGACTGTGTTGGCACAACGCTGCCTAAAAGTTAAAATTTACATTTTCGACAAAAATATGTAAAACCGTTACGTCGATTTTCAAGGAAGTGTTAAGTACACATTAGAATCATGTGTAGCTCAGGAATTGTTGTGTTCGTTTTCGGTAACATGGGTCGTTGGTGCAGATACTTGGGCCAGCTGGTTATTCTAGACAGCTCTGCATGATGTTCGCAATTCACCTTCTCATGTTTTCCATTTCTCAAAGAACTGAGAAAACGAATGCACTTTCGAATGACAAAACAAACACCACATTCTGAGTTTGTAAATCCAACAAACAAACAAACCAAAACCTGAAACTTAAAAAAATTGAAAAAAAGAAAAAAATACATAAATCAACCATTCGGACAGCAGCTCTGCGTGGCCGCCTGACAGGTGTAGCCGTTGGGGCAGCCGTATTGGCAGTGACCGCCGGCCGGCTGACCATTGGGACACGAACAACAGTACCCGCTGAACGGGAAGTACCCGGCACCGCACTGACCGTTCGGGAATGTAGCCGACACCGCACTCTGACCACCGCACGCCGCTGAAAATGAAGAGAATGGACAGTTTTGTAAAATGCAAAACTTTTTTTCGCTACGGCTGCAACAAATAGTGCAGTGTGGTAAATGAGAGGGAAAGAGCGATTTATTTTTTATTGAGTGCGGTACAATATATGTACCCGGCTCGGTAACGCAACCGATACCGCACTCTTGCAACCACGTGCCGCTGTAGATCAAGAGATTGTAAAATGCTGAAAAATTGTGCAAAATGTGGTAAGTTGCTTTACTGAGTGAGAGAGGGATTTTGGTTATGCGTGTAGTGCAGTGCGGTGTAGTGTGGTGCAATGCGGTGCGGGGCCGTGCGTTAAAGAGCAATCACCCGACACCGCATTGGTGGTTCAGGAACGTAATCGGCACCGCACTCTGCCCACTGCACTCCTACTCCCACACGCTGATGTAAGTTGGGAGAATAAAAGATTCTGAGAAGTGAAAATTACCATTCTGAGTAAGTGAAGAGAATGGGAAATTCTAAACAGTCTGTGGAGTCGGTAAAACTGCCGCTCTGACCACAGCACACCGCTTTAATGCAGTGCGGTGAGTGCGGCGCGCTAGTGAGTGTGTTACTGAGTGAGGGAGCTCATTTGGTTATTGAGTGCAGTGCAGTGCAATGTTATGAACGGAGGTCCCAAGGGTGAATCGGTGAATTACTGACTGACTGACTGACTGACTGACTGACTGACTGACTGACTGACTGACTGACTGACTGACTGACTGACTGACTGACTGACTGACTGACTGACTGACTGACTGACTGACTGACTGACTGACAGACTGTGAATGACTGACTGACTGACTGACTGACTGACTGACTCGACTGACTGACTGACTGACTGACTGACTGACTGACTGACTGACTGACTGATGACTACTGCTTCTGACTGACTGATAAAGTATAGCTTCAGTTATAAACTTGCATGTGTATGACATAATGGCTTGATGTATGTGATTTTTTTTTTTACGTGATACGGTATGTATGTACTGTATGTTTGTATGTAGGTATGTACAGTATGTATGTATGTACATATGTACTGTATGTATGTATGTATGAATGTGTGAATCAAAAACTCGTTTCGGGCATAAAGATAGACGAGTTTGTAGTGGGTAGCCCTCATCAGTATCCCCCACTGTTTTTAATGATATCGGTACATTGTTTGAGTACCATTGGCTTTGAACATGTACTTGAGCCAAGTTTACGCATCAGGTCTGGATTCGACCATATTGAGCGTATGATGTGTTTAGTTAGAAACGGGACGGAATGCCCGTTTTCTCTCAGTGCTCTGCAGATATTTATACTCGCTTCAGTGAAACTGCTAAGCTTGTTTACAATGCGAGCAGCGCGGATAATCTGACCACATATAATATTAGCCGTGACTTTTCTGGAAACGTTGCTGTCGATGTGCACGTAACGAATTGCTTTGAATGGGAACGCGTCTTTTTTATCGTACACTGACAGATCAATATTAACACTCTTTTCTGATTGGACAATTTTTATATTTATGTCGAGATAATCTGCCTGATGGTCAGGGGAATTCGTTCTGTTTAAGGGTAAACTTGCGTCATAAATGTCTTTGCTAAGTTCCATGAAGTTCTCGACTGAAATACAGCAGATGTCATCAATATATCTCATAGTTCCGCATAACTTTGTTTGAAGGTCAGGGTGACCGACCAGGTAACGATATTCCATGACAGACAAAGTAAGATCAGCTAGTTCTGGGCTGGCATTACCACCCATAGGGATACCAGTGGTCTGTCTCAATGTAAAAGAACCAAATTGGATGTATGTTTCTTTTAGTACCGTTAATATGAGAGTAATCACTCCGGTTGCACAGATTGTTTTACTGTTATTAATGAAGTTATTTGTGTAGAAACTGTGATTGTGATTTAATTTCAAGTATCTTCCCCGTTTTCCGTTTTCGAACAAAAGGTTGATAAGGTAGCCCATATGGTCCACAATTACATTGTGTGGTAGTTTGGTGTAAAGCGTTGAGAAGTCTGCGCTGACTATGTTGTCAGATGGTTTCAGACGTTTATTATTAAGTTTTGCCACAGCTTTCTCCGTAGAGTCGATGGACCAGTACAGTTTATGTGGCATGTTGAATGTTTTTATATTGCAGTAATTGATGAAATGCTGCTTTAGGGCTTTCAGTATTTTATGAAGTAAAATACTCAGTGGTTTAATGCTTGCTTTTCTTGCAGCTGCTATGAACCGAAATGCATGGGGTTGTTTGTGCATTTTTGGTATGCCATAGAAATATGGTAATATTGCATCTTCTTCGGGGAACTTCAAATCCCATTCCTTTGATAGGCGTTTATGGGATTCCACAATCTGTTTCGTGTCAGTTTCAACTTTCTGGTATGTATCGTTACCTTCACAGAGCAGTTGGTTGTCGCTGGAAATGGTTATTCCCAGTTCAGTGCATAAAGTCTGTATATATAACTTTTTGCATAAAAAGATGACATTGTTTTCTGCTTTATCGGCTGTAGCGATAACAAATTCATTTTGTAAGGTTTTGTGGTCTTTAGGTGGCTTAATATCATTGAGTTTTGTTTTTTCTCTGCAGTACCGTACTCTGTTGTCGAGTATTCTGTTAATGATTTCTTCAGCTTTGTCCAGTTCAGTTTCCTCCAAATGGAACCATTTTCTCAATTTTTTTAAGTATTCATTCAATCCCGATTTGATAGTATCATATGTTTCGGACCAGTTGATTGATGGTTGTTGTCTGAATTTGGATCCCTTTCTTATTATGGATTCCAGGTCATTATTACCAATAATGGATAAATCTCCAGTCATGACGTGTCCATGATGGGTTGACATGTATTTTGAATTCAATTCACATTTGCATGTTTCTTGCAGTTGCTTCTGGATCTTTTCGTTGGTGATATGTTTACTTGTTTTGGTATTATTGCAGATTTTTTGTTTAAGTGTTTCACCGTATGTGTACACTATTCTGCTATTAGCAAAGTATTCTTTGCACGAGTCTGGTATTTGAGCAACAACTCGTTTATCTCTGATGATCGTGTGTATATTGATGATGTCAATTGCTTTGTTTATGAAATTTATCTTTATGATTCCGCCGCTGTGTGTACGTTTGGTTTTTGCACGGAAACACCCCTTTTCTTTGATGAAGTTGTCAACAATACGTGTGATTTGACCGTTTTCTGTATCTTTATTTTCAACTACCCAGTTTTCTACGTAGGAGAGCTCTTTTTTATTGAGCGACATCAGTTTTGTGTACAGTTTAGGCAGCTGACGTTGACTGGCAAACTTTTTAATTTCTCTAACATTATCTTCGTTGCAATAGCTTTTTGCTTTACGATGACGTTTACCTCTGCTCCTTTTTAATCGAGGTAGCTTTTGGTACATGTTTGAAGGTTTAGGCGGATTGCCTATTGTCAGATATCCCGATCCTTCAACTCGGTCGTTCAGTCCTATCGTGTGTAAAGTGTCAAGTAATCCCATCCATTTTTGTTCGCATGCCAATAAAGTGTCTTTATTTTGTACTTGTTGCAGTATTTGAAACTGCATATCGTCGACACTATGATCGTTGTTTGTATAATGTTTTACTAAAAGCGTGTTCAGTTTTTTGTTTATAACTGAACGTCTGTGTTCCATCATTCTGATTCGGAACTCGCGGCACGTTTGGCCTACATATTGCATGTTGCATTTTTTGCATTGTATCATGTATATAACGTTTTTAATACCGCATGTGTAGGTAAGCGGATTGGATTGTATGTAAAATTTGCCATTGGCATTGGATTGGCATGTATTACTGTTTATAGTGTGTGTACAAACAATGCAATTTTGTTTCGATTTGAGTTTGCAACTAATGGTTGATGGGATGGAGCAGAAGTTTTTTCTATGTACTCTTTCGTATTTATACTTGTCTTTCGTATAGGACACTTTAATTAAATGTTGTGGTATAGCTTGAGCTCTCGTTAGTGGTGTCATCGTAATTTGGGATGTTTCAGTTTGCTCGTTTTGATCATTGTGTTCTTCAGCTTGGTCATGCATTAGTGGATGTATTGAGTCATTGGATAACTGGTATCCATTGGTTTCACCAGTAGCTCTACTCCCCAGGCCAGCCTGGTGAGCCACTGGAGCCTGAGGAGAGAGTGAGATAGCATGACCACTCACGGTGCTCTCCTCCAGGACACCATGAGCTGGTTCCCCAGAGATTATGAAGCCCCATTGCTGGGTACCGAGGCATGATTCAGGTTGTGTTATCATGTTTGTATAGGTTGGTTTTGAGTAGATAAATGATAGTAACCAAACTGAAGTATTTAATCTGGGTGTGCGGCTTTATGATATTAGATAATGAATGTGTATGACATCTCAATTATATGAGTGAGCAAATGTGTTTAATTAATTTGTGTAATATACTGGTCTGGGATTGTTCATGGTTAAGGAGGATCATTCATGTTACCGTAATGAGCCATTTGCATGCATTGTAGTTTTGTCTGGTGAAAGCTATATGTTTAGAGAAGCTATTAGAGCTTGAAAGGTGGGGCAAAAGCCACTGTCAATTAAGTAATGACTAACTGACTGACTGACTGACTGACTAACTGACTGACTGACTGACTGACTGACTGACTGACTGACAGACTGACTGACTGACTGATTGACTGACTGACTGACTGACTGACTGACTTGATATTATCTTACAGTAAAATAATGTAGCTAGTTGTTGCGGCTCTTCTTTTATAATACACTTATTGGCGGTGTTTCGGTTGCAGTCAAAGGATCTTTTGATTCAAGAATTTCAGCTCCATTTCGATTGCTTTTTTGAATTTTCATTCGATTCCCTTATTCTTCCGAAAAATTGTGCATTTCATTGAAGCGCCCACCGCGTTACCCAAGATTGTAATATTATATATCCTATATTCTATATTCTATGTTCTATATTCTATATTGTATATTCTATATTTTATATTCTATATTTTATATTGTATATTCTATACAAGAGACAATCAGCAAATGAACCAACATTTTTATAGCTCATCTGGGGTATGTTGTTAGTCAAAAAAACTTTTTGGCGGACCGGTGGAATTCGAATCTGTTTTAGGCGCACTTTCAAATTTTCGAATACTTTTTTACATAACATTTGGGAAACTTACGAAAATTGCACTTATTCATTGCATACAGGCGTAACCGATTTGCGAAATTTATTTTTGACAACAAAACACAAAAATTCAACACAATTTTTGATTTTTGGAAAATCCTTTTTAAATACAGTAAAAATCAGCTTCTTAAAATTGATCAATCTCCCAAGTCACAAAGTTACTAGGGACATTAGTACCGAATATCAATACAGAGTTACATCAATTGTTAATAAAAAATGATAAATACAAACGTGATATTAAAGAACTGGTATCAGAAATATACAGGGTGGGGCAAAAGTAACTATACACTTGTTGACGCAAAATTTCTCCAAAAAATTTTATTGCATCAATATGATTAAACAATTCAAACAGATGCTAAAACACCTGAAAATTTTGATTCTGCTATTTATTTTAACTTACAACAATTTATTTCATGAGTTATGCATCTTTTTCTCGAAATTCACCATATTTTCGGGTTTTTTCAGTGATTTTTGTCAGTTATCTCGCAATCTTATATACTAAAACACTAGGGTAGGTATGTATGTATGTCCGCAAGTCAATAGGTATAAATATTATAAGTGAAACGCTGAAAAACTCTTTTATTAATTTCTCTCCACGAGTGTAATCATCATCACCTTCTTTCATTAAAGTTGAGGAGAGATGGTCATCGACACCCTTGAAGGTTGTGCTCAATATGCTGATCTGGAAATACCAACCTCAACTGAACTGACCTCAACTGAAGGTGCCGTAAAATTTGTGCCACGGGTGCCAATCTTTCTAATTTGTTCATCTACATCGGGAATCATTAATCACCATGGAAAAAATAGGAAAAAATATGCTGAACTGCAGAACGGAATCATATTTTTCAACTGAAAAATTTTGTTCAAATCAATTCATTAATAACGGGTCGGGTCAAGTTAATTAAGCTACTGCTACTCTTCACTACTGATTAGAGGTCGGGTAATGAGGTCGGGTCAAGTTACATATTTAAGCTATTACTACTTTTCACTACTGATTAGAGGTCGGGTAATGAGATAAAAAATGCTATGTTTTTCAACGAGCGGGTGAAATGGTTGCAGTTTATTGATGAAAAGTAGGCGCTAAAAAATTGTTAAAAACGTTTATGGGTGGCTCTGACTTTTTTCCACGGGTTTTTATCACTGTATTTTTGAATTTGAACTCTGAATCTTACGACAAGTCACACTAAACAAGCTTAACTTAACAGATTTTCAAATTATGTAATGAAAAAAATCATTAATTCATTTTAACGGGTCGGGTCATGTTATTCAAGCTACTACTACTCTTCACTTCTGATTAGAGGTCGGGTAATGAGATAAAAATAGGCTATGGTTTTCAACGGGTCAAGTGAAAAGATTATAGTTTACTGACGATAAATAGGCGCTAAAAGTTGTTATCATCATGGTTGGCTGTGTGTTTTTTCCACATGTTTTTATTACTGTAATTATGTTTGGACTTATCTTGAAACTTATCAAATTGTTCAAGCTTCATTACAGATTATCATGTAAGGTCATGAATAAAAAAATATGTTAGGCATTACCAACGAGACTGTAAAAAACGGTATGTCATGAACGAAAAACAAGTGGTGGGATGTTTGAAATTATAGGTGGCTCTAAAATATTCCACGGGTTTTCTCACTGTATTATGGAATTTTAACTAATATCAAAATGAAAACGTAAACAATTAAGTCTTTTCAAGATTTTAATTAAGATTTTAATGGATCGGGTAAATTTAACGTATTTAAACAACGGGTTATATCGACGGGTTTGTTCGAATAATAATCTTAACTTGATAGCTTAACAGACAGTTGCGTAGCAACGGGTTTACCCTAGTATCAACTGTTATTTGACGAAAATTGATGTTGGTATGTAATATAGAATGTAGAAAAATATTCTTAAACGTTTAGCAGGAGAGCAAGTTTACATTCATGCCTAATAAATAGTATAATTGCTTCTTTTTCCACGAAAAACACCGAGTTCAGTCTGAAAATGGTAAAATTCAAAAATCTTATTTTTCAGCTTAAGAGTCGATGCCAGAGAAAAGCACCCGTCCGGGCCGTTTTCCTCAGATTTTTCGAAATCATTAATTTCGCTGTTATTAACGCTATATATGCAGAAAAATGTGGCGATTCTGAAAATATTCTTTGTTTTCAAATTTGATCGATAGAATTCATAGGAAACTCCTTTTTCTGACCACAGGTCAAACGGTTTTGGAAAAAATTGACATTTTCATGAATTTATCAATTTCTCTATATGTGAGCTTCAGAGGCTCATAATATTTCAGATATATATTTTCCAGGTCATTATCGATTTGTGTTTACAATTTCAGTTTGAAAAACAAATTTTTCGTTTGTCAATTTCTTCTCTAAACATGGGACCTTTTACAAGGCGATGAGATTCTCAATCGTTTCCAAGAGCCTAGAAATTTGTGCGCGTAAATCTAAACGCTCCTATCGGCATAAATTAGTAGTCTTTTATATGGAGAATCTTTTGAAATTAACCATTTTATAGCAATTTCCTATATCTCTCACAGTTCGTCAAAGAAGTTGAAGAAACTTGTGGATTAGCACCTTCATGGGAGTTCCAAGACTAACACACATGGAACGTCAACAAGCAGCCAAATGCTTAATAATCGTGAAAGGCGCTTAATTACTCATCGCCTGCTTAGCATAGTGGTTAGCACTTTAGTTTTGCACGCGCCAGGTTTCGGGTTCGATACCCATACGACGGTTTCGGACTATTTTTTCGCTGAATCGGTAGTATATGGGGAAAATTATAATCCTGATGCGTAGCACGAAGTCTTGCCATATTTTTTACCAAAAACTCCAACGTTATATGACATAACGATGTTCAAAACACCGTCGGCTGAAAATCACGTAGAAAGCGCGTGTTCCAGCGTAAGCTTGGCACGCATATTTGAATTTTCTTCGAGGTATTATGAAAGATATAGGAAATTGCTATGAAATGGTTAATTTCAAAAGATTATCCATATAAAAGACTACTAATTTATGCCGATAGGAGCTTTTAGATTTACGCGCACAAATTTCTAGGCGCTTGGAAACGATTGAGAATCTCGTCGCCTTGTAAAAGGTCCCATGTTTAGAGAAGAAATTGACAAACGAAAAATTTGTTTTTCAAACTGAAATTGTAAACACAAATCGATAATGACCTGTAAAATATATATCTGAAATATTATGATCCTCTGAAGCTCACATATAGAGAAATCGATAAATTCATGAAAAAGTCGATTTTTTCCAAAACCATTTGACCTGTGGTCAGAAAAAGGAGTTTCCTATGAATTCTGTCGTTCAAATTTGAAAACAAAGAATATTTTCAGAATCGCCGCATTTTTCTGCATATATAGCGTTAATAACAGCAAAATTAACGATTTCGAAAAATCTGAGGAAAACTGCCCGGACGGGTGCTTTTCTCTGGCATCGACTCTTAAAACAACTAAAAACAATGTATTTCATGTTTATTGACTTATTTTAGTACCATAGGGTCCATTAAAACATTTAACTTGAACTGTTTTGTCAATAATCCAAAAACCGCGAAAATTGGTTCAGGCATCTTTAACACGGGGTTTACCATATTATCCGTATCGATTTGAACCATCGTAGTAGTAGCGGTAGCTACTACTATATATGATTGGGCCCGAAAGTTTAATTTCAGCCCTAAATAATCATCCTATAAACTTTTCATTGGCACCATTGAATTCTCCATAGTTTAAAACCTGGGGGTAGCCAAAATTTCTAATTGTTTTAATTAACGGCACACGCGCGAGGACCGGCGCAAGCGCACGCCTACCCTTAACGCAAGCAACTTTGTTTTTTTCGCCAAGTGGGACAAACCCATAACTGTTTTTAAAACGTCCCGGTTAGGAAGTGTGTTACCACTGTTGTATACACACACGCGTGGTCCAAGGAATGTGATGAAAATTGATGGGCTCTCATAAAGTAGCGAGCTGATTTTTTGGCGAAAATAAGGGATCAAGGCGCAAGCAAGATACTGAATCTTGATGTGCCATGGCACATATGTGATGGCACATTTTGTGGCTCAAATTTTGGTTCCATTCCATTTAAATCTGGTTAGACTGAATGGAAGAAAGTTTTTTTTGTAAAGCTGACGTTCTGGTCGCTGAAAGTTTTATCATGGAGCTAACGTTCGAAGGCGCAAACAATATAATGGATACTTAAGTGGCACATTGAGGCTTTAATTAATGTTCTTTCATTGCAGGGTGACCGAAAATTCTTTATACAGGGGGATTCGAAATTACAATACAGGGTGATATGAAATTTCATTTTACGGTTACTAAAACAGTTGTAGTTGATGTCCCAAAAACCATTACAGGGTTACCGTAAAAATTTCTATTCAAAATTTCATTACAGGGTGATCGAAAATTAATCATACAGGGTGAATCGAAACTCAATAACTGAGTGATAAGGATTTTTTCCACTTACAATTGCTGACCCAAAAGTCATTACAGGGTGCTTGAAATTGTCTTTGGCGAAAATTTCATTACAGGGTGACATGAAATTCTCCAATACAACGTGATATGAAATTTTATTTTACGGTTACTACAGCATTTGTAGTTGATGTCCCAAAAACCATCACAGGGTTACCGTAAAATCTCTATCCAAAATTTCGTTACAGGGTGATTGAAAATGCATTACAGGGTGGTTGAAATTGTCTTTGAAAAAAATTTCATTACAGGGTGACTCGAAATTCCAATACAGGGTGATATGAAAATTTCATTTTACGGTACAGCATTTAAAGTTGATGTCCCAAAAATCATTACAGGGTAACCGAAAAATTACTATTCAAAATTTCATTACAGGGTGATCGAAAATTCATCATACAGGGTGAATCGAAATTTCAAAACTCAGTTATAAGGTTTTTTTACTTACAATTGTTGACTCAAAAGTCATTACAGGATGGTTGAAACTGTCTTTGGCGATTTCATTACAGGGTGACTCGAAATTCCAATACAAGGTGATATGAAATTTCATTTTACGGTTACTACAACATTTGTAGTTGATGTCCCAAAAATCATAACAGGGTTACGGTTAAATCTCTATTTAAAATTTCATTACAGGGTAACCGAAAATTCATAACAGGGTGGTTGAAATTGTCTTTGGCAAAAATTTCAATACAGAGTGACTTAAAATTCCAATACAGGGTGATATGAAAACTTCATTTTACGGTACAGCATTTAAAGTTGATGTCCCAAAAATCTCTACAGGGTAACCGAAAAATCTGCGATCAGAATTTTATTACAGGGTGACCTAAAATTAAATATGCAGGGTGAATCGAAATTTCAAAACGAGTGATGTAGATTTTCACGTTAGCACTTACCATTGGTAACCCAAAACCGAAAAATCTTCACTCGAAAATTTCATTACAGGGTGATCGAAAATTCATCATACAGGGTGAATCGAAATTTCAAAACTCAGTTATAAGGTTTTTTTACTTACAATTGTTGACTCAAAAGTCATTACAGGATGGTTGAAACTGTCTTTGGCGATTTCATTACAGGGTGACTCGAAATTCCAATACAAGGTGATATGAAATTTCATTTTACGGTTACTACAACATTTGTAGTTGATGTCCCAAAAATCATAACAGGGTTACGGTTAAATCTCTATTCAAAATTTCATTACAGGGTAACCGAAAATTCATTACAGGGTGGTTGAAATTGTCTTTGGCAAAAATTTCAATACAGGGTGACTTAAAATTCCAATACAGGGTGATATGAAAACTTCATTTTAAGGTACAGCATTTAAAGTTGATGTCCCAAAAATCTCTACAGGGTAACCGAAAAATCTGCGATCGGAATTTTATTACAGGGTGACCTAAAATTAAATATGCAGGGTGAATCGAAACTTCAAAACGAGTGATATAGATTTTTCACTAGCACTTACCATTGGTAACGCAAAACCGAAAAATCTTCACTCGAAAATTTCATTACAGGGTGATCGAAAATTCATCATACAGGATGAATCGAAATTTCAAAACTCAGTTATAAGGATTTTTTACTTACAATTGTTGACCCAAAAGTCATTACAGGGTGGTTGAAATTCTCCTTGGCGAAAATTTCAATACAGGGTGACTCGAAATTCCAATACAGGGTGATATGAAATTTCATTTTACGGTTACTTCAGCATTTGTAGTTGATGTCCCAAAAACCATTACAGGGTTACTGAAAAATATTTGTCCAAAATTTCATTACAGGGTGACCGAAAATTCATTATGCAGGGTGAATCGAAATTTCAAAACGAGTGATATAGATTTTTACTTACATTTGTTGACCCAAACGTCATTACAGTTTGGTTGAAATTGTCTTTGGCAAAAATTTCATTACAGGTTGACTCGAAATTTCAATACAGGGTGATATGAAATTTTATTTTACGGTTACTACAGCATTTGTAGTTGATGTCCCAAAAACCATTACAGCGTTACCGTAAAAATTTCTATTCAAAATTTCATTACAGGGTGACCGAAAATTCATTATGCAGGGTGAATCGAAATTTCAAAACGAGTGATATAGATTTTTACTTACATTTGTTGACCCAAACGTCATTACAGTTTGGTTGAAATTGTCTTTGGCAAAAATTTCATTACAGGTTGACTCGAAATTACAATACAGGGTGATATGAAATTTCATTTTACGGTTACTAAAACAGTTGTAGTTGATGTCCCAAAAACCATTACAGGGTTACCGTAAAAATTTCTATTCAAAATTTCATTACAGGGTGATCGAAAATTAATCATACAGGGTGAATCGAAACTCAATAACTGAGTGATAAGGATTTTTTCCACTTACAATTGCTGACCCAAAAGTCATTACAGGGTGCTTGAAATTGTCTTTGGCGAAAATTTCATTACAGGGTGACATGAAATTCTCCAATACAACGTGATATGAAATTTTATTTTACGGTTACTACAGCATTTGTAGTTGATGTCCCAAAAACCATCACAGGGTTACCGTAAAATCTCTATCCAAAATTTCGTTACAGGGTGATTGAAAATGCATTACAGGGTGGTTGAAATTGTCTTTGAAAAAAATTTCATTACAGGGTGACTCGAAATTCCAATACAGGGTGATATGAAAATTTCATTTTACGGTACAGCATTTAAAGTTGATGTCCCAAAAATCATTACAGGGTAACCGAAAAATTACTATTCAAAATTTCATTACAGGGTGATCGAAAATTCATCATACAGGGTGAATCGAAATTTCAAAACTCAGTTATAAGGTTTTTTTACTTACAATTGTTGACTCAAAAGTCATTACAGGATGGTTGAAACTGTCTTTGGCGATTTCATTACAGGGTGACTCGAAATTCCAATACAAGGTGATATGAAATTTCATTTTACGGTTACTACAACATTTGTAGTTGATGTCCCAAAAATCATAACAGGGTTACGGTTAAATCTCTATTTAAAATTTCATTACAGGGTAACCGAAAATTCATAACAGGGTGGTTGAAATTGTCTTTGGCAAAAATTTCAATACAGAGTGACTTAAAATTCCAATACAGGGTGATATGAAAACTTCATTTTACGGTACAGCATTTAAAGTTGATGTCCCAAAAATCTCTACAGGGTAACCGAAAAATCTGCGATCAGAATTTTATTACAGGGTGACCTAAAATTAAATATGCAGGGTGAATCGAAATTTCAAAACGAGTGATGTAGATTTTCACGTTAGCACTTACCATTGGTAACCCAAAACCGAAAAATCTTCACTCGAAAATTTCATTACAGGGTGATCGAAAATTCATCATACAGGGTGAATCGAAATTTCAAAACTCAGTTATAAGGTTTTTTTACTTACAATTGTTGACTCAAAAGTCATTACAGGATGGTTGAAACTGTCTTTGGCGATTTCATTACAGGGTGACTCGAAATTCCAATACAAGGTGATATGAAATTTCATTTTACGGTTACTACAACATTTGTAGTTGATGTCCCAAAAATCATAACAGGGTTACGGTTAAATCTCTATTCAAAATTTCATTACAGGGTAACCGAAAATTCATTACAGGGTGGTTGAAATTGTCTTTGGCAAAAATTTCAATACAGGGTGACTTAAAATTCCAATACAGGGTGATATGAAAACTTCATTTTAAGGTACAGCATTTAAAGTTGATGTCCCAAAAATCTCTACAGGGTAACCGAAAAATCTGCGATCGGAATTTTATTACAGGGTGACCTAAAATTAAATATGCAGGGTGAATCGAAACTTCAAAACGAGTGATATAGATTTTTCACTAGCACTTACCATTGGTAACGCAAAACCGAAAAATCTTCACTCGAAAATTTCATTACAGGGTGATCGAAAATTCATCATACAGGATGAATCGAAATTTCAAAACTCAGTTATAAGGATTTTTTACTTACAATTGTTGACCCAAAAGTCATTACAGGGTGGTTGAAATTCACCTTGGCGAAAATTTCAATACAGGGTGACTCGAAATTCCAATACAGGGTGATATGAAATTTCATTTTACGGTTACTTCAGCATTTGTAGTTGATGTCCCAAAAACCATTACAGGGTTACTGAAAAATATTTGTCCAAAATTTCATTACAGGGTGACCGAAAATTCATTATGCAGGGTGAATCGAAATTTCAAAACGAGTGATATAGATTTTTACTTACATTTGTTGACCCAAACGTCATTACAGTTTGGTTGAAATTGTCTTTGGCAAAAATTTCATTACAGGTTGACTCGAAATTTCAATACAGGGTGATATGAAATTTTATTTTACGGTTACTACAGCATTTGTAGTTGATGTCCCAAAAACCATTACAGCGTTACCGTAAAATCTCTATTTAAAATTTCATTACAGGGTGACCGAAAATTCATTATGCAGGGTGAATCGAAATTTTAAAACTGAGTGATAAGGAAACCAAAAAATATTCACTCAAAATTTCAAAACAGGGTGATCGAAAATTCATCATACAGGGTGAATCGAAATTAAGGAAAATATCTATAGAAAAGATGATTTATTGACTTATGTATAGAAAAGTTGTATACAAGAAACGAAAATGCCAAACGGCAATAAGTGAGTACATATGATTGGTCAAAAATGGCATCTATAGATAGAAAAGGTGAAAACAAGGAATTTAAGACATATAGTTTAACTGTAAGTAACCTTAAAAACATTGAGCTTGCAGAGTAATTTGTACTCAACTCAATTGGTCAATCATATCAGGCTGCGATTTTTTTTCTATCAAACTTTTAGAGAATATTGTCTCAGTTACTACCAAACAAATTTTAGGATTGGACTCGAACAAACACTCTAGCAAACAAAGTCAATAGCATCTCATTATATAGTCAAATAACACTACCAATTACTGCAGATAAAATAACACTAAACAAAATTTTGTGTGCCGTTGACCACGAACAAACATTCAAATTGGCGGGGAGGGAAAAAATACCGAAAAAAAAATTTTTCCGCGAATTTTCATTTTTATTTTATGGATATTATTTTGCAGATTTTTTTCATGTTTTTTTTCGTGGAAATATATTGATTTTTGAAAATAAAACAATTTTCAAAGTTTAATAAAATTGTTAAAAATTATTTTAACATAACAAAAAACAAACGTATTTTCATGAAAATTACATGAAAAAATCAGCGAAACAAGATCTATACAATAAAAATATAAATTCCCGGAATTTTTCCAAAAATTTCCCAACAACTTGTTCCGGTAGTTTTTTACCACTCCGCCAATTTGAACGTTTGTTCGTGGTCAACGGCGCACAGAATTTTGTTTAGTGTATATATAAGCTATACAAATTACTTTGATCAGTTGATTTCCACGAACAAACTGAATTCATGGTCGCCTTATGCGCAACAGTTATTATGTACTAAAAATAATAATTCCTGGAACCCCATAACTGTCCGTGCTAATATTTTGTTTATAGTAACTGTGACAATATTCTCTAAAAGTTTGATAGAAAAAAAATCGCAGCCTGATATGATTGACCAATTGAGTTGAGTACAAATTACTCTGCAAGCTCAATGTTTTTAAGGTTACTTACAGTTAAACTATATGTCTTAAATTCCTTGTTTTCACCTTTTCTATCTATAGATGCCATTTTTGACCAATCATATGTACTCACTTATTGCCGTTTGGCATTTTCGTTTCTTGTAGAGATATTCTGAAGTTGAAATCATTCGATTCTCATTCAGATACATCAAGTGAAACGTTTTATACACTTCTTATCCTTTATTGAGGATTTTGATTAGACCATGAGGTCACTTAAAGACGTTAAAAAAGGAAAAACCATGAAAATACTGAAAATCCTGTTTTAAATTGAAAATAACTCAAGACACGGTCAAATAGACATCAGAATCGGTTTTTTCAGGTATAATAACGTATATATTGCTCATAACATCATATACACTCAATAAAATTTTTTTGAGAAATTGGCCTCCAACAAGTGTATATAGCTAGTTTATTGTAACCGCGTGTAGCCTTGCTTCGTCCATGTGCGCACGTGAAACATTAGTAATAACTTTGGCAGCAGTGTTACAACAACTTTGCGGCGATGAACTATTTTACTTTCCTGTTTAGAAACTTCAAAATGCATTGGTGAAACTTATTCTGAAAACTAAATGGGTTAAATTTCGAAATTGAAGAGGAAAAAGGCAACTATAAAATTGGACCTAATGTTTCGCATGCGCGCAAGGTCAGGGCAAGGCCACACGCGGTAACAATAAATCAGCCATAGTTACTTTTGCCCCACCCTGTACATATTATTTTTTTCATGGAAAAAATCACAAAACACTTTCATCAATAAAATTTTGACATTACATATTTTGTCAAATTTTTATGTTTTATATCTTTTTAATATACATTCATATATTCATTTTGAGTGTTTTATATTATCATTATCGCTTTCCACACAAACTATCGCACAGCACAGCTAGTACGGTCTCCCAGAATGGTATGAACCCGATGCCTGAAATGACAGACTGACTGACTGACTGACTGACTGACTGACTGACTGACTGACTGACTGACTGACTTACTGACTGACTGTCTGACTGACTGACTGACTG
Source organism: Daptonema setosum (assembly GCA_964036265.1). Taxonomy (NCBI): domain Eukaryota; kingdom Metazoa; phylum Nematoda; class Chromadorea; order Monhysterida; family Xyalidae; genus Daptonema; species Daptonema setosum. The sequence continues at coordinate 21,329,381 of OZ038448.1, forward strand.
ACTGACTGACTGACTGACTGACTGACTGACTGACTGACTGACTGACTGACTGACTGACTGACTGACTGACTGACTGACTGACTGACTGACTGACTGATTTACTGATTGAATGACTGACCAAGCCAGATCAGTATTTGAATGCCAATGTCTGTCACCATATTATGGAACGAGTAAGCGACAATTTGTTCCTGAACTTCCACGTCCAGGGAAGTTGCATGAATATTGACTTTCATCTGGGTCTTCCTGCAATGAGTGAGTGAGTGAGTGAGTGAGTGAGTGAGTGAGTGAGTGAGTGAGTGAGTGAGTGAGTGAGTGAGTGAGTGAGTGAGTGAGTGAGTGAGTGAGTGAGTGAGTGAGTGAGTGAGTGAGTGAGTGAGTGAGTGAGTGAGTGAGTGAGTGAGTGAGTGAGTGAGTGAGTGAGTGAGTGAGTGAGTGAGTGAGTGAGTGAGTGAGTGAGTGAGTGAGTGAGTGAGTGAGTGAGTGAGTGAGTGAGTGAGTGAGTGAGTGAGTGAGTGAGTGAGTGAGTGAGTGAGTGAGTGAGTGAGTGAGTGAGTCACCCACCATCATCATTCGTATCAGCCAGTATGGCCATGTTTACTGAATATATCAGAAATAAGTACCCTGAAATATATGGATTGTGGTTTTTAAAGAGTGTTATAAAATCAAGTTATGATAGACACCGAGATTCAAGTCTTGGTGTCAATCTTGATTGTCAAATCTTTAATCAGCGCCTGTAGACCCCAAATAACGGAGCAAAAAAACCCATTGTTGGTATCGTCAAACACTATATTTGGTTCAATTTGAAGTTGAAATTTACAAGCGAAATTGAAAAAAAACTGTATCGAAAAACGACATTGAAAATACGAAATCGAAAAGATTGATTTTGAAAATACCGAAATTGGAAAGATTGACTTAAAAAATGAAATTGAGAAAATTGACATTGAAAATACGAAATTGAAAAGACTGACATTGAAAATACGAAATTGAAAAGATTGAAATTGAAAATACGAAATTTAAAAGATTGACATTAAAAATGCTAAATTGAAAAGATTGACATTTAAAATACGAAATTGAAAAGACTGAAATTAAAAATACGAAGTTGAAAAGATTGACATAAAAAATACGAAATTGAAAAGATTGACATTAAAAATACTAAATTGAAAAGATTGACATAAAAAATACGAAATTGAAAAGATTGACATTAAAAATACGAAATTGAAAAGATTGACATTAAAAATACGAAATTGAAAAGATTGAAATTAAAAATACGAAATTGAAAAGATTGACATTGAAAACACGTGTCTGGTGTGCCCTCCCTATTTGATGTCATAACAACATGGTACTGTGCCTTACTAAGGTCTAAATTATGTACTATACAATCAATACATGAATCAAAACTTTCAGCACTCACAAACAGTTAATCAGATTTCAGGAATGCTAAAAATGAATGTTTTTGTAGAAAACCTGGGGTTTAGAACTTTTTTAATATATAGGTTCATCAAGATCACTGGCGGACGAGCTAATCCGCTAAAGGGAGGGGAATTTCGTCAAATGGGGGGGGGTATACTGCCTTAGGGGCTACATTTAAATTTTTGAAAACGACAAAGAGGGGAGTTCTTCTTTTCCCACCTCTTCTCGTGGTAAAAATATCTTGTCATCAAAACTTATTCCATGAACTCATTTCAAGCCGACGAAGTGTTTCATTCATGTTTCATGATTCTTATATACAACGTAGTCTTTCACTTTTCAGCAGTTAGTAAACTACTTGAACAGCAAAATAAAACAAAATAAGTCATCAATCATTACGCGTATTTGAAAAAATCGACGTGTGTATGTTGTTCAAAATCATGTGAAAAAAAATCGAAAAAAGCGAAAAGCTTTCTGAGTGACAAGAAACTCTGGGTGGGCTATGTATTAATCACAAAGGGAAAAAGTCTTACATGTTCAGTGAGACTGGCGCGCATTCAAATTCAGGGTTTCTTGGTAGTAAAATTTTTTTGACGCGCAGTTTAATTTCGAATTTTTTTTGACCGCTTTCAAATTTTTGGAAAAAAGGGCTTTTTTTCATTTTATTCGAAAAACATACGAATATTGCTCTTAATTCATTGCATACCTGCGTAACTGACCCGCAAAATTAATAATTGATAACAAGAAACCCTGACCAAGCTATATACTAAACACTGAAGTGGTTTTTCGAAACACGGAAAACAAAATCCGATTTTCAGGAACAGATTTTAGTAACAAGAAATTCTAAACCAGCTATAATGGAAGTTTCGATGAAAATAAAAAAATCGTGAAAGTTGACTGTCCACAAACTACGATAATTTTTTTACGTAACAATGTGTACCAGTTTTCGACATTCCCACGCAAAGTAAATTGCATAATTCGGAATTTCAATGCAACCAACTGCAATTTAGTTTCCACATGTACTGAGTTCAATAGTTTTCACAGCAAAAACTTTTTGGACGCATTCTATAAATGCGAATTCGTTATTATAAAATTACGACTATTTGCTGGAAAACACGACTCATTTTTTTCCGAACTTTTATTCGCAAAACACCAGTATGTAGTTACGTAAATAAATAAAAACCTCAAAATCCACGTTTTCTGTAATTCGTTTAGTTCAGTGTATTTATAACTGGTAGAAAAAGTGGACTGGGTTTTCTAGTTATAAAAACAAACAATAATCCGTTAAACCAATAATCAAGTTACACTTAATCATTATTTCCGGTGAAGTCCTAACAACTAAACTTAAAATTCATGGTGCAAATTGATTGTAAACTTTTTGACAGTGAGAAACTTTTTTCTTGTAAAAAATGCAAGCTAAAAAAACCACGGCTGTGCATAAGTTCTGCTTCCGTTTTCCATTTTTTTTCACGCGGTCAGATTCGGTTTCAAAGGTTTGTAGGTCAAAATGGGGACATTTACGATGACATTTTTTTTCTTTGGCGTCCAACTTTTCGGCCGACCGCCAAGAGCCGTGAACCGAATAATTTAGTTGACGGCCTACTAAAAAAACGTAATAAAGTAAAAAAGTTTATTTTTTTTTATTTTCTAGTAGATGATGCTAAAACAACTTGAAGTTACTTATTTAGCAGTAATAATACATGAATACACTACGTAATTTATGAAGTACGAATGTAAAGCCCGTAGGCTGTTTCTGCAAGCGAAATTGTTGCCCAAAACGTCTTATAATGGAACATCACTAACCTCAACTGAAGTCTGTTGACACCATAGTTTAACACAATATAGAATATAGGGTGATGATGGTTGACTTGCGTGTTAACACTGATTGTCTGATGTTTCATTATCAGACCTTTTGGGCATCATTTTTGCTTGCAGAAACAACTTTAGTATTTTGGTATGCCATAAAACGAGTACTTTCCCAGAATGTTATATCACCAATCCTGGAAATTGACACCACTTCTGTTGCGGTCAGTCAACCCGTTTAGTAGCAATAAATGAAAGTTGGATGGTGTGTTGTACTTGTTTTTGCTGTGTAAAAATATTTTGCTCCCTTCACAGTATTTTTTTACTCTAAACTTGAAAAAAATGATAAAGCTTGAGGAAATATGAAAATTTTTATATGAAACTTCAAAACTCTAAATGTTTTAAATGTATTAGAAAAAATATCTAGATTTTTTGGATGTTTGTGAATGAGACGATTGGAAAATACCACAAGTCTCCTAATGGGACATTAATCACTGTCACAATATTTTTTACTTTGTGGAACTATTCTCCCATCACAATATTTTTTGCAAACTTGAATTGTTTTATCTATTATAATCCCTGCTGTACATAGTTTTCAAAAAAGTTTCAGCACATATATTGATATTTGATATTGAAAAATTTTGTTACCAATCAGACGCCTCGACATAAGAAGTACACAAAAACGCAGAAATTGTTTTTCGACCAAAAATGTTTACGTGTTTGTGAATGGGACGACGTAAAATCCGCAGAGCACTTAGGGTCCGTTTATAGAGACTTTCCCTGAAAATTCTCTAGATTTTCCCTGGAAAATTTTTCTACAAAATTTTCCCTGGAAAGTCCAGGGAAAGTCCAGGGAAGACTATAAACGTACCCAAATGGGACATTAATCACTGTCATCTTTCCCATCCTTCATTATTTTCATACTGAATGCACTTGTAGATTGGCGCAATGCACTTGCAGAATCGGATTTTCTGATGAGTGGAAACAAATTCTGAAACAGACTGCTCAATCTCTAAAGCCCGTGTAAAAATATCCAAAACGTCTGATAATGAAACAACACTATCCTGAACTCAAATCGGTTGACACCATAGTTTAGTTTTTAGAAATGTCAGTTAATAATTTATTTGAAACTAATTCTTCCAAAACACCAAAGGTGTGAAGAGTTGTACTTCAGAAAGTCTTACACGATACCATTCAATAGATTACACCGTGTGTTTATTTGCTCGGTAGTAGCCACTTGAGGGTTGATTGTTGGAAGTGTGAGGGAGTGAATGAGTGAGTGAGTGAGTGAGTGAGTGAGTGAGTGAGTGAGTGAGTGAGTGAGTGAGTGAGTGAGTGAGTGAGTGAGTGAGTGAGTGAGTGAGTGAGTGAGTGACTGAGTGAGTGAGTGAGTGAGTGAGTGAGTGAGTGAGTGAGTGAGTGAGTGAGTGAGTGAGTGAGTGAGTGAGTGAGTGAGTGAGTGAGTGAGTGAGTGAGTGAGTGAGTGAGTGAGTGAGTGAGTGAGTGAGTGAGTGAGTGAGTGAGTGAGTGAGTGAGTGAGTGAGTGAGTGAGTGAGTGAGTGAGTGAGTGAGTGAGTGAGTGAGTATATTTATGTATATTTGATTTCATTTCCAGGAAGGAAAGGACGTGCCAACAAAGCACAATAAATTAGTGTAGGTCAGTGTAAAGTCGCAGGATCAATGCATTTTATCACAGTAAAAATAATCATATAATATTGGTATTCTCTGGTTTTTTTCAGTCTAAAAAGTCAAGATTTGTATACATTGATTTCAAATAAGTTAAAATATCAGCTCTAAATTCAGTTTCGATAAACTTTTTAAAATCCTTATGACAAGCTGCATCGAAAGCTCGATCAGGAATTTTATTCCATAGTGGAAAAATTCTAACGTTCCAAAGTGAGTGAGTGAGTGAGTGAGTGAGTGAGTGAGTGAGTGAGTGAGTGAGTGAGTGTGGGTAATTAGGTCCCCTATTTTTACTCGAGCTTAACGTGTTACCGCACCTACACAACGTTAAGATTTTTCATCTCAAAAATGCCGTTTTTGTAAAAAAAAAATTTTTAATCAAAATGATAAATGCATCATCTTATTTACATATATTATTCGTTTTTTTCATAATTACAGACTATATGACTATGCAATATTTATTGAAAATCACCTGCTCCCAGTCCACCCAGACAGAAATGTCCCACTGGCGGACGAAGTAACCCTCCAAAGGTAGGAGAATTTTGTCAAAGAGGGGGGAATCGGCATAAATCAGGCCGTTTCACCCACCCACACCTTAGGGAATTGATTTTTTCTGAATTCGCCAAAGAGGGGGGATTTGCACTTTTCCCATTCCTTCTCGTCCGTTAGTGCCTAGTGCAGTGGGTTTACAATGCCATGGTAACTGCCGTAATTGGCTTATAATGATGACACTGAAAGAACTACAGTAAAAAACATTCATGCAAAGATGGATCTTTCAATCTTAGGGTGCTTTCAGAGTAAAAAGGAAAGTAAAAAGGAAAGTAAAATGGAAATTAAAAGGGTCATAAACTGTAGAACATTTCATTGAAAAATTAGTTCCCAGGAACAAAATAAAAGTTTTCACTCAAATTTGTTACAGAATAACTACCCTTTTACTTTCCATTTTACTTTTCTTTTTACTTTCCTTTTTACTCTGAAAGCACCCTTACAAAATTGGCGTGTACAAAAAGATTACAATGCCTCCCCTAGTCACTCACTCACTCACTCACTCACGCACTCACTCACTCACTCACCCACTCACTGCACTCACTGCACTCACTCACTCACTCACTCACTCACTCACTCACTCACTCACTCACTCACTCACTCACTCACTCACTCACTCACTCACTCACTCACTCACTCACTCACTCACTCACTCACTCACTCACTCACTCACTCACTCACTCACTCACTCACTCACTCACTCACTCACTCACTCACTCACTCACTCACTCACTCACTCACTCACTCACTCACTCACTCACTCACTCACTCACTCACTCACTCACTCACTCACTCACTCACTCACTCACTCACTCACTCACTCACTCACTCACTCACTCACTCACTCACTCACTCACTCACTCACTCACCCACTCACTCACTCACCCACTCACCCACTCACTCACTCACTCACTCACTCACCCACTCACTCACTCACCCACTCACTCACTCACTCACTCACTCCCTCACTCACTCACTCACTCACGCACATACAGGCATACAATCCATTGCCATAGCAACCGCAATTCAGTAACCAAGTGACGGTACATACGGAGAAATAATGCACTGGTGATTGGGGAAGGGAAGCGGACGAAAAAAAACCCTCTAACGGAAAGTAACTTTATTTTGGAAAGTAAAGTCTAACTCTGTATAGTAAAGTTATTTTGACATCACAAAAAATTCCGGCTTCATTCCAGTTTAATCCGGCTTAAGCCGGTTTGTCATGCCGCTCCGCGTAATGACTCATTGCATCATGAAAGTGGCCTAAGGCATTGGCATATGCCTAAGCCACTTGTATGTACCTTGTACCCGAGATGGCTGCTTATACCTTGTTCAAGTTTTTTTGTGGTCCAACGAATATCTCTTTATGTACGCATTTTATTCCAATTTCTATACGCACAAATGAATGCAATCGTTTTGAGAAATTTATAAGAAAAATTTTCATATAAAGTTGTTTTGATTATTTTTAAATACAGGTGTCTAGGTTGCGTACATCAGTTTTACATATATAAGCTTGCAACAACAGTACAAAACACTAGCGGACGAGAAGGGGTGGGAAAAGTGGAATTCACCACTCTTTGGCGGTTTCAAAAAGTAGAATTTGTTCCCTAAGGTGTAGGTAAAATGACCTTAAAACTGCCAATTTTCCCCTCTTTGGGAAGATTCCCCTCCCTTTGGAAGATTGACTCGTTCGCCAGTGGGATAGATACATCATAACAGTACAGGAATGTCCGTTAGCAGTTTGTGTAAATATTGAGCAAAGGTAAATATTTAATATCCAAACGCAATTTGATGTTTCATATCTCTGTTGCATAACGGTTCGACACAGTCAGCCAGGAACTGGATTTGACCAGGTTTGGGATCAGTATTTTGTAGATTATAATTTTGCTGAAATATCCCATTTGTGACATACATAAAAATAATTTTTATAATTCTTTTTTTTTAATTTTATTTGGAAAGAGTTCATGCATCACAGTTTAGAGTATTCTATTGTGTTTTACATGCTCCCTCTGATCCGGAGTCGTCAGTTATTTGTTCCATGGAACCGGTATATGAACCGGTTAATTCCGATTTCACACCATGATTGTTTTTTGTGGATTTTCTTTGAAAAATAACTGTTTCGGTAGAATTAAACCGAACTCATAGCGATAAACTTCTTCTAATAATTCTATGTATCACAGCTGTAGAACATTCCAGACCATTCCAGAACATTCCATAGCTGTTTCTATACCTAGTTACATACTTAGTTATGAGTTATGAGTTTTTTATGGGTTATTGTAGTTGAATCGTGAAAAATTATATAAGTGGTAAAGTTAGTACTTTCATCTGCTAAATATTGGTATTCAGTGTGGTTTTTATTAACCATGGAATATTCCATGTTGTATTTTCATTGCTCGGTTACAGTCGGTCACCAGCGGACGCGAAAGGGTGGGAAAAGTGGAATTCCCCCCTCTTTGGCATTTTCGAAAAATAGAATTTGTTCTCTAAGGGGTAGGTAAAATTACTTGAAAACTGCCATTCCTCCCCCCTCTTTAAAGGATTGACTCGTCCGCCAGTGTCCAGACGGTATTTAAACGTGAAGGATATCCCAAAATGTTCTGTTACTCGAAACATTTTTGGCGCGCATTTGAATTTGAAACAGCTTTTTTATTATTTTTTGAATGTTGGCTGTTTCATTTACTGCGTTACCTCCTCTTTGGGAAAATCATCTGGCAAAATCATGCAACACATCCTACGTGAAACATCACATGTTATTTTGTAGTAGTAATAAAACATAACATGACGCATGGTTGCCATGCGTGCGCAACACCGGCGGACGAGAAGGGGAGGGAAAAGTGGAATACCCCCCTCTTTGACAGTTTTTAAAAGTGAAGTTTTGTTGCTCAAGGTGTAGGTAAAATGGCCTGAAAACTGATACTTCCCCCTCTTTGGTGAAATTCCCCTCTCTTTGGAAGATTAGCTCGTCCGCAAATGTCATGGTGAAACTCGCCACGGGTCATTTGCGTGCAACGTGAAACGCACTAGCGAGTAAGGTCGGATTCGTCCTTTGGGAATACGAATGTTTTTTAGTATTTTCTCTTAATGCACAAAATATTGAATGTGATAGTTCTGTTTTACATTCTTTGCCGTTTTTTATGAAAAGGTTAAAATAGCCATCACCCACCCAGAAGGCATGCATTGTCCATGCGTTTGTATGTCTTTATAATCTTGCAACTGTTTTTTGGTAGCGAGTTGTTCCTCGGTACATGCATTTATTCACATATTCCTTGTTTTCTTCGAATGACATAATCGTGAAAAAATCGTGAAAAAAAATTAATTTATAGAAAAATAATGTTAAGAATAGAAAGAGGACGAAATTGGCATGCATCAAAGTCCGTAACCAATTGTGCACTAGCGGACGAGAAGGGGAGGGAAAGGTGGAATTGCCCCCTCTTTGGCGTTCTCAAAAAGTGCATTCCGTTCCCTGAGGTGTAGGTAAAATTACCTAAAAACTGCCAATTCCCCCTCTTTGGTGAAATTCCCCTCCTTTTGGAGGATTAACTCGTCCGCCCGTGCGAGCGACGACTGTTCACGCGTTTACGTGTCTTTATAATAGGACTGATTTTTGTTAGCCAATTTCGTTGCATGCATTTGTCCACTAACGGACGAAAAGGGGAGGGAAAAGTGGGATTTCCCCCTCTTTAGCGGTGCCAAAAAGTGAAGTTTGTTCCTTGAGGTGTAGGTGAAATGGCTTAATTTCTGCCAACTCCTCCCTCTTTGGAAAATTTCTCTTATATTTGGAGGTTTTGGCTCTGTCGCCAGTGCATTGATCTACAATTTAACTATTTTTACGAAAAAATTTGATAAATTTGTTCTTTTTGAATTTTTTTTATCCCAATTAATTGTGAATAATATGCTTTAACGTGCGACTGTTCACGCGTTTACGTGACTTTATAATCGGACTGATTTTGGTAGCGAATTTCGTTGCATGCATTTATCTACTTCGTGTTTTTTTCTATAACTTTTGTTTTTACCAAAATTTTAAGAAATTTGTTTTAGTTAAAAAAATTTTCCACCTAATATATTGTGAATAATATGCTTCAACGTGCGACTGTTTACACGTTTACGTGTCTTCATTATAATCGGACCGATTTTGTTAGTGGATTTATATATGCGTATTTAGCCACAGTTATATATTTTGTAGATACTTGATTGAAAGTTCCTTACTAAGTTTTCAATACATGAACTCTGTCATGTTATTAGAAGCATAAAAACTTGTTTTCCATAAATGTTTGACAGTTTTTTTGCGCGCATTCCACATTATACTACCAATACTACATATTATGTCAATTACTACCAAAAGCGGACAAGGAGTGGAGCGAAAAATGAAATTCCCCCGTCTTTGTTGAGTTAAAGAAGTGCAGTTGTAGGCAAAATGTCCTAATATCACTAATTCCTACATACATCTTTGACGAAATTCCCCTCTCTTTGGTATAAATAATAAGAACACTTTCCTTCGACGTATGTCTTTATCAGTACAATGTAGATTGCGTTTACCAGTGACATTTTGTCGGTAAATACTCCAATAAAGACTTAAGATAAATATTTCAACTTTCCCTTGGCATAATAATACGGGAATAATAATTTATAAATTAACTTGAAATTTTCTAATTAAAATTACAAACTACAAATCACTTTACAATTTCACAGGCGATTTATTGTTTGCTTAGGTAGCCGCACGCAGCTCGAAATTTGATCAATTGTTTGCTTTAAAGATGCGTTTTGTTCATTGTATTTTTTGTGTTTATTGTGGTGGTTTCTTTATAAGTTTATTATATAAAAAAGTTGAAACGTGAACCGATTATTAACTTTTGTTTTCCGAACTTAGTCATGGATGTTTATTCTTTGGTCCATTAGCAATCGAGAAGGGGAGGGAAAAGTGGAATTCCCCCTTCTTTGGCGGTTTCGAAAAGTTGAGTTTGTTTCTTGAGGAGTATGTAGGTAAAATGGCCTAACTACTACCGTTTCCCCCTCTTTGGTGAGATTCGCCTGCATTTGGAGGTTTGGCTCGTCCGCCAGTGATTTTGTCTTATTATTCTAGATCAGATAAGAAATCAATTTTTTAATTAACAGTTCTGCTAAGCTGTTCTGCAGTTTAACATTTAGGATTGGATAAATCAAAAAAATATATTTTGGAATTATAATTTTTGTTCTTGGAATGCAACTGCCGGAATAAATAGAGCCAATTGGTGCAGAGAAATGATTTTATGGAATTTCAGTCAGAAAAAAAACTCAACACTGACTATATAATAATAATTTATAAAAAATATAAAAATAATGTATAATAATAATATATAAAAATAATACATAATTATAATAACAAAACTAAAATGTAAAATCACGTGAAACAGCGACCTCGGTCAAAGGGCAGAACTCTACGTATTTATTATCAGTTGGTCATCTGTTTCAAAGAGTGTCGTTAGGTATTTTATTGTTATCAATCCATTGTTCTAACAACTATGGTTCTATTGTTCTATCAATAGCACTGCCGGACGAGTCAAACTTCCAAAGGGAGGGGAATTTTCCCAAAGGAAGGAGAATTTGCAGAAATTATGCCGTTTTACCTACTCCTTCAGGAACAAACCCTACTTTTTGAAACCACCAACGAGGGGGGGGGGGGGGGGGGGGAATTCACTTTTACCATCCTTTCTCGTCCAATAGTGATCAATAGTTTACTAGCCCATCAATCTGACTGAAGTTTCACTATTTGAACTATTTGTGGCATCCGGTATAAGTAGGTAATTCATACCAAAAATAATATTTCAATCCTGGAATTTTCCTCATTTTCACAGATCAGTCACATTCTTTCCCGCCTTTCACGTTCCATTCCACTCTAAAACACCGGCGGACTAGCCAAACCTCCAGAGGGGAATTTCGTCAAAGAGGGGAAATTAGCAGTTTTTAGGCCATTTTACCTACACCTTAGGGAACAAATTTTACTTTTTGGAATCGCCAAAGAGGGGGGAATTCCACTTTTCCCACCCTTCTCGTCCGCTAGTGCTCTGAAAGCCCCTTTATCATGAAAATGGATGTTGCTTCAAAACTAAATCTGTGCCCCTCGTGCCACTAATGTTCCATTATAAAAATATTTAAGCTCCAAAAAAACTTGTAGAAGATTTCGCTACTGTTTAATGACTTGGCCCAAAGTACCCAAACGTTAAATCTACTCGGAAAAATTGAACAAGGAACATGGTGTCCAATATTTTAGTCCAGACTGGCAGACGAGCCAAACCTCCATAGATACATACATAGGTGAATTCAGTCAAAGAGGGGGAATCGGCAGTTTTCAAGCCTTTTTACCTACACCTGAGGGAACAAATTCTACTTTTTGAAAATGCCAAAGAGGGGGGAATTCCACTTTTTGGTTGTTCCCCCGTCCGCTATTGGAAGAGACTCCTGGGTCAAAGGGCACGGCTTTCTTTTTATCAGTTCATATCATCAGCATAGGTTTATTGTCCTATAGGTTTCCTCTTATTGTTTCATTTTTCTGTTATCAATCATTTCAGCTGGTACTATAGCAAGTGGGTACCCTATAAATATTATGCAGACAGTTTTATAGTTCGTTAGATGCTCATTGTGACGTAGGTTATTTATTAATCAACCAAGTAGGTAGATTTATTAATCAACCTAACCAATATATGTTATTCCAACTTATGTAACAGTTTTTATTTATATCTCTAGCGTATGACATCATTAGGTTTTGTTCTCAGAATGTTTTTACTAAACAAAATGATTGAAAACGTAGAACGTTTTTTTAATACCATGTTTTCATTGCATTCGTAGGGTTTTTATGCGTACACAATTAATCATGAATTCGATGCAGTTAAATAAAAACAATTTTTTATATAAAAGATACATATAAAAGTTCGCAACTGTTTCATTTATCTGTTATCAATCATTTCATATGGTATTATAGGGAGTGAGTATTTTTTGTACAATGCACTTATCGGGTTGGGTTTTTTTCTGGGACATTTCATGTAAAACCTTCCCTTCACGCCCAAACAGTGTGCACGTCTGTTCATTAGATAGGGAAAAAACCACCTCATTCAGCATAACTCCAGCTGGCTTCTTCAGTCATTGAAAAACATAACTTTTCATTTAATCATGCATTTTAATGGCACAGATTTGGGAGTGAGGAATGGTTTTACGAAAAAATGTCCCACAAAAATGTCGTAATAAAAAAACGGATGATAAGTCTATTATCGTGCCTATTTCCAAAGTGGTACACATAGTTGTGCATATGTGATGAAACTATGACAATCTTATTGAGTTTCAAAACAGTCAATCAATGTCCTAATTCAATTAAAATTTCGACTATTTGATTAGCTAAAGCTAGTTTCGGACCATTAGTTTTTTTAAGAATCCTAATATTTATAGCAACAATGAAACGTGAACCAATCGCACTTGTTTTTATTTACATTCTTTCGCTGGTCTCAAAATTCTCGCTGCTTTCAGAGGGAGAATAAAATAAAAAGGAAAATAAATGAAAAGTGAAACGGTCATTAATCTGTAAAACATTGGAGTGCAAACTTTTGTTTTGTTCCTGGGCACCTATCTTCGATGAAATGTTTCACAATTTAACGACCCTTTACTTTCCATTTTACGCTCCTTTTTATTCTGAACTGAACCCTTATAGCCTATCCAGGGTTTCTTGTTACTCAAACACTTTTTGGCGCGCAGTTTGAATTCAAATCTGTTTTTGGCGCGCTTTCTAAAATTCGAAAAATACGTTTTCTTTCACATAACATTCAGATTTTGTCGCCTGTCTAGTCTAGTGCGTAGGGCGCCGGCCTCGAAAACCGGCAGTTCTAAGTTCGAAACCTGACTTGAGACACAGATCCTGACGCGTTGCTCTGGGGTTTCTGCCATTGCCCGTCAGTTTATTCAGCTCTCTGGCCACTACGAAAACACCATTCTGATATGGTATTAGTGTGCTTTATGGCTTATTTAAAGAAAAAGTCCAAGTAAAAAAAAATGCGATCGTGTTACTAATGTTTATAAATATAGTTTTAATTATGAAGCCTGTAGTTGTTACAATTATTTTCGTTCTTGTTCACGATATTTGAGAACGGATAAGCACTGATGAAAAACGATCCCACGGTGTGGTATAACCCATGACACCTTAACAAATGCTGTCCTTTGTGAATTCTTGTAATGAATTATGATGGGCTGGACTTCATAAATATTACCCACATGAAAAGAATTTTTTGTAGTTTATGGATTTTTTGTATATTCTGGGCTAAAACGATTATGGTAATGAAAAATTCCAAGCTATAACCGTCCGATAAGACCGTTGAAACGTGAACAATAGGTGTGTTTCATCGGTGTTCTTCTCACTGCTCTGCGTCTATTGCATCACTGTTGGACGAGCCAAACCTCCAAAGTGATGGGATTTTTTCCAAAAAGGCGAGAATTGGCAGAAATTATGCCATTTTATTTACATACACCTTGAGGAACGAACTACACTTTTTAAAACTGCCAAAGAGGGGAATTCCACTTTTCCCTATACTTCTTTTCCGCTAGTGATGGACCTGGTATGATTTAGTTACCATAAACTATTGCCACTGATGAAATTAATAAATTTTGTTTCAAAGCTTAGTTGGAAATTGCAACACTGCTTAAATCAAATCAATCACAATCTAATAAAACCAATGAAACGTGAACAAACGCTGTTTTTTTCTGTTGTCAAGTTACATACCAGTCGTTCGGCTGAAATGAGCTTCATTTCATTTATATTACATGAATTAGCGGACGAGAGGGGGTGGAAAAAGTAAAATTCCTCTTTTTTGGCATTTTCAAAAAGTAGAGTGTAGGTAAAATAGCCGAATTTCTGGGAATTCCCCTCCTCTTTGGCGTAATTCCATCCCTTTGGAGGTTTAGCACGTCCGCCAGTGTGTGTTTATTGCGTTATCCATTTCACTAGTTCGATACAGTTTTTGAATATAGTTTCAATTTCAATATCAACAGTTTTGTGTCAATTTTCTTTAGTTTTTAATATCACACGAAAGATACCATGTCGTAGAAGAAAAGGCGGGGTAATTCCCAGTCCAACGGTAAAAGCATGTTTTTTATTATTTCGAACAATCTTTGTTCTAATTATTCAAATTAAATACTGAAAACGCAAAACACTTTTTTCATATCCCAAAGTATACATGACTTGAAAAAAATCACGCCACAATTGTTGTCAACTCTGCTGCCAAAAACGTGGTTTCCTAATCAGAC
>OZ038448.1:21349280-21377504 GCA_964036265.1 Daptonema setosum
CCCTCGTCGTTTTAAAAACGAGAAGAAGATTATAGTGTGTGATAAAAATATATAATAATGTAATCACATAAGTATATATTTAAAGTAAGCATAGGATCACCCTAAAATTCATGTATTCAATGAAAACAATGATATATTTGATCTCGACATAATCAATGAATCACAGTATAAAATACCACCAATATTTATAAGATTAAGGCCTGAAATGAGGATTAATCAGTACCTGCATAAGAATTATTGAAGTAGCTATGATCTAAGTTTAGACAAAGCTAAACTAGGTCAACTTTACATAACAACTAGACACTGAAAATAGTGAAACAGTTAGATTCTGAAAAGAGTTAAAGTTAAGTGATAACAGCGACAGGGATGACGAAACAGCTACATGTTGCCGCCTCGAAACCTCGCCATCGTACGTCCATGTGATGACTTCAACGTCTCACAATGTTGTTATCAACTTTCACAACCGATCTTCTACTACACTTTCACAGCTAGTTTTCAACCACAAATTAATCAGTTTAAATTGAATTTAGTTACAAACAATTTAGATTATAAAGCTAGCAAGAAAACTTCGACATAGAACTCATATTTTTGCTTGGATCATCCAAAGCACTTGCATTTCTCTTTCATATGACAGCGTGGAACAACGTGCATACAGTCCGGCGTTGTCTGGAAACCCCAGGCTGAACCGATTTCTCTCGATGTTCCATACGGATTCATCACTGGACTCTTATCCATCCCATCCTCATGACACAATCCCTGCGGCATGTTGATTCTAATTTGTTGAAACGACTTTTTAACGTGCTTCGATTCCGTCTGCAACACATGCACATGACTGTTGTTACGCGGCTGCGATTTCTTCTGTTGAACTTGCGCTTTGTGTGAGCGATTGTTGCACGCTTTGCGCTTTTCTGTCACTTGCGAATGATGTTGTTTCGGTGCGCTCGTATCGGATTTACATTCAGCTCTAAACCTTTTCCAATACACGCCATCTTTGCGCTTCTTTTTCGGACTTTTCTGCTGCAGCGTGTCCCTTCCTCCCTCCTTTTTCACGACAAATGCAGCGTGCCCAACGAAATTATCACCTTCATCGGAATGCAATTTAACTTTCAATTCAAAACCACTGTCGTTCTTCAGACTGAAACCGAACGCATTGAGTGCGGGCATTCCCAAAACTAGACCAATTTTACCGTAAAATTCATCAATCACGTAAAACTGAATCTGTTTAGTCAGATTGCCAATCGACACGGCAAACTTAACACTACCCGTGCACTTGGTTTTCAAACCATTAATGCATGTCAGCGTGTCTGAACATGGCTTCACGTTCATGGGACCCTCAATCAAGTACAAAAAATCGGATGTAACCAGATTACATTTTGCACCTGTGTCTGGATGCCACGCGTCATCGGGTACCTTCTGACTGTTGACATAGATAGGATTGCGCTCGCTCGCTATCTTTGCAGATCTTACTCTACACACACTGAGTCTATGCGGTTTCTTCGTACCTACTGACTCGTGCTGCTGAGGAGCCTCGGGAGGGTATTCAATAGTAGGTATAGGCACCTGACCCTCAATCTGATCGTGTCCATGCGCTTTCAAACAGGTTTGACCCTGGTACTCAGTACTGGTACGCTGACAACAATAAGAGTGAGTACCATGCTGCTCAGATGGATGAAATTGCGGCTCTTGCACGCATCCTTGACTAATAAACGGCGAATTTTGACGCACAACATACGCACGTTTATCATTAACACGAGGTGAAACTCTCTTGTTGCTGCACGTAGACGCATAATGCCCATACTCCTGGCATTTGAAGCACTGAATGCTTTCCTTATTAGGCTGTTGCTGATGTTGTTCAAGCTTAGGTTGTGCCTCATACTGTTGTAGTTGCTCAGACTTCACAACAAACGGACACTGTGGGACTATGTGATCCGTTTTGCGACGGCAATGCACACAGTAATGTGATCGATCATCGTCATTTCTGCTCTCTCTATAACGTTCTTGCTTCACTGGAACAGTAGCTGTCTTTTTAGCCAGCTCACGAATCGACAACTTTTCCACAACGTCATCAAATGACTTCTTGGGATTCAGCAGGTGTTCCTGAATGTATAGCTTGAAGTCTTGGTCCTGTACACCTCGCTGCAACTGTTCCATTAGCATCAGATTCGTCTGTTGTTGATCGGCATGACTAAAGGGATACGCCAGCTTTAGTTCACGGGCAAACGTCTGAATCGTCTCTCCTCGATGTTGAGTACGACTTCTGAACTGTTGAAACTTCAGCGCATTGTATCTCGTATCAGTGTACTTTTCTTTCAGGTACACAACCGCTTCTTCATACGTCGGTCTCTCCAGGTCTTCATGGAACTGACGTCGTGCCAAACCAGCTAAACAGTTAACCAGATGTCCCACCTTCACGGCATCATCACTGGTTCTAGTCATCTTCAACCGGTTTTCGATTCCAAAGAGCCATGACTTGAAATCACCGGGACGCGAACCGTCAAATCGCTCAAATCCAGAGCCAGCCAACGTCACTTCTGCTTGTTGTTGAGCAGATTGTTGCATGATTTGTTGAAACGCTTGACTCATCATCATCGACATTTCTTCCACGGCTGAGCGCGTACGATCACCTTCGTTAACGCCACGGTTCACATGTGGATCACCAACATGTCTATCATTAACTGGACCATGTGGAGAACCAACATGTCTGTCCTCGTCGAGTGCATGTGGATAACCAACATGTCTTTCATCGGCAGGTACATGTGGAGCACCAACATGTAAATCATCGGCAAGCACATGTGGAGCACCAACATGTCTTTCATCGGCAGGTACATGTGGAGCACCAACATGTATTTCATCGGCAAGCACATGTGGAGCACCAACATGTCTTTCATCGGCAGGTACATGTGGAGCACCAACATGTATTTCATCGGCAAGCACATGTGGAGCACCAACATGTCTTTCATCGGCAGGTACATGTGGAGCACCAACATGTCTAGTGTTGCGCATGTCGGATGTCCGACAGAGGCTGCCCTCACTAAACTGTCTGACCTGATGCCTATTATTACCACTGACGATGTGAGGTGGGCCGGACAACCCAGGACCTCTATCATCATCCTCATGACCGCCGATCTCGGGTGTGTGGAGCGGGCCGGACAACCCTTCATCTCCAGCTGCACCTTCGATGTCTGACTGATTCAAGTTGTTAAAACTGCACCTGTTATTGACGCCATACATCACGCCAAAACGCTCGATTGATGGCCACAAGATGCTCAAATTGGTCGGCGTCGATGTTCCCGTGTTCATCATTCTTCAGCCTTCGAGTTCAATTTGACGACGAATAATTTTTTCGCAAAATTATTTCAATTATCAATTCTTCACGAATTTCAATTTTTATGATTCTTCACGAATCTAATTTTACTTTTCAAATTCTTCACGAATTTTCTTTAATTCGACTGGCAGTTTCAGTTTTTAGATTTGAAAACTCGGCCCGAAATGTTGAGGTTTGAAGAAATAATAAGGAGCGCCAAGTAATGAAATAAGCCTTAGGGCGGCCCCAATAATGGTATTATATAAGAATATATAAAATAGGACCGAACTCCCAATTACATGTCAAAGGTTTATTTCATCTGCCTTCAGTTTTCCAACTCTCTGTCTTACCGACAAGTCTGCATTATAATAATAATATGAATAGTGTATAGAAATATGAATAGGTGATAATAGAAGTACCGTAATCGTACAGTAACCCTTACTCTAATAGATGCCTTATAGATGCCTAATAGATGCTTAGAGTATTTGGTTAAAGTGCTTTCAGCGCTCATTGGCTGCTGCATTTAAATTTGAATTATTTATTATTAAATTTCGGTAATATTTCGCTGTGCGTTGTTTTACTGATTTTCCTTTTTCCTAGGCTGTTTACTTTTCTTTAGATTCAGAAAGCAATCAAGGGTCGGAAGGAAAGTGAAAGGAAAAATAGGAAGAATAGATGTGACTTATTTGTAAAACATTTGAACAAAACAATTCATTTAGTTCCCGGATAAATTTGTCCGATGAAATGTTTTAAGGAATAACTAAAACTTTCCTTCTTGTTTTAATTTCCGATATATTTTCAAGACCAGTTGGACAACGAACAATTAGACAAATCCACTAAGACAAATCTGATTGGACAAACGACCATTTTTGAAGCGTTGGGGTCAGTCAGGTTTCAAGCCTTCATATTTTTTTTCGAGACAATTCTCTCAATAAGTTAGCAAGATTACATTAAAATACAAATTTTATATTGTTGTATTATATTTATATGTTTTTTTAAATACATACAGTACATAGGACCTTGGATTGGCGAAGTCCGGTACCTTAACCACAAGCAGGCGACATTAGTGATAAGCTGTTTCTGCAAAAATATTGCCCAAAACTTCTGATAATGAAACATCACTAGTCTCAACTCAACTCGGTTGTTATTCTGGTTTAACTCAGTAAAGCATGGGGTGATGATGATTGAAGATCGTGTTAACACTGATTGTCTTATGTTTCATTATCAGACGGTTTGGACATTACTTTTGCTTGCAGAAACAACACACTGGCTTTATTAATTGCCTAATATCAAATTTGTTTGTATTGTCATGATTATTCACCTACATAGTAACATTATCTGTTTTATTTATTTTTTCTTCCCTGATTTATTTCAGAAACAAATACGTTCTATAGCCCCGTTCGCATAGCTGGTTGAATATTAATGGCGTAAATATAGCATTTGTGTGAATTGAACGCTCATTGACTCACTAACTCACTCACTCACTTACTTACTCACTGATGTACTGTCTTACTCACTCACTCATTCACTCACTCACTCACTCACTCACTCGCCTTTCTGTGTGAATCGGAACTTTATACCCGGATTATAAGGTCTGCCGAAAACAAGGAATGGATGGTAGTCATTGGCTGTCGTTGTAGTGGATACTGCTATTATGGCTTCGGTGAGGGTATGGATAAAACAAACGGTAAGGACAAGAGAGATCTGCAATGAGTGAGTGAGTGAGTGAGTAAATGAGTGAGTGAGTCAGTGAGTGGGTGAGTCAGTGGGTGAGTGAAGGAGTGAGTGAGTGAGTGAGAGAGTTAGTGAGTGAGTGAGTGAGTGAGTGAGTGAGTGAGTGAGTGAGTGAGTGAGTGAGTGAGTAAGTAAGTGAGTGAGTGAGTGAGTGAGTGAGTGAGTGAGTGAGTGAGTGAGTGAGTGAGTGAGTGAGTGATGAAAATGATGATAATGAGTTCAGTTTACTAATCAATTACGGATTCATCTTCCCGCTCCGTAATTGATTCACCTCCTCACTTCGTATGTTTTTGGATTTTTTTCTAGTTCTCTGATTCCAGATACAAAATGAGTGAGTACTATTAACCCGTGTCTTGCATTAGACCTTGATTTTGAGTGAATGAGTGAGTGAGTGAGTGAGTGAGTGAGAGAGAGAGTGAGAGAGTGAGTGAGTGAGTGAGTGAGTGAGTGAGTGAGTGAGAGAGTGAGAGAGTGAGTGAGTGAGTGAGCGAGTGAGTTAGTGAGACAGTAATGCGTGAGTAAGTGAGTTAGTGAGTGAGTGAATGAGTGAGTGAGTGAGTGAGTGAGTTAGTGAGTGAGTGAGTGAGTGAACCACTTTCCAACCTGAGTGATGCGCTGGACGTCAACCATAATTACGTTAGATTTTTATATTTATATCTTTTGCAATATTAAATAGAAACAATTCGATCAATCATATTTGGTCAATCATAATTAATCTGCAATAATCGAGAGTAAAATATATTGTGGATTTTTAACAACAACAGCCGCAATAACAGCACCACCACCTCCAACAACAACAGTAACAACAATAACACATCAACAACGACAACAACAGCAACAACAACAACAACAACAACAACAACAACAACAACAACAACAACAACAACAACAACAACAACAACAACAACAGCAATAACAACAACAACGGCAACAACAACAGCAGCAACAACAACAACAACAACAAGAACAACCACAAAAACAACAACAACAACAACAACAACAACACCAAAACCAACTACAACAACAACATTAACAACAACAACAAAAAGAACAACAACAAGAACAACAACAACAACAACAACAACAACAACATATTCTACGTAATGACTTGCACAATACGTCCGTTGTTCTTGCGCATTGAGAACACTCCGCGATTGCATAAAGCCCATGTTGCTTAGCTAAGCGCACTGTCATCGAATAACAACAACAACAACAACCAACAACAACGTCTGTCTTAGAATAGCAACAAAGGAAATCGGAAATGTTGACGGTTTTGATGATTGATAAGTTTCCACATTATGAACTTGACTCTCTACATTTGGTTGTAGACGTATGTAGATATACTCAGAACAAACTGGTGGACGAGCTAATCTTCCAAAGGGAGGGGAATTTCGTCAAAGACGGGGGATTTGGAAGTTTTCAAGCTATGTTACCTACACCTTAGAGGACAAACTATACTTTATGAAAACGCCATAGAAGGGGGAAATCCACTTTTCCCACCCTTCTCGTCGGCTAGTGATGAGCTAGAATGTAGATGTTGTAGTAATGATCCGTACACTAATTTAAACGTGAAGGAGATTTCTTCTTCTACATTTGTGTGCTTAGTTAAATTATTTTTATTTTATATCCATGAATTCAGTTGTAGTAGAATACATATACCGTCAAGTTAAACCAAGAAAATGAGAACACACCTTAGCCATAGCTACAAAGCAAAAAATATGTTTTTCATATCGACTGGAGTTTCTCGAATTTTTTTATATTCTAAAAAACTACTTAAATTCATAAGCGACTTTTACTACGTTGATTTAACGATTATTTAACTGTATCAATTTAATTTATCTACAATGCGTTACATAAAAAAACAAGCGTATATTACTTGACAAGACTTTATTTTACTCACAAACCTCTCGAGATTTAAGATCAGTTGTAATACAAAAAAAACACATAATTAGAAACAAATTATACATGAAATATTATCAATTAAGAATTAAGAAACTTAAACGTTCAAATAAATTAATACTAATTACATTAGAATAAAGCGTGAACACGGTAAGAAAAAGGTTTGTTGCGAAATTGTATCATATTCATAAGAAAAGAAAATAATTAATTAATTACTCGTAGAAACTGAGAGAATAGATGAAATTGTCACATTAGTCTAATGATCACTTCATGAGGGTGAAAAAATCCCAATAAAAAGATCGTTCAAGGTTGGGTTATGATGAATTTTTCCACAAAATTCAGTTACAGTTACAAAATAAGAATCATACGAAAAAAACATAGCAGTGTAGTGTTTTTTTCTAGCTGCAATCCTAACAACAAAAAATATACACCGCAACGTTTTCTGTTACCAAATACACAAACACAATGACATATACCAGTAAAATCAGCAGATGGTATAACAGGACCGTAACATGTACACACCGTAACGTAACACATTTAACATATGTAGCTTCCAGCAGCCAGTAATTGTTGCCAGCCGTAACAACGCGGTGCAACACAATTTCATGATTAGAGATCCAATAAACGCAGTCAATGCACAAACAAAATCGTGAATTATTTCAATCAACAAGACGAGTGAAAATGCCGTAAAGTAACATGTTGAAACAGTAACACAAACTCGCATTATTCTCCTTTTACAGATTCACTCGTGCAACATGAACATAAAAAATTGACATCATTAATCATCATAATTAAAAGCAACAGCTTATTGAATTCAAGTCAGATATACTCGAAAATAAAGGGCTATGAAACTTTGAAACACGGGACGGGATCCGAGTGAAAATTTGTATAGTAAACTATTTCAACTTTGAATCGTTAGCTGCATCAAATGTGAGTGAGTGAGAAAATGATGCATAATAGCTGGCTGTATAATGGCCAGCTGACTGCTCAACCCAACATCTGTATGCTATAACATGCAATCATCATGTTCAGTGGGTGTTACCCGGGTTGGACACAAGTTTTTTTTAAGTTAACGTGTAATTTTTTCGCTTGAATCTCAAGAAGCTCTTTACTTTACGGAACGATTTGAAACCAAAAAATTAGATCACAAACAACTGCAATCGGTCGAATGGGTGATGATCGCCGATACTCGCTCTCTATTTCGCTGACTTGGCGTCCGAGCCTGAAAATGTGTGTGGACATTGAGATAGTTAAGAATAAGATTATTAGTTATAATAAAGGGTTAGAAGAAATGAAATCACTTTATTTCAATCAATCACGCACTAATATCGTCTGAATAAAACTTTCGAATTGAAACAGGCCAAGAAGCGAGTGATAAAAATGTACCTCATGATACACCATAAGACATCCACCTGACAACAAAAATGCGGCGTTTTCATTCATGCGGATGCGGTTATAACAAAAGATTATTTTTTTGAGATAATTTGTAGTTTACCGGAATTTCCCTATTTATTGAGACTTCATTCCCTCACTCACTCACTGTTCAACTTTGCTTTGGCACAATAATAACCAAAAAATTTCGGCGCCTATACTACTCGAGATTTGAACCCGCCACCTGCCGCACCACATACCAATCCACTGCACTAACCATGCATGGGTGGTGTACCCGCCTGACCGTCGCTGGCCCCAGCCGCCGAAACGGGCGGTTATTATAATACTGTTACGTCGCCTAAACTAGTCGAGTCTCGAACCCAACACCTCTCGCTTTTCCTAACACCATTCTATCCACTCCACAAACTACTCGAGTTTCGAACCCACCACCTCTCGCACCTCATACCACCCTCCTATCCACTGCACTACTAACCATGCATGGGCGGTGTAGCCGCCTGACCGTCGCTGGCCCCAGCCGCCGACACGGGCGGAGTGGCCTGCGGAGGCGGTTGCATGGCGGGTGCGCCCGGCTGTTGTTGTTGTTGTTGTTGCTCATGCGGTTGTTGCTGTTGTTGTTGTTGCGGTGGGGGTCCGCCGTGTTGTTGTTGTTGTGGCGGATAGCCCTGATGAGGTGGCGGATAGCCGGCACCCGGTGGCATTTGCTGTAATGAGCGGGATGAAGTCAGAGGTGGGCCGCTGGAGGGGAGGGGGTAGGGGGTTACCTCCACTTTTCATGGCCGGCGGGTAGCCTACCCCTCCCCCTAGACAAAAATTTAGGTCGCCTACCCCCTCTCCTCTACTCGAAATTTTTGAGAAAATCGGCCTTAAAACCTGATTTTGAGGCTCATTTTTCAAAAATTTTGGCTGTGAGATTTTTCTTTCGAACAAACACGTTTTCTGGGTCAATTTTCTTGGTTAAAACCTGAAAAAACCAGTACATGTGATGTTTATACCTTAGAATAGAAGATTTTTAAGCAAAAACAAGGCTTTTTTGCGAAATTGTTTTTTTCTACCCCCCTACCCGACCTTACCCTCCACTTTTCGGGGTGGGTAATCTGAGACTGAGATTTCAAAATTCTACCCCCACCCCTGGATGACGTTATTTAAGAAACTTTTTTTAGTAGATGACCTATCCTATCATTGATTATGACGAAAAATACAAAAAGTTGACTGATTACTATAGTTTTCAAGTAAGATTGAACGTTTTGTGGAACATCTCATCGTCCTCATTCATTATCATGCAGCTGCAAATATCGAGGGATGCGTTATTTAAACACCTTTAAATTTTCACGCTGTTCAACGGAATACTATCGTTTCCTACGAAGATGGATTAGACAAATGTCTCATGAAACATTTCTCAACTATTTATTATGGAACTGCAAAAATTGAAGGATGAGTTAATTGTTCACTTTTTATTAGATGACTAAATATTCAATATAACTATCGGATTACTAGGGTTTATTACAAAGATGGATTTGATCAATGTCATGTGATTTTTTTTTTACTAACCGGATGCTGTTGCGGCGGATATCCATGAGGCGGCGGCATTTGTTGGCCGGCCTGCGGATAGTAGGGCTGCTGCGGTGGGTAGCCCGCACCGGGCTGACTCGAGACGGGCGGCTGACCCGGTGCGGCGGCTGTGGCACCCGGTGGCAACTGACAAAACAATTTGATTGAATAAGAAAAGGTGGGTTCTTTCATTGCGTAAACCCATCGATTGACATTAAAATAAACAAAAAAGAGTAAAATATTTCTTCTATTTTCGTGAACTCATGGACATTTTTTCAGGCACAAATCAGCTGCGCGATCAATTTAGGCGGCTGGAACTGTTTTAGATTCGGTATCGTGATGAACAAGACAAAAACTAATGTAAAATTTCGTAAAAAAACCGGCAAATGCGAGTATTTGAATCACATTTGGGCGAAAGAAAATTATGGACGGATGAAAACCAGAGCCCAAACAATGTTTTTATACTTTCCCGTCCTTGACGGAAATTGAGTTCAAAAGTTCACGAGTACTCAAGTTGGACAAGTACCCGATATTGATCGCTAAGTAAAGAAAATTAGTTTTACAGAATTTCTTCTCTCGCAATAACAACAAACGATTTGAAACACAATTTTGCATTTTTTTAATGACAAAATATATAACCGCATGTGTAACACCAACCTGTTGCGGCGGATACGCGTGCATCGGCCGTTGCGGCTGGCCGGGTTGCGGTTGCGCCCCACCGTATGGTTGCGGTGGTGCGCCCGGCTGCTGACCGGGTTGACCCTGGGGCGGGCCGTAGCGCGGCTGCTGGTAGTAGGCGGGTTGGCCCTGTTGCACGTAGCCTATAACAAATTCAGGTTTATTTCGCATTTTTGTGTCCTATCAGTTGAATGGAAGCCTTTGTAAACAATAACATATATCATGTTTTACAACACTGGCTCTTTAGCACGTAGCCCGCAAGAGTAATAATTGAAAGTAAGCCCTTTTCATGATCATTTGGCCTTTCTGTCATAACAATTGACATACATCATTTCATTAGTAATCTAAAAGTTGCGGACACTTTTAGGCCAAAACTTGAAACATTTGACCTGGAAAGGAATTCAATTTTTCCCAACAACAACCAGCAGTTTTCCTGCAACAACCAGCAGTTTTCCTGCACATCAGGTCATAAAACTAACCTCGAGCCAGCATTGTCTTTATGGGTGATCTTTCTGGGAATCCCTGCGTGTTTGTGTCTTTATCTTTCTGACCATGAACAGCGGTGGTTCTTTCTGACTTTCGGAGAAAAGTCGGCGGAACCCCCGAACCGGGCAGATTGATTCGGACTTTGGACTTGGGCGGATCTTTGGCTCTATTGACTAAGATAGAACGCTAGAGAAATGAGGTTCTAGAAACTGTGGTTAACGCCAAACCAACGCAGTACAAAAAAGACAGCAAACATTATAAGCAACAACGCATTCATGAAAACTATATTTACGATTACGAATGCAACTTATTCTGAGCCGATTTGAAAATAACAGCTCAAACAAAATGAAAAAACAAACAATCCCGACCAAATATCTGGGAAAGCAGCGAGAACAGCTTAAAATATGTGACTATTAAGTGATCTAATCTAGATTTTCTTTAGCTGGTCATGTCAATGTCATAACAACCAAAGCCTTCAGACTTCTGAATTGCACTGTTTGATGATGATTCCTCAACATAGTCAGTCCGGGAATCAAATCATCACAAGGCAAAGGCACGCCTCCCACTTTTTCCCTACCACATTTAAAAACAAAAATAAAAAAGTTGTAAAAACCCCGTGAAACGCACCTCCGGGATAACCCTGCGGTGGGTATTGACCCTGTGGGTACGATTGCGGTGGGTATTGACCGTGTTGGTAGTAGGGCTGCTGTTGCGGGTGCGGCATAGGTTGGCCGGGGGCGCCCTTCAGTATGAAAGATTATGTTGCAAACTCGGTTCAACAATGCATAAAAGTTTGAATCAATAAGAAAAAATATGAATCAATGTACGATTTTTTTAATATCATCTAGAAGCCACTTTCTACAACAGACCTGCTGTGGCGGATAACCGGGTTGTGGCGCGGGCGCTCCTGACGCAGGGGGCGGAGCTTGTGGCGCACCGGTGGGCGGTGCTGCCGCAGCGACGGGTGCCTGCGGTGGTTGCGCGGTAGGCGGAGCCTGAGCAATTTAGAGGAGTTAACTTTGTGGATTATCTCTGAAGAAAATTCCGAAAATGGAAAAAGTTCCCAAAATTAGGTGACAAGCCTTCAGATTTAATTGCACTGTATTGATATGAAATTTCATCAACAGTAATAAGGTCGGGAATCAAATCATCACAAGGCAAAAAAACATTCTAACATCAAGTTTTCTTATTTTTTTCATCTACTTAATGTGCATTTATCAGTCACAATCATGTTTCGGCAGACTTTTACACAACAGTTGCAGCATTTTTCCTAAATAAACTATCAGCATTCACCTCCAAAAAAATTATGTTCGCAAAATCAAGAGTTGGTGAAAATCATTAAACGATCTTCAATCAGAATCTCAATCGAAAAAAATCAAATACAAAGCTTCCAAAAATTTTCGGCTTTTTTATTGTTGTTCTTGAATAAAAAGTTGTTTTATTCTATTCAAACATACCATGAAGAAGATTTCTGGTTATCAAAAATGAATTTTGTGGGCCGGTTACGCACGTACGCAATTTTTGTATGTTATCTAAATGTTATGTGAAAAGGAGTTTACTTCTCGAAATTTCAAAAACAGATTTGGAGTCAAACTGCGCGCCAAAAAGTTTTTGAGTAACAAGAAACCCTGGAACAT
Source organism: Daptonema setosum (assembly GCA_964036265.1). NCBI lineage: Eukaryota > Metazoa > Nematoda > Chromadorea > Monhysterida > Xyalidae > Daptonema > Daptonema setosum. Next base: position 21,361,959 of record OZ038448.1, read on the forward strand.
CGGAAACAGATTTGAATTCAAACTGCGCGCCAAAAAGTTTCTGAGTAACACGAAACCCTGGATGGGCTATAACCTGCTGTTGGGGTTGGGGCGCCGCAGCGGTGGTGGCGGTCGGCTGAGCGGCTGCCGTTGACGACGGCGTGGTTGTAGTCGCTGCCGATGATGATGTCATTGCCGTGGTGGCTGAAATGCCCGAATCCAGTTGACATAACCATAACTTTTGTTACAATGAGATATTGGTATGTACTTGACAATTGACAATGGGATATTAGGTATACTAGGGTGCATTGTAACTTAGTGTCTCGTGGGGCTTATTAAGTTATTTCGATCTGTTCTAATTCAAAGCCAACATTATATGTGTTCTGTGTTAGTCCCTGTTCATTTCAGGTAAGTCGACATCATCGTATTAATAAATGGGCATACGGAATATAATACATTCAAATAAGATATGTCAGTCGTTATGAATGTCAGATAGTATGTATGTCAGTCGGTGGAGAACCAGTCAGTCGTTAGTCAGTCATTCCGGTGATCTGGGTCAGTCAGTCAGTAATGTCAGTCAGTCAGTGAATCTAGTCAGTTCGGTGATCTGGGTCAGTCAGTCAGTGATGCCAGTCAGTCAGTGTATTTAGTTAGTCCGGTACGGTTGTCATCACTATAGCCCCCGGTTTCCAGTGTTGGCAGCTGGGCGGGCTGAGTCATGTTGCCGGTGCCGGTCTCGGTGCTGCGCTCAACCCAACTGCCCTGGTTGTGTCAGTGGGGTCCGGTTATGAGCGGCCACCACCAGTGGGCGGAGCCTGTGTTGATTGGGTGGCCGGTGCGGCGGATTGGGGACCGGTGTGGCGGATTGCCACTACGGGCCAGGTGACCTTAGAGTCACCCTCGACAAGCCCCAGTGGGCAATCCGCGGACTAGTATTTATTAGCTGTTACAATGAGATATTGGTATGTACTTGACAATTGACAATGGGATATTAGGTATACTAGGGTGCATTGTAACTTAGTGTCTCGTGGGGCTTATTAAGTTATTTCGATCTGTTCTAATTCAAAGCCAACATTAATTGTGTTCTGTGTTAGTCCCTGTTCATTTCAGGTAAGTCGACATCATCGTATTAATAAATGGGCATACGGAATATAATACATTCAAATAAGATATGTCAGTCGTTATGAACGTCAGATAGTATGTATGTCAGTCGGTGGAGAACCAGTCAGTCGTTAGTCAGTCATTCCGGTGATCTGGGTCAGTCAGTCAGTAATGTCGGTCAGTCAGTGAATCTAGTCAGTTCGGTGATCTGGGTCAGTCAGTCAGTGATGCCAGTCAGTCAGTGTATCTAGTTAGTCCGGTACGGTTGTCATCACTATAGCCCCCGGTTTCCAGTGTTGGCAGCTGGGCGGGCTGAGTCATGTTGCCGGTGCCGGTCTCGGTGCTGCGCTCAACCCAACTGCCCTGGTTGTGTCAGTGGGGTCCGGTTATGAGCGGCCACCACCAGTGGGCGGAGCCTGTGTTGATTGGGTGGCCGGTGCGGCGGATTGGGGACCGGTGTGGCGGATTGCCACTACGGGCCAGGTGACCTTAGAGTCACCCTCGACAAGCCCCAGTGGACAATCCGCGGACTAGTATTTAGTAGCCTGTTAACACTTTAATTCTAACCATCATTTCATTTTTTCAGAAACCCCAGTTGAAAAAGCAATTTACAAAATTGCAACTCACAATTTGAGTCTACTCATACTTCATTATAAACGTTAAAAACCCTGAAACCCGACATCGCGCCGGTGGCTGACTCGTTACTGCTTGGCAGGGGTGGGCCGGGTTTTTTGGCGTTTTGCAGGGGGTGGGGGGTAGAATTTTTACCCTCCCCCGCCCCGGAAAGTGGGGGGGGGGTAAGGTCGAGTGGGTGGGTGGGGGGGGGGGGTAGAAAAAATTTCAGGTTTTAACCAAGAAAATTGACCCAGAAAACGTGTTTGTTCGAAAAAAATTCTCACAGCCAAAACTTTTTTGAAAAATGAGCCTCAAAATCGAGGTTTTAAGGCCGATTTTCTCAAAAATTTCGAGTCGGGGGGAGGGGGTAGGCTACCTGCCGACCCTGAAAGTGGGGGGGGGGGTAACCACCCCTACCCCCCAGCGGCCCACCTCTGCTGCTTGGTTTTCCGTAACTGCGTCTAGCATGTCCAGAGTTTGCCAAATAAAAAGTTGGGCACTTTGTTTTTTCACTTAGCTTTTCTCTTCATATTTACATTTTTTTTCTTAGATTCCCAGCATTCTGTAAAAAGTTTTAACCTATTGGATTTCAAAATGACCGCAGATGTGTATTTTGCGCATTTAGAAAAGAGATTTTAAATTCACAGCATGTACAAATAATCGACGGGTGTTCACAATTTGAGCTCACATTCCCCCCATAAAGGACAATTTCTCTGTGAACAAATTCCCATTTCTCCGTTTGTTCTCTCTAGTCAACTTCAGATACAAAATCTCATCGAAACTGACCTTGGGCCGGCGGTGGTGGCAGACTCGCTCCGACATCAGTTACCGTAACCGGTGTCTGCTGCATCGGCGTCGGCTGTTGTACGGTTTCGAAGTTGGTCGGCAGGTTGGACGGCAGTTGACCGGCGGCCACGAGTTTCGTTTGTGCTTCGTGCCGGGCGCGCATCTCCAGTACGCGCAGTTGATCCAGATGGAACGATTGACGTTCGAGGATCAACTGTTGACGTTGGTAGTCGAGCTGGAACGATTGAGGAGGAGGTTGATATAGTTGGAAAATTGATTCACAAGTACAATATCAGACTGTGTTCGTTGAAAGGAGATAATCCTTAACCGAAAGAATATTGATTATAGGTAACTAAAATCAAGCCCTCAAAAGCGCAGTCAATTCCAGGCCCACCCTGGCTGAAACAGATACCCCAGAACAGCAGGTGGTCTCCTACCAGGCTTTGAACTAATTATCAACAGTTAGCAAAAAGCACTCCGCAGTTTATCGAGATAAATCCGGAACTAACCGCCTCCCGCTCCTTGTCCATGATCGACTCCAGCTCCTCAAAGTGTTTCAGTTTGGTCTCCAGCTTCTTCATTTGCGTCTCCACGAGCTGCGCCACCAGCGACTTGATCTTGCGCTCCTCAACGTTGGCCAGGTGCTGAAAAAATGAGGATATTAGGATGAATGAACGTAAACAAGAATAAAAAAACATTTACTTTTCATAGAACGAAATTTCAAAATAACAGCTGTTAAAGAAATGAAGAATAATTGACTAAATATCTTCAAATTATGAGAGCGTGCGTGATTCTGGACGAAATGTGTCATTTATCGGACAAGATACCTTGAGTCTGTTTTTAGGCTAATTGGTTTTTAGGCTGCATCTTTTAAAAGAAAGAAATCATAACAAACAATGCCTTCAGATCATAAATTGCACTGTTGACAAGACTTCCTCAGAATGGTCAGTCCGGGAATCAAATCATCACGAGGCAAGGTATGCATGGTGTTGTCACTAACGGACGAGAAGGGATGGGAAAAGTGGGATCCCCCCCCCCTCTTTGGAGTTTCCAAAAAGTGGAGTTTGTTCCCGAAGGTGTTGGTAAAATGACCTGAAATAGCGCATTCTTCGACGAAATCCTCCTCCCTTTGGAGAATTAGGTCGTCCGCCTGTCCCATGCATAATGCAAATTTACACTACAAAAACTTCAACGACCAATAACGTCATGTTACTCCCTCTTTTTGTTTTTCACCACACTTATTACACGAACGATCCCAAATCCCAGAACCGAAAAAGAAAATTTATAAAACATTTCCATTCCACTTACCTTAGCCTTGACGGCGGCCGCAGCTAGCGCAGTTGCCGCTGAGGACTGGACCGTCTCCTTGCACAGGGACGTGGCCTCCTCCTTGCCATCGTCCGTCGTTGACTTCTCTCCGTCCTTCTTCTCAGTGGCCGGCTTTTCCGCGTCCTTCTTCTTAGCGTCTTTCTCGATGGTTGTGTCCATTTTCTCATCTTTGGCTTCATCAGCAGTGGCCGTCGCCTTCTTCTTGTCCTCCGACTTTTTGTCCTTGTCTGCAATAAAGGATGATGAATTTCTGTTCTGTTGGAACTTCGAAAAGCTGTTTTATTCACAGCTCACACTGGTTGATTGGCACCAAGTGGATTCGGCGGTTGCTTTCACATGGATTTTTTTATGGTGCCTTCATAGTTGAATTTTAATGCAAAACTGTTTTTGCAAGTTTTCCGTAAACCATTGCTGTCTTATGAAATTTTTGAAGAAAGTGTAAAAATGTGACATGAAAATAGTTTACGAAAAAACTGCAAAAATTGTTTAGAACTTTTTGCAACTGACTATGACAGCACCCTGTTTTGCATGGATTTCTAGAAACAGTAAAATCATTTCAGACTGTTTCGGCTGTGCCTTTCATATAACAGCCTAACTATTTTTAGTTTCGCCGCGATTTCTAGAAAACAGTACAATCTTTTCCCAAAGACCTTCAGATTATGTTGCACTGTTGAATAGAATTCCTCAATAAGATCTCAGTTCGGGAATCAAATCATCACAAGGCCTGGTTGGAATTGAAGTCGAGTTTTATATTTCCTAATTAAACTAAACTAAACTAAACTAATTGATAGAATTTTAATTTTTGGATTGGAGACTAGAACTGATTAAAGAGGTGAATCCGCCTCTCCTCATTATAACCGCTGATCAAAACATTTGGAAGTGGAACACACTAGTTTCGAACCCAGGACCACCAGACTTCGAGGCTGACACCCTACCCACTCGATTATGAAGTTCAGGAACACGAATCGTAAAAACCGCACCTTCATCCTCGTCGACCGCAGCGATGCCGCTCTGGACGAGCGCCGCTTTGGGATCGATCTTGGAGGCGTCATCACCGGCCTCCTCGACCAGCTTGGCCAGATTCTTGCTGTGCGCCTCGGAGAGCAGCGGCGGCACCTCGTCCTTCATCTTCGTGAACTCTTCTGTAAATAAAAATAAATAAAAATGAATAAGAATTCATGAATTAATAAATAATCAGAAATTATTATTTGAAACTGTTATTTCAATATATTCGCGGTTGGCGGTTGGGTATCCAACTTTGCTACTGCGACATGATGACCGAGTAAAGTTGAGTTTTTTTATATGAATGTTAATATACTAAGATTCTTTGTCCTTTAAAGTAATTTAAACGAAACGAAAAATACCTAACAAGTCGATGCGTATTGGGCAAAATTGAAATAGCGAGTAACGAAGAAATGACGTATTACTACTAAATGATAGAAGAAACGCTATAATGTTAATATACTCATTACTCTCTTAGGGCAGAGTAAAAAGGAAAGTAAAAGGGTCATTAAACTTGAAAACATTTCATCGGAGAAAATCTCCTTGGAACAAAATAAAAATGTTTTTCAGCTAAAGGACCCTTTTACTTTCCATTTTTAACTCTGAAAGCACCCTTATAACCCAGAAATCGTCACCAACCGAGCGCAGCCTTGGCGGCGGCGGATGCCACTCGGGGATCCACGACCGATGCCAAGAATGCGACCGTCGACATGACCGGATTGCCCGATTGTGAGAACGGAATCGGCTGATACGCCAACGGACCCAGCACGCCGCCTGAATGAAGAAGAAGTAAAAAACAAAATCCTAATTTCATCAATTTTATCAACACAATTCATTATTTCAATCAACCCAATCTAGTTCGAATAATTTGGGTAGTATAGCAGTGATCAAATCGATATCTTTGTTCACATCGTCGCGATAATCTAGGATGTTCGGGTTTGAGCATTTGAACCCAAGACATTTACTCTGGAATCTTCTAATAAAATGTTTTACACATGACCCTTAGTCTATGAAATTCTCTCTAAAATTGTTATCACCATTAATCCACAAACAAAGTAAACATAATTACGCTTTACAGTTAAATTAATTCTCACTCAAAGCTTAAAACAATTCAAACAGCCCTCAGACAGTACGAATATCGGGGCATCAATAGACGTATTCAGTGTTTGATTTTATTAAATCAATCATTGGGCAGTTGAATGTAAGGTGAACTACTTATTACAATTTATTTACATTCCATTTAGAAATGAAACGATTTCCTGTACTATAAAAAAATGTGAACTACTAATTATAATTTGGTTACATTCCAATAAGAAATGACATAATTTGCTGTACTATTGAATATATGAAAAATATAAATAAGAAAAAATGAAAAGAAATCCGTTAACGTGAAACTAAAACTAGGAGAACCAACCCGAGCTTTCGTCCATATACGGGTCCTCGATCGGCAGTTGCATGAACCTAAAAGTAAGAAAATTAATGAAAACGAAAGCGAAAAATTAACAGATTAAGCGGGAGTTATACTTCAGCGCACGGTGCACGGAGCACGGAGCACGCGTGCTGTGCACCGATTTCGGCGCACGTGCGCAGCGCACCGTTTCTATAGAAGGTGCGCGTGCGCTCGGAGAGTTATACTTCTTGAAATAGTGATCTGGCGCACGCACTGAAAAACTCATGGAAACACATTGAAACAAAAATTTGGGTCGAACTAGATTGTTGGCAACTGCTGGTTACCCGGGACAATTGTTTTCAGCGTTTAAAGAGGACCAAAAAGACATTTCACCAATCTGTGAAATTCAGGTGCAGACATGCTAAAATGAGCTCTTTCTTCATGAAAACATGTTATCCCAGTTGTTTTAGTAACCTTTCAAACATATTTTTATTAAATTCTGTAGAAAAATTAGTTTCTTCAATTTTATTGAGACAGCGCACGCAAGAAAATATCAAATCATTTTGATATTCAGCGCACGGGAACAAAACGGGGCAGCGCACGCGTGCAGGCGCACAGGCGCACAGGCAGGCTGGTGCGCTGGGTGCGCGTGCGCCGGAAGTATAACCACTTTTGCGCACGTGGCGCACCAGCGCGTGCGCGTGCGCCGTGCACCGAAGTATAACTCCCGCTTTACAGAATACATCACGAGAGAAATTCAGTAATACCAAATTATTAAGCTAGACTATCAGATCAGATCCCTAGTCAAGTCAGGTCATTGTATTTCGTGAATAAGACAAAATGGATGGACGCGACTGAATGACAATAAACTTTAACTTTGCCGTAGCGTACTATGCAGAAGAAAATAAAATGAAAACATTAACAATATTAGAAGATGTACAATTTCCATTCCATCCACTCCGAGTCCGAAATCAGTGCATATTCACAACTTATTTCTCTTCTTTTACACTCAAGTTGTTGTACATTGTTATAAATATATAAATAAATAAAATAAAAAAATTTGACGGCAAATTTTGAGAGAAATTTAATTACCACCTCACCTGAGTATGCATTCATCCTGCGTCCGACTGCCAATATGTTCGGCGATCTTATTCCAGTCGTCTTTGTAGAGCTCCAATGCCTCCAACAACAACAGCGTCTCCTGATCCGTCCAATCACGGCCGGCGGCCGCGCCTTTGGTCTTCAAGGAAAATAATTATATAAACATGAAAAAAACTGAAGAACTAAACAAATAACAACGAATAATACAACAATATAATAATGTTTAATCAGAAAAAAAATTCAGTGAAAATGCATTTGGCTTTTTTTTGATAGCGAACCATAGAACAGTCAACTGTTTCTTCGGTGTGAGCTTGTTGAAAAAAACACATCAAAATGCTTCAAATGCAAAACAAATGGAACTCTATTTATAAAATTGGCAATAACTGAGACCCATTGACATTGAGGTAAAAAAACTTCCAAAGACCAAAACCAAATATATTTCAGTTCGCAGAACGGGTTCTGCTCTGCCACTTCACAGGAAAAAGGTTCTTCTTATAGGAAGACATGCTCAACTTGATATACTGATTTCATATACTAAACGGTCAAAACGACTTTTTAAGCAACAAAAACGCAAAATTCAGGTCTAGCCGCCTTCAACACAGCTTATTTAACAAGTAATTCTTTACAGTCTTTCAAACATAACATACAAGAAAAAAGCGCGCGCATTCAAAATTCAAATCCACCCACCTTCAACGCAGCAATCTGTTTGGCGTATTGATCGGCGCGCAGACCGAACTTCAAAACGGCATCCTTGCCGGCTGATTTATCATCTTTCTTTTCGGCTCCGTTTTCATCGGTGCCATCCTTGGAGGCCTCCTCCTGCGAGCTGCTGCCCGGTGCCGCCGACCCCGGAGCCGGTGTGCCCGGTAACTAAATGAGATGGAAATTATCAGAAAAATGGGTTTTGTTTATTTTTTTTACTAGTTTTAACTTATTTTATGATGACTTCAACGATAAAGAATTTGTTCAACACATTTTGCAAGATTTTTTCCGGAAATTGCGATGATTAGGGGTCGGCACGGGACAAGGAATGGGCGGGACGGGACAAAAATATTTATTGGTAAACGGGACGGGACGGGACAAGATTTTTTAGCCGGGACGGGACGGGACAAGAAATTTACCGGGACAAAGCGGGACAAAACAGTTTGTCCCGGGACAAAATCGCTTGTCCCGGGATCTTGTCCCGGAACAAAAAGAGTGAAATTCAAGTGAAAAAGACAACCTTCAAACTTGTCTTATGACCAATTAAACAGAAAATACTTCTTAAGTCGCTGAAAAGATATTTTTCAATACTGATAACCGTATTATTACCATTTTTCTTGTTATAACCCTGCTTTTTATGCTATACAGACTTCAATAACTTTTTTTCTTCACTGATAGACGCTTACTTTATTCACATTATGTATCGAATTTCTGAGAGAATAGCCATGGTTTGCAAAGAATTTTGAAGTCTGAACCAGATATTTTACGTATTTCATATGGTAATATGTTGATGATTTTCTTATAAGAAAGAACACGAAATGAACATATACAGAGTGGGCCAAAAAACGACCACACTTTGATCTGATATAAAAGTGGCTGTGTAGAATAGAATATTAACAATTGTCGTTTTCACCATATGTCAACAACATATAAACTTAGTTCTATCGAAAATTTCGGTAGGATCAGTTCCGATTTGAGAGAATTGTGCACTTTTGACTAAAAAAGTTGCTCGCTCGTTTTTACAACAGCCATACACACCCATATACGATGATTTGTCCCTACGATGAGATTTGTCACTGAAACATGGACTTCTGTTGTTTTGGCAAATTTTCATTGCAGATAACCTTTTCACTTCACTCGATTGTCAAACTATATGCTTTAATATTTAGTATGTTTCCAATCATCATAACAAAAGATAAATAAGGTGTGTGTCGGATCGGGTTTTATACATATACTGTTTTTATCGATAAAAGCACTTAATTTGTTGTGTTGTGTCGGATTAGATTTTAAAAATTCCCGGGACAGTCATAATTCTTGTCCCGGGACAGAAATGCTTGTCCCGGAGTAAAATCCGGGAAATTTCGGGACGGGACAAAAAAAATTTGAACGGGACGGGACGGGACACGGGACAAGATGTTTTAGCCGGGACGGGACGGGACGGGAAAAACACCTGTCCCGTCCCGTCCCGGATTTTGTCCCGGCATGCCGACCCCTAGCGATGATGATTTAACGATACGAAATTTGAGGAGCAAATTTTGCCAGAATTTTTTTTCCAGAATAAGACATGATCCCACGATGAGCATATTACTTTTAAAAAAAATTACTGCCGAAAAAACGATGAACTTGAAAAAAAAATTTGATATTGGTACCGACCTCGGATTTCATTTGTGTTTGCGAGTTGATGCGCGACATTGACGGATGCGGCACGGACTGCAGGCCTGCAAATTTTAACGTCACTCAGCCATTTTTTCTAGCCATAACAACGTAATACTTTCTCATTTTCAATCAAAATTTTATAGCTTATATATAGGTATACCGAAGAAAAAACTTTTGAACGCAAGGAGCGATTCCAGTAACAATACAATAATCATTACCATGCAATAATCGGTCGGTGTCTTAATCGGTGCATAATCATTACCATGCAATCAGCCAGGTTTCGAACCTGGACCACCAGCTTTTGAGGCTGGCACACAACGGACTGACTAGGCGACACAAAACCACCAAACCAACCAGTGGGCGTATCGGCCAACACCATGAAGTGACTGGTCGGTGGCGGCGCGATGGGCATGGGTCGACACTCGGCGTCCACCTGATAGTTGACCAGACCCCATTGCTCGAGAAATGCGTGCACTCTGCAATATGAAATTAACGTTTATCGAACTATTTTTCTTTATTTAACCAGTGAATCATTTAAGTTCCTTATTTAAAAGGGAATGGCCGTTTCGATTATATTTTAACCAAATCCTTCAATGATCCAACATTCTTTTTCTTACATTTTTTAGAGTTCAATACTCAACTGTTCAGTTTCGTCGCGTTTAACAAGATATATTTGGTCATGATAAAATTTCCAGTTGTATAATTTTATGTACAGATACATGGTATGGTAGAGAAATGGTACCTTAGCTCTGTTTGAATGTAAACCTTTATTCTGCTATTATAAACACGAAGAGAAAGTCATGTTTACGATTTTTGTACGGCTGGTAATAGATTAATCAATGTCAGATTTGAAAAAGTTAATCATAACCATGGATTGACATACAAAAAATAAAAAGGGCACATTTTTATGCCAATTGATGATCATAACCGACTATAACGATCATGATGACCCGATTCAACATACCTAATTATGGAGCACACATCGCCGGCAAGGTTCCGTCGACAAGCAGTCGAAGTCAGATACTCGAACGGATTCAGTCGGTACGTGTCGATCATGAAGTTGCGGTAGGCCAGATACACTTCGGGCGTTTTCGACTTGTTCTTGCCGTTGAAGAACTCGGGCAGACCGCGACGTTCGATCGGATGGATTCTGAAATAAATGTGATTATATGAAGGATTAGGATTCAATAAGGAAAGTACAGTGAATATATTTCGATCGTAACTTATGTTATGTCTAATCTGTCATTTTCCAAACTGTTAACGTCTAAAAAGACAAACGAACTGAAAGATACAAGAACAAATAAATTACCTTATCAAATTAAAATCATTTCCTTGCGTCGTTTCATTGTTCATTCGACACAAACTAACATGAAGGTCAGGTCTCAATAAAGACAAGCTGATTATTCTTCCATGACTAGGCTTTGGATACAGTAGACAAAGACAAAAAAGTAAAAAAAAACACAAAATTTTTAATCAATAGAACCAGTACCAACGCATTATAGTCGAACCAGGCCGAATATGACGGGATGACAATGTAGTGCGTCTGTTCAATCAGATTCGATTTGTTCTTGTTGGCCGCTTCATCGTCGGCGCCACTCGCGTTCGCCGCGTCCGTCTGAAAAACATAAAAGTATTAATGAAAACGGCTATCGCGACCCGTCGACCCAGAATTTCGATATTGTTTGTACGGCTCCGGCTTAGTTCCTAGCACCGACTTAAGTTTACAAAAGTTATTCTGGAGCACTATACTAACAGTTTGGCAGGTGTGAGCATCAAAATTAGGTTTCTGTGTAGGCTTAGGCTTAGGTTTTTGAATGGGCTCGGGCGCGTAGCGCTCGAGCCTATCGCAAAAACCTAAGCTTAAGCCTAAGCCTACACAGAAACCTAATTTTGATGCTCATGCCTAGCCTTCTAAACCTATCCAGCTATGTAGGCAGCCTAAAAACCTCCAAATGGCCGGTCGACCGATCTCGGTCGACGGGTCGACCGGTCGACGGGTCGCGATTACCGAATGAAAATAGGGTGAGCCTATTTTTACAACTTGGGCGCACGTGAGTAATTGACAGAGCACAAGTAAGCATAACTTTATAATAACAATAAATTAAACGCACCGCTTCGCCCTCTTTCTCGTCCAATGACGTGAGCTTGGCCGATTTCGACGGGTTCATATCAGCGTCTTTCTCGCGTCCCTTCGGCACTTCGACGGGCGTAGCACCGTTCCATGTTTCTTCATCTTCACCCTCATCATCGTCATCATCGCGCTTGCGTTTCCTACAAATAGAACTTAATTTAAGAAAGGATACTGAAAAGAGATGATCCCAACTCCAAGATTAAACGCTCGAGTTTACAATACGGAAAAAAGATCGGTCCAGGTTTTATGCCAGATATTTTTCAGTTATCTCACATACAAGGCTACACTGAAAAACTGATTTAATAATACAGAATCGAAAATTAGTTCAAAGCAACCCGAAATAATAGTTTCCGATGAACACAAATAACTTTTGACAACAAAACCTGTCTGATTTTGGCGTGGGTGTCGGCGATTTCGCCCGATTGGGCCGACGGCTAACTTTGCTCATTCTACTCCTCGACTCCAGAAACGTCGTTTTCAATTCTCAGAAACGTCGTTTTCAATTCTTTTTATTTATTTTATTCAAGTAAAATCGACCAAATAATTTTTTTAATTTTTTCAAGAAATAAATTTTGAGCCGTGCCAAAATAGAACAAATTTGGAAAACTAGCACTGCACACCTGATGTTTCAATATTTTAGTTCCCTGTTAGTTGAATACGCTTGGTAAAAAAGAAAAACATTTTTTCTTTTACACTGACTTAAGCGAATTTTTGGGTGAAATTGAGTAAATCAAGCACCAACTTGCTCTTTTTCCCGTCCGTTTCAGGTGATGTGGACTTCTTGGTGCGTTTTCCACCTCGGCCCGATGGCTTCTTTTCGGCGGACTCACACATGGACATCAGTTCACGGAGGGTGTACGTCGGTGGTCGATTGGTTTGCTGAGTGAGTGAGTGAGTGAGTGAGTGAGTAAGTGAGTGAGTGAGTGAGTGAGTGAGTAAGTGAGTGAGTGAGTGAGTGAGTGAGTGAGTGAGTGAGTGAGTGAGTGAGTGAGTGAGTGAGTGAGTGAGTGAGTGAGTGAGTGAGTGAGTGAGTGAGTGAAACTCACCCCAGGCAAAGGAAGGAGATAATCCTCTTCATTCATCCATTCATTATGCGAGTGCGTATCCATCAACCAGTTGCACGAGATTCGATATCGATTGAGTTTCTCTGGCTTATCCGCTTCTCCATCAAACGTTATATTATGCTGCCATGCATCGTAGCTGAAAGCGAGTGAGTGAGTGAGTGAGTGAGTGAGTGAGTGAGTGAGTGAGTGAGTGAGTGAGTGAGTGAGTGAGTGAGTGAGTGAGTGAGTATAGAGTGAGTGAGTGAGTGAGTGAGTGAGTGAGTGAGTGAGTGAGTGAGTGAGTGAGTGAGTGAGTGAGTGAGTGTGTGAGTGAGTGAGTGAGTGAGTGAGTGATTGAGTGAGTGAGTGAGTGAGTGAGTGAGTGAGTGAGTGAGTGAGTGAGTGAGTGAGTGATTCAAACCAATTATGCTCCGTCTTGAACTTATAGGCCACCGACAGGATATGGCACAGAGCGCCGCCAGGTTCAAAATCATGGAACAGTGAAGCCTGCAAAAATTTCCATATTTTACAACAACAATTTTTTTAGTAAAATTATACAAAATCTTTTGCATCAACGAAAAAAGCAGGAGAAAAAATTAAGAGAAAGAAGGTTTAACAAACGGGTAGTTTGGTCGAAGTGGGTTCATTGGCTCGTTTTCCGATGGTTTCTTCTTGAAAGGCCATCAACTGAGTAGCTAGACCAGACATGTTCTTGGCGGTGAGCACTTCGTTTTGGACGTGCTGTGAGTGAGTGAGTGAGTGAGTGAGTAAGTGATTGAGTGAGTGAGTTTGTGAGTGAGTGAGTAAGTGATTGAGTGAGTGAGTTTGTGAGTTTGTCAGTGAATGAGTGAGTGAGTGAGTTGTGAGTGAGTGAGTGAGAGTGAGAGTGAGTGAGTGAGTGAGTGAGTGAGTGAGTGAGTGAGTGAGTGAGTGAGTGAGTGAGTGAGTGAGTGAGTGAGTGAGTGAGTGAGTGAGTGAGTGAGTGAGTGAGTGAGTGAGTGAATACGGGAAAGAGTGAGTGAACGCGCGTCAGTGAGTCAAGTACTGAATGATTCATTGATTAAATAAGTGAGTGAGTGAGTGAGTGAGTGAGTGAGTGAGAGAGTGTGTGAGTGAGTGAGTGAGTGAGTGAGTGAGTGAGTGAGTAAATGACGTAGTCAACCCACCTTCTTCATATGCTTCATCAGCCAAGCCTTGATACCCTCCATCTGATTCAACGTTTCCGGCGACTCGAAGAACCGAAAATTCGGCGATCCGTCCGTCTTCTTCTGAGGAGCCGCCATGATTTTCTATTCGGATTTTTTCGGCGATTCGGCCCGATTTTTTTCGGGGATTCGATACGAAATTTTTAGAGTCCGGTAATTCAGATCAAATGATTTAAGGAGTTGCCGACTCTTTTGCAGAATCAAGTATTCTATACTGAGGAATCGATGTTTTTTCAGCGTACGGAATCCGTTTTTTCCGAGTCGTGTTTCAAGAATCAATTGAATCACGTTGAATCGATGATGAATGATTAATCAGAATCAGGAATTAATCGGAAGACATGATGAATGGAATGATTCAATGATGAGTATGAATCGTTGAATGAAGAAGTTTGATCAATTAATTGTAGTACCCGCTGAATTTCATCCCCATTCACTCGTGGGCAAGATTAGGTTTGGTTTTACACCTGCAATGCGGAGTATATGAGGAATAGGACATTCATGAAAATAAATTTATAAGTAACTATTTCGATCAACCTGTCACTTTATTACGATTACTCTTTACTAACATAGGTACATCTAATCCAATGATCGAGACAAATAAAACTGAAATACAGAGTTTGGGTCATTCTAATTTTGCTTATTTTTTGAAGTAAATTAAAACTTTTCATTCAATATGGCCTACTCAAGGATTCCTGTCACTCAAAATAGGTTTTGGCGCAAAACTTGAATTCAAATCTGCTTTTTACGCTAATAGAAATTTTCGAGGAAAAGTTCATGACAGTTGGACAACACACCACTAGCGGACGAGAAGGGGGGGGGTGGAATTCCCCCCTCTTTGGCGGTTTCAAAACGTTCAACTTATTCCCTAAGGTGTAGGTAAAATGACCAGAAAACTGCCAATTTCTCCCTCTTTGAAGAAATTCCCCTTCCTTTGGAGAAAGTCCCCTCTTCCGCCAGTGCAACATACAGTACAGAATGTCGCGCATAATAAAAAAAATTATAATAAAAAAAATATATAAATATATATAAATATCTATATATATAAAATTATAAACTAAAAATATAATTCATCGCACATGTGGTGATAACCGGTCCTTAGAAATAATTGTTAATAACAGGATACCTTTACGTGGCTATATTCACGTACGCTGGCGGACCAGTCAGGTCCCCAAAGGAAGGGGAATTTCTCCAAAGAGGGGGAATTCGCAAAATTTAGGCCATTTACCTACACCATAGGGAACAAACTCTACTTTTTGAAATTGCCAAAGAGGGGGGAATTTCACTTTTCCCACCTCTTCTCGTCCGCTAGTGTTCACGTACACGGCTTCATATCAACTCAAACTCGTGTCCTGTATGTTTGTTGATGTATTAATCCAATTAAGTCCGGAAATTACGCTTGTACCATTCAAGTTCAATTTGTCCGTGAACGAATGAACAAATTTGTGATTGATGAATGAAAAAATGCGTGAATGCGTGAATGATTATCTCACGGTTTGTCAACCCAAC
>OZ038448.1:21381904-21406904 GCA_964036265.1 Daptonema setosum
GTCATTGGACGAGAAAGAGGGCGAAGCGGTGCGTTTAATTTATTGTTATTATAAAGTTATGCTTACTTGTGCTCTGTCAATTACTCACGTGCGCCCAAGTTGTAAAAATAGGCTCACCCTATTTTCATTCGGTAATCGCGACCGGTCGACCCGTCGACCGAGATCGGTCGACCGGCCATTTGGAGGTTTTTAGGCTGCCTACATAGCTGGATAGGTTTAGAAGGCTAGGCATGAGCATCAAAATTAGGTTTCTGTGTAGGCTTAGGTTTTTGCGATAGGCTCGAGCGCTACGCGCCCGAGCCCATACAAAAACCTAAGCCTAAGCCTACACAGAAACCTAATTTTGATGCTCACACCTGCCAAACTGTTAGTATAGTGCTCCAGAATAACTTTTGTAAACTTAAGTCGGTGCTAGGAACTAAGCCGAAGCCGTACAAACAATATCGAAATTCTGGGTCGACGGGTCGCGATAGCCGTTTTCATTAATACTTCTATGTTTTTCAGACGGACGCGGCGAACGCGAGTGGCGCCGACGATGAAGCGGCCAACAAGAACAAATCGAATCTGATTGAACAGACGCACTACATTGTCATCCCGTCATATTCGGCCTGGTTCGACTATAATGCGTTGGTACTGGTTCTATTGATTAAAAATTTTTTTTTTTTTTTACTTTTTTGTCTTTGTCTACTGTATCCAAAGCCTAGTCATGGAAGAATAATCAGCTTGTCTTTATTGAGACCTGACCTTCATGTTAGTTTGTGTCGAATGAACAATGAAACGACGCAAGGAAATGATTTTAATTTGATAAGGTAATTTATTTGTTCTTGTATCTTTCAGTTCGTTTGTCTTTTTAGACGTTAACAGTTTGGAAAATGACAGATTAGACATAACATAAGTTACGATCGAAATATATTCACTGTACTTTCCTTATTGAATCCTAATCCTTCATATAATCACATTTATTTCAGAATCCATCCAATCGAACGTCGCGGTCTGCCCGAGTTCTTCAACGGCAAGAACAAGTCGAAAACGCCCGAAGTGTATCTGGCCTACCGCAACTTCATGATCGACACGTACCGACTGAATCCGTTCGAGTATCTGACTTCGACTGCTTGTCGACGGAACCTTGCCGGCGATGTGTGCTCCATAATTAGGTATGTTGAATCGGGTCATCATGATCGTTATAGTCGGTTATGATCATCGATTGGCATAAAAATGTGCCCTTTTTATTTTTTGTATGTCAATCCATGGTTATGATTAACTTTTTCAAATCTGACATTGATTAATCTATTACCAGCCGTACAAAAATCGTAAACATGACTTTCTCTTCGTGTTTATAATAGCAGAATAAAGGTTTACATTCAAACAGAGCTAAGGTACCATTTCTCTACCATACCATGTATCTGTACATAAAATTATACAACTGGAAATTTTATCATGACCAAATATATCTTGTTAAACACGACGAAACTGAACAGTTGAGTATTGAACTCAAAAAAATGTAAGAAAAAGAATGTTGGATCATTGAAGGATTTGGTTAAAATATAATCGAAACGACCATTCCCTTTTAAATAAGGAACTTAAATGATTCACTGGTTAAATAAAGAAAAATAGTTCGATAAACGTTAATTTCATATTGCAGAGTGCACGCATTTCTCGAGCAATGGGGTCTGGTCAACTATCAGGTGGACGCCGAGTGTCGACCCATGCCCATCGCGCCGCCACCGACCAGTCACTTCATGGTGTTGGCCGATACGCCCACTGGTTGGTTTGGTGGTTTTGTGTCGCCTAGTCAGTCCGTTGTGTGCCAGCCTCAAAAGCTGGTGGTCCAGGTTCGAAACCTGGCTGATTGCATGGTAATGATTATGCACCGATTAAGACACCGACCGATTATTGCATGGTAATGATTATTGTATTGTTACTGGAATCGCTCCTTGCGTTCAAAAGTTTTTTCTTCGGTATACCTATATATAAGCTATAAAATTTTGATTGAAAATGAGAAAGTATTACGTTGTTATGGCTAGAAAAAATGGCTGAGTGACGTTAAAATTTGCAGGCCTGCAGTCCGTGCCGCATCCGTCAATGTCGCGCATCAACTCGCAAACACAAATGAAATCCGAGGTCGGTACCAATATCAAATTTTTTTTTCAAGTTCATCGTTTTTTCGGCAGTAATTTTTTTTTTAAAGTAATATGCTCATCGTGGGATCATGTCTTATTCTGGAAAAAAAATTCTGGCAAAATTTGCTCCTCAAATTTCGTATCGTTAAATCATATCATCGCTAGGGGTCGGCATGCCGGGACAAAATCCGGGACGGGACGGGACGGGACAGGTGTTTTTCCCGTCCCGGCTAAAACATCTTGTCCCGTGTCCCGTCCCGTCCCGTTCAAATTTTTTTTGTCCCGTCCCGAAATTTCCCGGATTTTACTCCGGGACAAGCATTTCTGTCCCGGGACAAGAATTATGACTGTCCCGGGAATTTTTAAAATTTAATCCGACACAACACAACAAATTAAGTGCTTTTATCGATAAAAACAGTATATGTATAAAACCCGATCCGACACACACCTTATTTATCTTTTGTTATGATGATTAGAAACATACTAAATATTAAAGCATATAGTTTGACAATCGAGTGAAGTGAAAAGGTTATCTGCAATGAAAATTTGCCAAAACAACAGAAGTCCATGTTTCAGTGACAAATCTCATCGTAGGGACAAATCATCGTATATGGGTGTGTATGGCTGTTGTAAAAACGAGCGAGCAACTTTTTTAGTCAAAAGTGCACAATTCTCTCAAATCGGAACTGATCCTACCGAAATTTTCGATAGAACTAAGTTTATATGTTGTTGACATATGGTGAAAACGACAATTGTTAATATTCTATTCTACACAGCCACTTTTATATCAGATCATCAAAGTGTGGTCGTTTTTTGGCCCACTCTGTATATGTTCATTTCGTGTTCTTTCTTATAAGAAAATCATCAACATATTACCATATGAAATACGTAAAATATCTGGTTCAGACTTCAAAATTCTTTGCAAACCATGGCTATTCTCTCAGAAATTCGATACATAATGTGAATAAAGTAAGCGTCTATCAGTGAAGAAAAAAAGTTATTGAAGTCTGTATAGCATAAAAAGCAGGGTTATAACAAGAAAAATGGTAATAATACGATTATCAGTATTGAAAAATATCTTTTCAGCGACTTAAGAAGTATTTTCTGTTTAATTGGTCATAAGACAAGTTTGAAGGTTGTCTTTTTCACTTGAATTTCACTCTTTTTGTTCCGGGACAAGATCCCGGGACAAGCGATTTTGTCCCGGGACAAACTGTTTTGTCCCGCTTTGTCCCGGGAAATTTCTTGTCCCGTCCCGTCCCGTCCCGGCTAAAAAATCTTGTCCCGTGTCCCGTCCCGTCCCGTTTACCAATAAATATTTTTGTCCCGTCCCGTCCCGCCCATTCCTTGTCCCGTGCCGACCCCTAATCATCGCAATTTCCGGAAAAAATCTTGCAAAATGTGTTGAACAAATTCTTTATCGTTGAAGTCATCATAAAATAAGTTAAAACTAGTAAAAAAATAAACAAAACCCATTTTTCTGATAATTTCCATCTCATTTAGTTACCGGGCACACCGGCTCCGGGGTCGGCGGCACCGGGCAGCAGCTCGCAGGAGGAGGCCTCCAAGGATGGCACCGATGAAAACGGAGCCGAAAAGAAAGATGATAAATCAGCCGGCAAGGATGCCGTTTTGAAGTTCGGTCTGCGCGCCGATCAATACGCCAAACAGATTGCTGCGTTGAAGGTGGGTGGATTTGAATTTTGAATGCGCGCGCTTTTTTCTTGTATGTTATGTTTGAAAGACTGTAAAGAATTACTTGTTAAATAAGCTGTGTTGAATGCGGCTAGACCTGAATTTTGCGTTTTTGTTGCTTAAAAAGTCGTTTTGACCGTTTAGTATATGAAATCAGTATATCAAGTTGAGCATGTCTTCCTATAAGAAGAACCTTTTTCCTGTGAAGTGGCAGAGCAGAACCCGTTCTGCGAACTGAAATATATTTGGTTTTGGTCTTTGGAAGTTTTTTTACCTCAATGGGTCTCAGTTATTGCCAATTTTATAAATAGAGTTCCATTTGTTTTGCATTTGAAGCATTTTGATGTGTTTTTTTCAACAAGCTCACACCGAAGAAACAGTTGACTGTTCTATGGTTCGCTATCAAAAGAAAGAGTCAAATGCATTTTCACTGAATTTTTTTCCTGATTAAACATTATTTTATTTTTGTATTATTCGTTGTTATTTGTTTAGTTCTTCAGTTTTTTTTCATGTTTATATAATTATTTTCCTTGAAGACCAAAGGCGCAGCTGCCGGTCGTGATTGGACGGATCAGGAGACGCTGCTGTTGTTGGAGGCATTGGAGCTGTACAAAGACGACTGGAACAAGATCGCCGAGCATATTGGCAGTCGAACGCAGGATGAATGCATACTCAGGTGAGGTGATTTTTGACCGAAGAGGGGGGAGTTCCACTTTTCCCACCCCTCCTCGTCCGCTAGTGAGTCACAACCATGGGTTGGCAAAAAAATGGACAGATTTTTTTTCGTTCCATACTCATAATTTGGTTTTCTCTCAAAATTCGTCGTCAAATTTTGTTCATTTATTTATTCGCACTTCAAAACAATGTACAACAACTTGAGTGTAAAAGAAGAGAATTAAGTTGTGAATATGCACTGATTTCGGACTCGGAGTGGATGGAATGGAAATTTTACATCTTCTATTATTGTGAATGTTTTCATTTTATTTTCTTCTGCATAGTACGCTACGGCAAAGTTTATAGTCATTCTGTCGGGTCTATCCATTTCGTCTTATTCACGAAATACAATTACCTGACTTGACTAGGGATCTGATCTGATAGTCTAGATTAATAATTTGATATTACTGAATTTCTCTCGTGATGTGTTCTGTAATCTGTTAATTTTTTTGTATATTTTTCCTTTCTAGTTTATTAATTTTTCTTCTCTACATTCAGGTTCATGCAACTGCCGATCGAGGATCCGTATATGGACGAAAGCTCGGGTTGGTTCCGCTAGTTTTATTTCAACGTTACCGGATTTTTTTTCCATAATTTTCATTTATTTATTAGAGTAAGGAAATCAGGATATGCCCGATCGCCCGGCGTCAACCCGGCTGTTAGTTGAAAGGTTGGTTAGCCAACGTACACAGTATTTGATCGGTATCTTTTATTAGTTTAAACCACCAGTTCATACGAGCACAACACGACGGACATCAAATCATCATGGAATCGCGACATTATATTATAATTATTATCATTCAATACATTATCAAATATTATATAATTATTAATAAACTTTACTTTCAGATTCTTCAACAACTTCAATTCCGAAATTAAGATTTTTAATAAAATTTAAGAATAAGAAATACCACACCGCAAAACTGCCAAACCACGAATATATGACCTGCTACTTGAATACACATTTACAAACATACACTAGGTGGTGACACCACCTACTACTCCCCCATGGCCCACGGGGGTCCACGGTGAGGATGACAAATGAATAAATGAGTGGGAAAACGCAAATAGAGAAAAAACACACAAAATATCACTTCTAAAGACACCCTAATCAACAGTATATCACGTAGAAAAACAGCTTAATAAAATTTTCACGTAATATATAGCATAGAATGAATCACCCTAATCACAACCCTAGAATAAAAGTTTTACGATTATAAGCATAAGTTAAAATACCAAAACAACAACTGGGGTGAACTGAACTACGGTACAGGAAAGGGCTCCGAATCCTGCGCTTTCGGACAGTTGATGCTCAGATGACCGACCGTGTAACACGCGTGACACTTGCGCTTCTCCACCTGCACCGAACACGAACGTGCAAAATGTCCCTTGCACCCACACTTCTTACACACGACATCCTGCAACTCACCATCTGACAGGCTGGGACATTCATGGAACCGATGACCCTGCATAGAGCATTTACCACAGCTCCGCGACACAACAGCCTTGTCTCGATACGGCTGACGACGACCAATACTCTCAGCCGCTGATCTTTCTGGAATCTTCGGTTTGCGATGCCCTACAGGTGACATGTTTGATGGCTGCCGACGTTTCTTCACTGCTGATGGCTCAGGCGATGCACAACGACGACGTTTACACACAGTTGGCTGCAAAGACGAACTATTTGACTTTTTAACGGCTTGTTTGTATGAAGTCAAATCCAGGCCAGTCTGATTCACCAATCTGAGACGCCACAGCTTACATCCCGGCATTCCCAAAAGCACATCTTCACCCAGATTGCGCTTAATGTGAAATGACACCTTATGAGTCTCACAACCCAAAGTAACATCAACTTCGCAGGTACCTTCACACCGAATGTCTTTCTGATTAACATCCATCAAAGGCACATTACAGGGTTTCACCACAGGGTATTTAGGCAGACGCATTAAAAAACTCTCATCAATCAGATTAGCCAACGCTCCAGTATCTGCAGTAAAGCGCGAGGACGGTACATCAATACCATTAATAACAGCCGCAATCTCTCTCGATCCTGTCGGCTTACCGCCAGCCAACACCGATTTAACTGGTAATCTGACAGAACTTATCATACTACCACGCACTGTCGAAACCGACACCTCTTTAGACTGTGAGACTACCAGAGCCTTCAACTCCGCTACCTGATCACGCAATTCTTCCAATACCTCTTTCCATTCAGGTTCCACTGACTTTTCTGGTCTTGACACGTCTGTTTCATCACGCCGTATACTCTTGATATACTGTAGATGGTCCTGCTGAGACGAGTGAACATGACCCGAGTTCACACCAACGCTGGCAGGAATACCCCAATCCTGTCTTGCGTCATCACCTGGACACTGCTGATTAACCAAATGACCTGTTTGGTACCCTGAGTTGACCGGTGGAGCGCTAAATACACCTGGTGGACCATTATAGCTGGCCTGTGAACCATCCAAATTGTCTGTAATCCACGGACAACGCTCCGCTATATGACCCATTTGACCGCACGAATAGCATATGCTCGGACCTTGAGCACGTGCATCCGTGTACCACTGGTTAGAGCCTTCACCGTCAGCTCTTTGAGACGACCCACGATCAAACTTAGGCTGCATGTGTCTACCATTAGGATACATTTTGTCAATTTCCTCCTCTTTGACAATCTCAGCCACCACACGATCAAAATCCAGCGTAGGATCCTGATCAGCTCTGGCCGCAATCCTTTTATAGCTCACGTTAATCAGTCCATCCAACAAACGCCCTATTAAAACACCACGTTTATAAACTTCAGGACAGTCCTCACCAAACGGACAGTTGGCCTTCAACCTGGCAGCAAACTGCTTGACCGACTCGCTCTGTCGCTGCCTGCATGACTGAAACGCAATAACACGCTTTGTGCACCGTTGCTCGCTACCATACCGATTCACCAGCACGCGTACGGCTTCCTCCCAGCTAGGTTTGTTTACCATCTCCAAAAAGTCACGTCTGGCTCTGCCTTGCAAACAGTTTATCAAGTGCTCCAACTTGACACTGTCGTCGACATTAGCGTTTTCCAATCTGCTGGTTAGGGCCGAAAACCAACAATTAAACTCCCGTTCGTTTGATCCATCGAACCGATCAAACGTTCCCATGCGCAGCATCTGCTCCTGAGCCCGACGCTCACTCAACTCCGTGCGTTCAGCCATACGCTCACATAGTTTATCCACCACATTTAGCACTGAAATCTCCACAGTACTAGAAGACTGGCGAACACTCGAGCTGACTTCTGACGACTTACACCTGTCGCCTGAATGCTGCTGCGCTACGGTATTATCACCATTAACACCGTTCGTTCCATGAGCATACACCGATCCATCATTGGCAACAAACTCGGCCAACGATACTGGATGACGCTGCGGGGGCGCAACTTTGCCAACAAACTCGGACAAAGAAGCGTACGGCGGCGTGTGTTGTTGAAAAGCAACATTGCCAACAAACTCGGACAATATTGCAGACGGCACTTGATGACTCATCGCACTTTTACCACTAACACCGGGTAAAATTGCGGACGACCCTCGATGATTCAACGCACCTTTGCCACTAACACCGGGCAGAGACGCGGACGGCTGTTGTTGTTGATGCGTAAAATTGCCACTAACACCGGGCAAAATTACAGACGCTTTTTGTTGTTGTTTCGTAAAATTGCCACTAACACCGGGCAAAATTACGGACGCCTTTTGTTGTTGATGCGTAAACATGCCACTAACACCGGGCAAAGTTAAAGACGGCCCACGTTGATACGGCGTACCTTTGCCACTATCACCGGGCAAAGATACGGGCGGCCCATGATGATGCGGCGCATCTTTGCCACTAACACCGGACAAAGACACGGCGTTGCCACTAACACCGGACAACGGCTTAGCCAACTCACTAACTGATCTCACCTGGAAATTCTCCCTAACACAACCACCGGAGTCGGCTAACTGCAAGGGCATCACTCCTTGAGTCAGAGCACATGGACCGACCACTTTACTAAACTGATCTAATTTATCTGGAATTCCAACCGACTGCGACTGCACGGACCCGGATGATCGTCGCTCACTCGCAAACAACGGCTTCAGTCTTCTGTAGGTACCATCCGACGACCCCTCACCGTTGACTGAATCGGCCTCCGAGCGCTCGTACACCTGCACCATCGATGGATCCCAAGGTAACTCTGGAACTAGAGAAAATACTCGGTCGACCGTTATTATCATCCATTTAATAGACTCAGAATATATACCGGATGTTGGCTCAAGTGGCAAAGATAAATAGGCCAATTGAGGGAGAAGTTTTGGCATCTCCTTCATTAATTTCACAGACTTGGCCATAAACGACTCATTAACATTACAGATCAAATAATCGCACCAATTATCCATAAACTCGCGATTTACGACACGGAACCCGAATTCGAAACTATTCTCCATCATAAACCAACCGAAGTAAACACCAAAAACTAATAAAAAACACCGAGTAACCCAACAAATAAAGTATACGTTTGGCTTTGAAAGTTTGAATCCAGGAGCGCCAGTAAGGAAATCAGGATATGCCCGATCGCCCGGCGTCAACCCGGCTGTTAGTTGAAAGGTTGGTTAGCCAACGTACACAGTATTTGATCGGTATCTTTTATTAGTTTAAACCACCAGTTCATACGAGCACAACACGACGGACATCAAATCATCATGGAATCGCGACATTATATTATAATTATTATCATTCAATACATTATCAAATATTATATAATTATTAATAAACTTTACTTTCAGATTCTTCAACAACTTCAATTCCGAAATTAAGATTTTTAATAAAATTTAAGAATAAGAAATACCACACCGCAAAACTGCCAAACCACGAATATATGACCTGCTACTTGAATACACATTTACAAACATACACTAGGTGGTGACACCACCTACTTTAGTACAGAATATTATTTCATTTCTAAATGGAATGATGTAACTAAATATAATTAGTAGTTCACCTTACATCCAACTGCCCAATGATTGATTTAATAAAATCAAACACTGAATAAGTCTATTGATGACTCGATATTCGTACTGTCTGAGTACTGCGTCGCGTGAATTGGTCCAGGAGGCTTTTGAAAATGAATTGCGAATTATTAGTTGTTACAGATTTGGTTACTAGAGGACGTAGAGGTATCAGCAATAAAAAATTGGCGTAGCCTAAAAAATAAGTGTGAAACATTTGAGATGATTTAGGAAATCCAATAAAGTCACTTCGTACATGATATTCTTATTCACATAGTCGCAATGATACTACATGGTCTAGGTAACTTTATTGGATTCCTAAATCATCTCAAATGTTTCACACATATTTTTTAGTCTACGACAATTTTTTCATTGCTGATATGATAGCTTTAACGGTCTCCTTATTAAATTAGGTTAATAATAAAAAAATAATAAAATGTATTGCATTAACTGAAAATAACACATTATTAAAACGAATTGTTTGAACTGAAAATAAATGATAGTTGAAGAAATTACGTAAGTCAGTTAAATGAAATAAACCTGTTATTTAATATTCAGGTGGCGTGCTGGGTCCGTTGGCGTATCAGCCGATTCCGTTTTCGCAATCGGGCAATCCGGTCATGTCGACGGTGGCATTCCTGGCTTCAGTCGTGGATCCCCGAGTGGCATCCGCCGCCGCCAAGGCTGCGCTCGGTTGGTGTCGATTTTGGGCACTAGCGGACGAGAAGGGGTGGGAAAAGTGGAATTCCCCCCTCTTTGGCGTTTTCAAATAAAAAATTTGTTTCCCAAGGTGTAGGTAAAATGGCCTAAACTCTGTGCAAATTCCCCCCTCTTTGGAAAGATTCCCCCTCCCCCTGATTAGCTCGTCCGTCAGTGGTTTTGGGTATATTGAAGATTAATGCTAGTTAGTTTGTTGTTGATTAATTTGGTGTGTATATTATTTATTAATATTTTCTGATAAATATATATCATATTAGTGTTGTTGTTCAATGATATTGACGTTTCTTTTGTTTTAGGCTGTTGTATATTTTTTGGGTTTTATGTAGCCTTTTTAGAGGACGAGTTATCTAGTTGATGCTACCTCTCCTTAGTCGAACTTTTTCCTGGTTGAAGCAACAATTAATGTGCCTGAAGTAATTTCTTTAGATTTTTTTCTAGACTGAACTGTATCAGAAAAACTCAACTTTACTCCGTCGTCAGGTCACAGTAGCAATATTGGATACCCTGTCGCGATGCGATTATATTGAAATAACAGAACAATTCCAAATAATTAATTTATTATTATTTATTAATTTATGAATTGTTATTATTGATAATTTAATTACTTTGCAGAGGAGTTCACCAAGATGAAGGACGAGGTGCCGCCGCTGCTCTCCGAGGCGCACAGCAAGAATCTGGCCAAGCTGGTCGAGGAGGCCGGTGATGACGCCTCCAAGATCGATCCCAAAGCGGCGCTCGTCCAGAGCGGCATCGCTGCGGTCGACGAGGATGAAGGTGCGGTTTTTACGATTCGCGTATCTTGCCTTCATAATCGAGTGGGCAGGGTGCCAGCCTCGAAGTCTGGTTGTTGTTGTTGTTGTGGCCTTTGAAGCTTTGTCTCACATGCCCTCAGTCAGCTGGGCCGCGCGGGCTGGATCCGACCAGAGCAGGGTCGGGTCGATGCCATTTCGAAGTCTGGTGGTCCTGGGTTCGAAACCCGTGTGTTCCACTTCCAATCAAATGTTTTAATCAGCGGTTATACAGATTCACCTTTTTAATCGGATTATTCCGGATCGGATAAAGAATAAAATAAATGAAAATTTTGAATTGAAATAACATCAATTAAGAAATATGGAATACATGAAAAACGTTTCAGTTCCAGCCAGGCCTTGTGATGATTTGATTCCCGAACTGATTATCTTATTGAGGAAGTTCATTCAACAGTGCAAAATAATCTGAAGGCTTTTAGGAAACTTTTTTCTACTGATTTCTATAAATCGCTGCCAAACTCAAAATAATTTGTGTTTTATCTATGAAAGGCACAGCCGAAACAGTCTGAAATGATTTTACTGTTTCTAGAAATCCATGCAAAACTCAGGGTGCTGTCATAGTCAGTTGCAAAAAGTTCTAAACAATTTTTGCAGTTTTTCCGTAAACTATTTCCATGTCACATTTTTACACTTTCTTCCAAAATTTCATAAGACAGCAATGGTTTACGGAAAACTGGCAAAAACAGTTTTGCATTCAACTATGAAGGCACCATTAAAAAGTCCATGTGAAAGCCACAGTCGAATCAACTTACCACCAGCGTGAGCTGTGAATAAAACAGCTTCGTGTGTCCCATCAGAACTTCATTGTCCATTTGTCCTTTATTGCAGACAAGGACAAAAAGTCGGAGGACAAGAAGAAGGCGACGGCCACTGCTGATGAAGCCAAAGATGAGAAAATGGACACAACCATCGAGAAAGACGCTAAGAAGAAGGACGCGGAAAAACCTACCAGCGAGAAGAAGGACGGAGAAAAATCAACGACGGACGATGGCAAGGAGGAGGCCACGTCCCTGTGCAAGGAGACGGTCCAGTCCTCAGCGGCAACTGCGCTAGCCGCGGCCGCCGTCAAGGCTAAGGTGAGTAAAACATATTTTTTTGTGGAAATCCAACTGAGACAATACATAAAAAGTTTTAGTCAAGTGTAAAATGTAATAATAAGGGAAGGTCGTTTATTTGTGTTTGTTTTCGGAAAAAGGTGTTTTGGTAAAAAAAGATGGCTGATAATCATGTATTGTCGGAGCATGTATTATTGTGCGTTCTTTTTTTAATCGGTCGGGAGAAGTAGATTATAATGTTTTTGAAATGCCTTTCGATGCCTTGTGATGATTTGATTCCCGAACTGACTTTTTTGAGGAAGTCTGGTCAACAGTGCAATTTATCAATCTGAAGGCTTTTGAAGGCTTTGTTTGTTATAGCATGTTTCTTCGAAGCCGCTCTTCGCTAATAATATCATCATCAACATGAGAAAGAAAGTCAATGTCACTTATTTATTAGATGAAACATTTGTTTCCGCTTCTTCTGATGGTCGGCTTCAGACTGGTGTAGAATTAGAAATGTATACATTCATTGATACTCCTTATTTTCTTTTTTTTCAGTTGATTTTCTAATGAATTTTATCTAAAAACGTTAATATCATCTTCCCTAATCTCCTCATTTTTCCAGCACCTGGCCAACGTTGAGGAGCGCAAGATCAAGTCGCTGGTGGCGCAGCTCGTGGAGACGCAAATGAAGAAGCTCGAGACCAAACTGAAACATTTTGAGGAGCTGGAGTCGATCATGGACAAGGAGCGGGAGGCGGTTAGTTCTGGTTTTATCTCGATAAACTGCGGAGCGGTTTTTGCTAACTGTTGATAATTAGTTCGAAGCCTGGCATGGCAGGAGACCACCTGTTGTTCTGGGGTATCTGTTTCAGCCAGGGTGGGCCTGGAATTGACTGCGCTTTTGAGGGCCTGATTTTAGTTACCCAAACCCATGTTCAATATTTTTTTCGGTTCAGGATTATCTCCTTTCAACGAACACGCAGTCTGTTATTGTATTTGTGAATCCATTTTCCAACTATATCAACCTCCTCCTCAATCGTTCCAGCTCGACTACCAACGTCAACAGTTGATCCTCGAACGTCAATCGTTCCATCTGGATCAACTGCGTGTGCTGGAGATGCGCGCACGGCACGAAGCTCAAACCAAACTCGTGGCCGCCGGTCAACTGCCGTCCAACCTGCCGACCAACTTCGAAACCGTACAACAACCGACGCCGATGCAGCAGACACCGGTTACGGTAACTGATGTGGGAGCGAGTCTGCCGCCACCACCGGCCCAAGGTCAGTAAGTCATTGTATGGTTATTAGGTCAAAATTGCAAAGATTGACACCCAGTTGAAATATTGTGAATTAACGGTGATCCAATTGCAAATGATCACCTCACCAACGTTTTTTTTAATAAGCTGTGTCTCTTCCTGGATTCTGTTCTGAACCAGGATCACCCAGTTTGTGAGGCTAATACCTCCTTGTGTGTTGTGTCAAATGGAGAATGATATTATTTTGGCTCAGTTGACATTAAGGTTGCTCAGGAAGACTTTAATAGAGAACGTTTTATGGCTAAGGGGTGTTTTTGAAACGGTTATCGACATTTCAGCCACCACGGCAATGACCTCATCATCAGCGGCCACCACAACCACGCCGTCGTCAACGGCAGCCGCCCAGCCGACCGCCACCACCGCTGCAGCGCCGCCACCCCAACAGCAGGTTATTTGAAGAAAATAAAAAACTTTTTATTTAAGAGGCAATCCGTGTAAGGCGCAGCAAAAAACGACACTTCTGGCACATGTTTGAAATTTTTTTTCTCCGATTGTCGTTAAATGGTCAAAAGTCAATTATTCAGGTTATTTCAAGATATGGTGGACAGTTTCAGACCTCAAAATTGTTTAGATCCATTTTTATGACCTTCTGAACATGACCCCTATGAAAATTTTTCGAACATTTCGAAAACACACGATCTGAGCTTATCATCCGCCATTTAAACCATCAATACTAGGTCAATTTTCAAAAAATTTAAGTTGAATCAATAGCTAATTTAATGATCTAGTTATTTATGTTAATTTGGTGATCATTTAAAAAACTGGAAAAATTTTTGAACAAAAAAACCAAAATAAAATTTTGAGTGAAAAAACGTCAATTTTAGCAAAAAATTAAATTTTTTCCAGAAAAATACATTTTTCGCATCGGGGGACTTAGCACATGTTAGACACCCATAACACGTGTTTCAAGCCCCGTAGTCGTTTTTTTCACTGGCCCGTGGGCTTGAGGTCAAAAGACGCCCTGAACATGTTACCATGAAATATCAAATTTTTGAAAATGAACAAAAACTACAATGTTCATCCCCCGTAGAGTGAAATCGATTCAATATTCTTGTTCAGCGTCGAATTTTACCTCTAGGTGCATGTAACATAGTCACAACAAGATGTCTGTAATAGTCTGTTACTTTGGATTATGGCTCCGCGCGATATGAATTTACGCAATTAGCAATCCGTGTAAGACGCAGCAATCCAAGACATGTTTGGGACATATGTCTTCCGATTGTCGTCCAATGATCGAAAATCAATTATTCAAGTCATTTTAAGATATCATGCATAGTTTCAGACCTCAAAATTGCTTAGATCCATTTTTATGACCTTCTGAACATGACCCCTATGAAAATTTTTCGAACATTTCGAAAACACACGATCTGAGCTTATCATCCGCCATTTGAACCATCAAAACTAGGTCAATTTTCAAAAAATTTTAGTTGAATCAATAGCTAATTTAACGATCTAGTTATTTATGTTGATTTGGTGATCATTTAAAGAACTGAAAAAAATTTTGAACAAAAAAACCAAAATAAAATTTTGAGTGAAAAAACGTCAATTTTAGCAAAAAATTAATTTTTTTCCAGAAAAATCCACTTTTCGCATCGGGGGACTTAACACATCTTAGACACCCATAACACGTGTTTTAAGCCCCGTAGTCGTTTTTTTCACTGGCCCGTGGGCTTGAGGTCAAAAGACGCCCTGAACATGTTACCATGAAATATCAAATTTTTGAAAATTAACAAAAACTACATTGTTCATCACCCGTAGGGTGAAATCGAATCAATATTCTTGTTCGGCGTCAGATTTTACCCCTAGGTGCATGTAACATAGTTACAATAAGATGATTTTAATGGTCTGCTTCTTTGAATTATGGTTCCGCGCGATATGAATATATATTGTACATTTTACGCCCTGCCAGAGAAAGCTTGCATTGAAATCTACATTAAATATGCGTTTAATCAGTAGCCAAATTAGTAATTCAGATAAATAAGATAGCTTTGTATTCAATAAAGAAGCCAATAAAAAAACACCAAAAAATGTTCTGGAAAATTGGAGAAAAATGATTTCGAAAAAAATTGCTTTGAAAAAAATTCATTCTAAAAGAATCATCACAAGTTGGACACATACATTTTGTCTTTCCAATCCTAATGTTTATTTACTTGACTCCTGGCCTTATGGTAAAATTCGTTTTAAAATAAGCGAAACAAATTGTCATCTGTTTCTCAGCATCCATGCTTTTACGAGTATTGAATTGTATCCGAACACTCGGAATAAGCTCGAACACCTGAGCTGCTTCGAAATTTTGTGTACAGTTTCCTTCACAGTGAACTAAACGTTTATTGTGATGTACTATACTGTACCTACATATATTGATGATAACCGAAAACAAAACGTTTATTTAATGATACTACTTTTTCTAGAACATGGTTTCGTGCATGATTCTTTGTTTTTTATGTGTTGCCTTTTGAAATTACAGTGAATCTGCACTCAAACAAATTTGATAGGCCTTTAAACGTTTTATTTGATATCAAATCTTTTTATACATTATTGTAAACTTGTCAAAATTCAAACAGTTGTCAATCACACTCTTTCAAAGTTCAACATATCACAGTCATAAGCAGGGGTGGGCCGGGGTTTTTCGCGTTTTGGGGGGTGGGGATTGGGGTGGGGGGGAGGTGGTAGCCGACAGAAAATCCCATCCTACCCGCCCAGTCCGAAAAGTGGGGGGGGGGTAAGGTCGGGTAGAGGAGGGGTGTAGAACATTTTTTCGCAAAAAAGCCCCGTTTTTTGTTTGTTTTTGCCAAAAAAATCCCTTATTATAAGGTATAAACATCACATGAACCGGTTTTTTCAGGTTTTAACCAAGAAAATTGACCCAGAAAACGTATTTGTTCAAAATAATTTTCACAGCCAAAATTTTTTAAAAAATGTGCTCCAAAATCGAGGTTTTGAAGCCGATTTTCTTAAAAATTTCGAGTCGGTGGGGAGAAGTAGGCGACCAAAATCTTTGCGTAGAGGGAGGGGTAGGCTACCCGCCGATCCTGAAAAGTGTGGGTAACCCCCAACCCTCCCCCCAGCGGCCCACCTCTGGTCATAAGTGATTGATATTATGTAAAAACATAAGAAAGAGTTACAGAAACTGATGTATCCCTCCGTCAATCACATACAACCAGATGGACTAGCTCTATGGAACAAGCTATGCGTATGTAACTGAAACTTTGTGACGCCAGAGTTTTTTTGGACTGATATCTGGTTAGATACGAGCGGGAGATAATAAACTGTCTTGAGAGAAAAATACTTTCGTTGTAAATCTGTAAATCACAGTTCATGCACAATCAATACAAACATACATCCATGAGATATGTTGAGTAAAAAAATCATATTCTAGTTTCATTCGTCGAGAACATTTCAAATTGTTTTAGTAATTATCTGCCATCGTGTATCAGTAAATCTGATACTAATCATAATAAAATTTGTCAGTTACATACAGATAGCTTGTTTCCTAGAGCTTTTCCATCTGGTTGTATGTGATTGACGGATGGATAAATCAGTTACTGTAACACGTTGTTTTGCCAATCGAAATATCCTTTCAAATGCTATTCTTAAAAGTTGGAAATACATGGTTAGTGGAATTGTTTTCCAAACTGTATGACCATGATAAGTTGAACTTTAAAACAGTGTGATTGAAATTTCATACGTGATTTCAACGCTGGGTTTTGCTTCATGAGAATCATTGTCACGAAAACCGTTTGAAGTTTGAAAAGTTCAGGAAGTTTACGATGTTTCGCAGAAAGAATTGAATTCCTGTATAACGTTGAAAGGATCCTTAAATTTAAGTGTACATTCGGATTATTTACGGAAAAGATAACCCAGATAACAAAAAAATCATGCACACAACCATGTTAAAAAATAATCACCACATGAGCATATAGTTTTCGGTTAGCATCATACATACATGTATATAACGGTTATGGTATTCAAAAAAGTGCTTATATTCATATTAGTATCATAATATATTCCTTATAAATAATATCTTATGATAAATATTCATAAAATAATCATGTCAAAGTTTGAAGCAGCTCAGGAGTGTTCCGGTCTGTACATTTCAAAACTCACAAAAAGTTTCGGATACTGAGCGAGGTGAAAGGAGTGAGAGAGGTGAACGTTGTTGATGATCAGTGATTGTCATTGTAAATCGGATGACCGTTATTTCACTATTGTGACTTGGTATCCTACTTTGCTATTATGGCATAACAACAGAATAAATTTGATTTTTTTTGAGATAGAGGTGAAAATTTGTTTAGGTTTTTGTGAAACGGGTTTAAAACGCATTCCCAGGGGTCAATAAAAGCTAACCACAGGGCCGAACAAGACAAAATTTTGGTGCCCAACAAGTTCCCTAAGCGATAGAAAAAACCTGTGTTTTTTTAGTTTTTCTCGGTGTCTATATTGAATACATGGCTAGCAAATTTATCTGAATTACTAAATTGGCTACTGATTAAACGCATATATTATAGTAAATTTACCGAACATAATAGATTTGAATGCAAGCTTTCTCTGGCAGGGCGTAAAATGTACAATATTCATATCGCGCAGAACCATAATTCAAAGAAGCAGACCATTAAAATCACCTTATTGTAACTATGTTACATGCACCTAGGGGTAAAATCTGACGCCGAACAAGAATATTGATTCGATTTCACCCTACAAGTGATGAACAATGTAGTTTTTGTTAATTTTCAAAAATTTGATATTTCATGGTAACATGTTCAGGGCGTCTTTTGACCTCAAGCCCATGGGCCAGTGAAAAAAACGACTACGGGGCTTAAAACACGTGTTATGGGTGTCTAAGATGTGCTAAGTCCCCCGATGCGAAAAGTGGATTTTTCTGGAAAAAATTTAATTTTTTGCTAAAATTGACGTTTTTTCACTCAAAATTTTATTTTGGTTTTTTTGTTCAAAATTTTTTTCTGTTTTTTTAATGATCACCAAATCAACATAAATAACTAGATCGTTAAATTAGCTATTGATTCAACTTAAATTTTTTGAAAATTGACCTAGTTTTGATGGTTTAAATGGCGGATGATAAGCTCAGATCGTGTGTTTTCGAAATGTTCGAAAAATTTTCATAGGGGTCATGTTCAGAAGGTCATAAAAATGGATCTAAGCATTTTTGAGGTCTGAAACTATGCATGATATCTTAAAATGACTTGAATAATTGATTTTCGATCATTGGACGAAAATCGGAAGACATATGTCCCAAACATGTTTTGGATTGCTGCGACTTACACGGATTGCTAATTGCGTAAATTCATATCGCGCGGAGCCATAATCCAAAGTAACAGACTATTACAGACATCTTGTTGTGACTATGTTACATGCACCTAGAGGTAAAATTCGACGCTGAACAAGAATATTGAATCGATTTCACTCTACGGGTGATGAACATTGTAGTTTTTGTTCATTTTCAAAAATTTGATATTTCATGGTAACATGTTCAGGGCGTCTTTTGACCTCAAGCCCACGGGCCAGTGAAAAAAACGACTACGGGGCTTAAAACACGTGTTATGGGTGTCTAACATGTGCTAAGTCCCCCGATGCGAAAAATGGATTTTTCTGGAAAAAATTTAATTTTTTTCCAAAATTGACGTTTTTTTACTCAAAATTTTATTTTGGTTTTTTTGTTCAAAAATTTTTTCAGTTTTTTAAATGATCACCAAATTAACATAAATAACTAGATCAATAAAGTAGCTATTGATTCAACTTAAATTTTTTGAAAATTGACCTAGTTTTGATGGTTTAAATGGCGGATGATAAGCTCAGATCGTGTGTTTTCGAAATGTTCAAAAAAATTTCATAGGGGTCATGTTCAGAAGGTCATAAAAATGGATCTAAGCAATTTTGAGGTCTGAAACTATGCATGATATCTTAAAATGACTTGAATAATTGATTTTCGATCATTGGACGACAATCGGAGAAAATTTTTTTCAAACATGTGCTGGAATTGCTGCGTCTTACACGGATTGCCTCTTAAAATATAGGCTTTCAAATGAGAACGATTGAATCGGTTGTTTATAGCTCGAGTTATTAACGTTCAAAATCGTATGTTTTTTGACCCATCCTGTTGGTATGTATGTACAATACGTGTAGAGAATCAATGTTTTTTGGCGGAAACCAAATACTTCCAACACCAGAGTCATATAAAACGTGTTTGCAACGGAAAACTGTATATGGAAATCGGGAAATAGTTTTTGTCAATACCAAAACATCAAACGTTGTGGTTTATGTTTGCCTGCATGGACAATGCTTGATTTTCTCACCGAATAGTCCGGAATATGGTTTTTGCAATGATTAATCATCAGGCCTATATTCTACTCTTCTTATTGATGTTAAACATGTGACATTTCTTTGTTGTCAGCTGCAGTGTTTAGTTCCCGGCGGTCATTGTGATAAAAATTATCCTGAGTTTTATGATAAAAATTACTTGTAAAGCTATTGATTTCTTGTCTCTCACTTTTTACGATCAGCTCAACTAGAACCATATTAGTCACTCATTATGTTTTTGAGCATTTTTATTTGTTGTAGTCAAGCATATGCAGCTTAGTTGGATCGGCTCAGTAGCGCAGCGCAAGAGCGCTTGCCTGGCATGCGAGCGACCTGGGTTCGTATCCCAGATTTTTGATAAAAACTGCAAACATTTGGAAAATCTGTGGGGTTTGGAAAATTGTGTGTCTCGTTTGGACCCCGCGGCGGCAAGGCTGTTCTGACGCTCATTGAGTCCAAACGTCCATCTCAATATTCATTGGAAGCGGATGAACGTACATATAAACCAGAACAAACGCACGATGTACAAAATTAGGACAAAATTTATTTATCAGGAGTGGTGAAGCATTACTAACCTAAACAAAAGTCAGTCTGACCGAAACTCACGTCAACTTTGACTTTGAATTTAGTTAAAACTGGAAAATTTCAAAACCACACAGTAGCACTCGAGAAGAGGATATGGCATTCACAACTGATTCAGAGTCTAAATTTGAAATCAATCCACTTTTGTCCCCGATAAAACTTTAGGTCAGTTGACTGACACTCATATTCCCTGCTGGAAATCACTCACTGAATAGTCGGCAAGTCACTGAAAAAATGGCGCCCATTCAAATTCAGTCCCCTTATCAAATGAGAATACTATAATGAAACTCTCTTCAACCTTGAATTTGTGTTCACAAGTAAAACGATGTTTTATTGACTGAGATAATTTCGGAAGAACATAATTTTTTAGTTCAAAATGGGGAATTGGAAGTGACCTTTTTAATCATTTTTTTCAAAATATTCTTAAAACGTATGAATAGTTTGATTTGTGATCTGCATTGTATCATCTGGATAAGTGAATCGTTATGAAACAGGACTACTGCAAAGGGAATGGCAAAATTTAAAAGAATTCATCCGCGCTCAATATTTTACCAAATAAGTATTGAACCCGTAACCTCTCACATGAAATGCTAACACACTAAACACCAGGCCATCAAGGATCAGCATATACGCGATAAACGCTGGTCTCAAAGCATAGATGTAGCGAGCACACGTTGACAAAACCGGAATCCAAATGAAATGTGGAAAAACAAAATGATTAGTAAATCAGCGTGCATGCCAGACATGGTACATGTTGCGAAAAATATTCTCATGATTCGGTTAAACGCAATGATAATTTTTTTTTAATTCTGGTTATTTTTCGTGCATGTTCACTGATGCAATGTCGCAGTTGGCCTAACTGAACATCATAATAACTTGCACTTATGTACAGGGTGTCCCATCCTTAACCGCCGATGTTGACGGCTCCGTGTTTGAGTTGTATTGGGTCTATATAACTGAAACTCAATTTTCGAATAGAGAAGTCTTTGGCAATTTGTTTGACACCTACCAGAAGTTTATTGGATGTCTGTAGCTAATTTCACAAGCAATCGAAAAAAGGTCCATTTTTGGACCTGTTTTTCTTCATACTGAAAAATTTTTAGTCATAAAAATTTACTCCAAGAGCAGAGCATCACAGGAAAAAGCACAACCCAGATTGGAACAGCATAAAAAACAAATTGAGAAACTTAATTTTCGACTCGGGTACCTCCTTCATCCTCACATCGTTCCCAATGCTCTTCTCTGCCGATCCAGGAACCAGGAAAGGTTTCGATGAGACGATCCCCGGCTACCTGGGGAGCCTAAAATGATGAGCCATAGCACCGTACTGTTGGAAAAACAAGTCACATTTCCAAGTTCTTATACCTGCGTTAGACCAGGCAACAGTCACTTTTTCTAGAAAGCCAGGATGGTTCGTTATGCCAGCTTCACCCGAGATTGGCTCAATGAGACCTTTCCTGGTTCCTGGATCGGCAGAACAGGACAACTTTTGTGGCCTAGACCTCATTTCTCTGGACTCCAGGCTCCATGGTTATTTGAAGGAGCACGTACTCCCGAGGAGTTCCGGTAATACGGCCAGTCACCTCTATATCCTTGAAGAGATGGTTGCAATTCTGTAATGAACTCAGGTTATGTAACCGTGAAAGCTGTGTCTCGACTCGACACTGTGAACGATGTAACAGTTTCAATAACAGTTTCACATCTAATCGACACCTGACCCACGTGTGATACCGACACACAGTCAAAACCAACCGCACGCCGATCAACGCTCTGCTCCTCATCAAGATCGCCGATGTCATCAAGACCATCCTCATTTTGTTGCGACTGGGATGAGCCTCAGATTCCATTTTCTGTGATTTTGGTGGATTGGTGGATAATGAAATTTATTTATTCAATTTAAAAATATAATCTTGAATGATTTAATTTTTCATTTCTATTAAAACAACAACTAATTAGGCTCCGGGCAGATTGAATAATTGGATATCACATTCCATGCCCATGCAAACCGTTACCGTTGATATATTAATCCGATTCTCAGTTGTAAAAATTTACATAGAATTTTACCTACGCACCTTGATTTTAAAAAGAACGTAAATAAAACGTAACATATTCGTTCCTGAACGGAACTGTGTTGTTCTCTTTTTGTTCCTTTTTCTTTGGTAAATTATGGGAGTGTAAACATTTATGTTCTTCGGAAATCTACGTATATAGCGAACATAAAACTTTGTTCGCGAACGGTATATAGACACAATTCCATTACGTTCACAAAAGTCCGCCAAATTCACCGAACATAATTCAATTTGTTCACGAACAAAAATGTGAACATAATAAAAGAACGTAAATTTCGAACATAATATTTGATTTCGGCAACAGTGGTCAGGATTAAGGAGGTACCCGAGTTGAAAATTGAGCTTCTGAATTGTTTGTTTGCTGTTCCATTCCAGGTTGTGCACATTTCTGTGTTGCTCTGCTATTACATTTTATTGCTATTACATTGCATTTTTATCAAATTTCAAAAAAACCTAAAAAAATTACAGAAGGAAGAAAATTAGTTCAAAAATATTGCTTTTTTTAGATTGCTTGTAAAGTTAGCTACAGACGTCCAATAAACTTCTGGTAGGTGTCAAACAAATTGCCAAAGACTTCTCTACTCTAAAATGAAATTTCAGTTATATAGAACCAGTACAACTCAAACACGGAGCCGTCAACATAGGCGGTTAAGGATGGGACACCCTGTATAATGACGGATGAATTGTTTTGCGTTTCAGTGCGTATCGGGTCTCAAATTTTCCATGCATTTTGGTTAGATGAATCCAACATGAGAAAATGTTTCGAATTAGTTTTTCCTGTATTCTGTTTATAACTATAGTCGCAAATAAGTTACCGAGAATCAATAGAACATTTGCCGAGAATTCACACACCTTTTTGAGATTACCAATTTTTTAGTAGTTCTAACAGTTTCCTTGCTATTATTGGACAGATTTGATAAGATTTTGCTGGAATATACAATATACATTAATGAAGCGGGCGGGGGAGAAGGTCTGGGGGGTTTACTTTAAATCGACTTGCCTGAGAAAACCTACAATTTGTATGGGAGTATGCGTCGACGAAAAAAAATTTGAGCTGTTAACGGTTTTAGAACCACTATATAGTGGGTAGTAATCGACCATATTATTAGGGTTCACAGATATTTCATTCCCGAAAAGGAGGACTTTGAAATTTCAAAAATGAAAATTTCAGAGATCTGAAAAAAGTTGCGTTTTTTGTTTTTGAGCGGCCATATAGAAAGATAGCAAAGACATACTGTTCTGAAGTTTTACAAAGTTGTTCTACGTTTTATTGCGGTCATTCTGAGTCCTACCACGCTTATTTTAACCGAATTTTCTAAATAAATATTTTATGAATTTCACCATCGGTCGGTTATCCAGGTGGTTATATTCGAGGAGATTTCCTATCTTAGCTTGACGTATTCAGAATATGACATATAACCCACGAGTTAGCCCAATATTTTGTCTTCACAACCTACTGGTGCCACCTCCCCCCCCCCTCCCCCACATCGTCTTCTTTTAGAATGAAACATTCAATTTTCTGGAAGTTCGTCAAAATTGAGATTTTTTATTTTTCATTTCCAATTATGAAAAAAATTATGTTCAGTTATGGTCTTCTGAAACCTGAACAGCATTTTTTGTCACGTTTTCAGCTTCATTTTGAGCTAAAACAGTGGCTAATTTGATTATTTTTCATTATCTGAAAAAGCAAATGAATGTTGCGGACTCGGGTATATTAGTTGCAAATAATTAATTTCATAATTCCATATATTTCTTTTATTGAACCATTTATGCAAAGATATTATTACACGACTATTCAAAATTGTTTATTGATGTGCTGGCTACAAATTCAACACAAGAAACCACAATTATGAGCTTTTAAATGTGGTATTGAAACGACTTGAAACCCGTTGGTAGGGCCTTCATTATCAGAAAATCGCACAGAATTTTCGCAGAAAATTTCACACCTTTTCAATTTTTGCTCCTGAGAGCTGTCTAATAGTTTAAATTACCGTTTTCTAAGTTTATGGCGGTCATTTTGAGCCTAAAAACGCAAAAATTAACCGAAAATCCTAAGTTGAAATTTTATGAATTTTACCGTTTGATCGCTTATCCAGGTGGTTATTTATATTCAAGGAGATTTCCTATCTTAGCTTGACGTATTCAGAATATGACATAAAGCCCACGAGTTAGCCCAATACATTGTCTTCACAACCTACTGGTGCCACCCCCCCCCCCCCCCCCCCCACATCGTCATCTTTTAGAATGAAAAATACAATTTTCTGAAACTTCGTCAAAATTGAGATTTTTTATTTTTCCTTTTCATTCATGGAAGAAACAATTTATGGTGATTTATGATCTTTTGAAACCTAAACATCAATTTTTGTCATATTATCAGCTTCATTTTTAGCTATAACAATGGTTAAATTGACCATTTTCAATGTCTGAAAGTGCAAATGAATGTTGCTGACTCGGGTATATTAGTTACAAATAATTTATGTCAAACTTCCAAATATTCTTTTATTAGACCATTTATGCAAAGATATTGTTACACGACTATTCAAAATTGTTTATTGATGTGCTGGCTACAAGTTCAACACAATAAACCACAATTATGAACTTTT
>OZ038448.1:21411904-21414404 GCA_964036265.1 Daptonema setosum
TTTGCAGCTAATATACCCGAGTCCGCAACATTCATTTGCATCTTCAGATGTTGTAAAATAAACAAACTAACCACTGTTATAGTTCAAAATGAAGCTGAAAACATGACTAAAAATACTGTTTAAGTTTCAGAAGACCATAGCTCACCTAAGTTTTTTTTCATAATTGGAAATAAAAAATGAAAAATCCCAATTTTGACGAATTTTCAGAAAATTGAATTTTTCATTCTAAAAGAAGGCGATGTAGAGGGGGGGGGGGTAGCACCAGTAGGTTGTGAAGACAATGTATTGGGCTAACTCGTGGGCTATATGCCATATTCTGAATAGCTAAACCTAAGATAGGAAATCTCCTTGAATATAATCATCTGGACAAGCGAACAAACGGGAAAAATTCCTAAAATATTTATATAAAAAAGTTGGTTAAAATAAGCGTTTTAGGGCTCGAAATGACCACAATAAACATTTTAAAACTTGTGATATGGACAATTACACAATTGAACAGGTCTCAGGAGCAAAATCGAAAAAAGAATGAAATAACGACTTTCTGATAACGATGGCCCTACCACTGGTTTCAAGTCATTTCAATACCACATTTAAAAGTTCATAATCGTGGCTTATTGTGTTGAATTTGTAGCCAACACATCAATAAATAATTTTGCATAGTCGTTTAACAATATCTGTGCATAAATCGTTTGATAAAAGAATTATATGGAAGTTTGACATTAATTATTTGCAGCTAATATAGCCGAGTCCGCAACATTCATTTGCACATTCAGATATTGCGAAATAAACAAATTAACCACTGTTATAGCTCAAAATAAAGCTGAAAACATGACAAAAAATGCTGTTTAAGTTTCAGAAGACCATAACTCACCTAAGTTTTTTTTCATAATTGGAAATAAAAATGAAAAATCTCAATTTTGACGAATTTTCAGAAAATCGAATTTTTCATTCTAAAAGAAGGCGATGTAGGGGGGGGGGGGTGGGTAGCACCAGTAGGTTGTGAAGACAATGTATTGGGCTAACTCGTGGGCTATATGCCATATTCTGAATAGCTAAACCTAAGATAGGAAATCTCCTTGAATATAACCATCTGGACAAGTGCCCACACGGTTAAATTCCTAAAATATTTATATAAAAAAGTTGGTTAAAATAAGCGTTGTAGGGCTCAAAATAGCCGCAATAAAACGTAGAACAACTCTGTAAATTTTCAGGAATTCTTGTCTTTGCTATCTTTTTATATGGCCGTTCAAAAACAAAAAAGACAACTTTTTTCAGACTTCCGAAA
Organism: Daptonema setosum; assembly: GCA_964036265.1. Classification (NCBI taxonomy): domain Eukaryota; kingdom Metazoa; phylum Nematoda; class Chromadorea; order Monhysterida; family Xyalidae; genus Daptonema; species Daptonema setosum. The sequence goes on from OZ038448.1 coordinate 21,413,190, forward strand.
TTTTCAAAAATTTTTTTTCAAAGTCCTCGTTCTTGGGAATGAAACATCTGTGAACCCTAATACTATGGTCGATTACTACCCACCTTATAGTGGATCTAAAACCGCTAACAGCTCAATTTTTTTTTCGTCGACGCATACCCCCATACCCGCATACCCCCGTAGGTTTTCTCAGGCAAGCCGATTTAATTACAACAACAACAACAACAACAACAACAACAACAACACGATATGGGCAATGTTGCTGCGATATTGGTATCAGTGGTAATACCTGTCATCGCTGAAGCCATTCGAGCGTTTGTTTCTCCTTACGCGCTACTAAACTGTTATCGCGAACCTGATATCGAGTCCTATAACAACAAATGGAAGCGTTTTAAAAAACAAAAACCGGAAACGCCACTTTATTGCATCTTTAATACAGCCATTTACATTATTTACAGGATGTCCCATCCTTAACTGCCGATGTTGACGGCTTCGTGTTTGAGAGGTCTATGTAACTGAAACATCGTTTTCGATTAAAGACCTGGGTTTTTGTCGATACTTACATGAAACCACTCATAAATCTTACCTTCAGGTTGATGAGGACACCGCCCGAGGCTCCTGCACCAATGCCCCAAGGCACGGGCAAAAGTGACGATGAGCTGAGGAAGGAGGTTTGAAATTTTAAACGATTACAATGTCGTTAGTAACACACATCCGTCTCCTTCATGAAGAACGTGGGATTGTGTGTATTCTTCCCGAATATGGCCCCTCCATTTTTTTATACTTTGTCGGGGACATGGGCCGAAACAACGTTTAGAATATCTAAGTTCTTTACAGGTCAGGAAAAACTCATAATTATTCAAAATTCATAACATATGAAATTGTCATCATATAATTTTTTTTTATTTCGTGATATTGTGTTATAATAGGCACGGGAGCAGCTTGGTATCGACTCAAGGTCCAAGTACAACTTTGCCGTTTGTGGCAGCTCGGGTGTGGGCAAATCAACGCTTATCAATACGGAAACCGGCTGCAATGAGGGCGAAGACGGTTACGCCCAGGTTAACTGGCTCTTTTCATATTTCATGAATTTTATAGCATGTGATAAGAATTGACCGCAGATTGTCATGTGTTTCTATATTTTGATTATTGTCTTTCAGATATTTCTGTAATTAACAGTTAATTGACCAATGATGTAAACGCTCTTTAGACTGTTAACTAGGGAAAGTTCGCACA
>OZ038448.1:21423045-21433045 GCA_964036265.1 Daptonema setosum
CTACGTGTATACGTGTACATGTATATTAGGACTGATACAGTGTGCCTGAATTGACTTATTAATTCACAAATGATTTCCTATCTTAAGTTTAGCTATTCAGAATATTGCATATAGCACACGAGTTAGCCCGATACATTGTCTTCACAACCTATTGGTGCTACCCCCCCCCCCCCCCCCCCACTACATCGCCTTCTTTTAGAATGAAAAATTTGATTTTCTGAAAAACCGGTAAAATTGGGATTTTTCATTTTTCATTTCCAATTACGAATTTTTTTACGTGAGTTATGGTTTCTGAAACTTAAACAGATTTTTAGTCAAGTTTTCAGCTTCATTTTGACCTATAACAGTGGTTAATTTGTTTATTTTGCAACATCTGATGGTGCACATGAATGTTGCGGACTCGGGTATATTAGCTGCAAATAATTAATGTCAACCTTCCATATATTTCTTTTATTAAACGATTTAAAAACAGATATTGTTACACGACTATTCAAAATTATTTATTGATGTTCTGGCTACAAATTCAACACAATAAACCACATTTATGAACTGTTAAATGTGGTATTGAAATGACTTGAAACCCTTTGGTAGGGCCATCGTTATCAGAAAATCGTTATTTCACACTTTTTTTCGATTTTGCTCCTAAGACCTGTTCAATTGTTTAATTGTCCATATTACAAGTTTCAAAATGTTTATTGCGGTAATTTTGAGTCCTACAACGCATATTTTAATAAATTGTTTCTACATAAATATTTTAGGAATTTTACCGTTTGGTTGCCTATCCATAGGTGGTTATATTCAAGGAGACTTCCTATCTTAGGTTTAGCTATTCAGAATAAGACATATAGCCCACGAGTTAGCCCAATACATTATCTTCACAACCTACTGGTGCTACCCCCCCCCCCTCTACATCGCCTTCTTTTAGAATGAAAAACTCGATTTTCTGAATATTCGTCAAGATTGGGATTTATCATTTTTTATTTCCAATTATGAAAAAAAAAACTTAGGTGAGTTTAAGGTCTTCTGAAACAATATTTTTAGTCGTGTTTTCAGCTTCATTTTGAGCTATAACAGTGGTTAATTTGTTTATTTCGCAACATCTGAATGTGCAAATGAATGTTGCGGACTCGGCTATATTAGCTGCAAATAATTAATGTCAAACTTCCATATAATTCTTTTATCAAACGATTTATGCACAGATATTGTTAAACGACTATGCAAAATTATTTATTGATGTGTTGGCTACAAATTCAACACAATAAACCACGATTATGAACTTTTAAATGTGGTATTGAAATGACTTGAAACCAGTGGTAGGGCCATCGTTATCAGAAAGTCGTTATTTCATTCTTTTTTCGATTTTGTTCCTGAGACCTGTCCGATTCGATTTTCAGAAAATTCATGAAAATTGAGGTTTCATGTTTTTTATTCGAATTTTTCATTCTAAAAGAAGACGATTATGAGGGGGTGACACCAGTAGGTTGTGGAGACATTGTATTGGGCTAACTCGTGGGCTATATGTCATATTGTGAATAGCTAAACCTAAGATAGTAAGTCTCCTTGAATATAACCACCTGGATAGGCGACCAAACGGTAAAATTCCTAAAATATTTTTGTAGAAACATTTGTTTAAAATATGCGTTGTAGGGCTCAAAATTACCGCAATAAACATTTTAAAACTTGTATTATGGCCAATTAAACAATTGAACAGATCTCAGGAGCAAAATCGAAAAAGTGTGAAATAACGATTTTCTGATAACGGTGGCCCTACCAAAGGGTTTCAAGTCATTTCAATACCACATTTAATAGTTCATATTTGTGGTTTATTGTGTTGAATTTGTAGCCAGCACATCAATAATTAAATTTGAATAGTCGTGTAACAATATCTGTGCATAAATCGTTCAATAAAAGAAATATATAAAAGTTTGACATTAATTATTTGCAGCTAATATACCCGAGTCCGCAACATTCATTTGCATCTTCAGATGTTGTAAAATAAACAAACTAACCACTGTTATAGTTCAAAATGAAGCTGAAAACATGACTAAAAATACTGTTTAAGTTTCAGAAGACCATAGCTCACCTAAGTTTTTTTTCATAATTGGAAATAAAAAATGAAAAATCCCAATTTTGACGAATTTTCAGAAAATCGAATTTTTCATTCTAAAAGAAGGCGATGTAGAGGGGGGGGGAGGGTAGCACCAGTAGGTTGTGAAGACAATGTATTGGGCTAACTCGTGGGCTATATGCCATATTCTGAATAGCTAAACCTAATATAGGAAATCTCCTTGAATATAATCATCTGAACAAGCGAACAAACGGGAAAAATTCCTAAAATATTTATATAAAAAAGTTGGTTAAAATAAGCGTTTTAGGGCTCGAAATGACCACAATAAACATTTTAAAACTTGTGATATGGACAATTACACAATTGAACAGGTCTCAGGAGCAAAATCGAAAAAAGAATGAAATAACGACTTTCTGATAACGATGGCCCTACCACTGGTTTCAAGTCATTTCAATACCACATTTAAAAGTTCTTAATCGTGGCTTATTGTGTTGAATTTGTAGCCAACACATCAATAAATAATTTTGCATAGTCGTTTAACAATATCTGTGCATAAATCGTTTGATAAAAGAATTATATGGAAGTTTGACATTAATTATTTGCAGCTAATATAGCCGAGTCCGCAACATTCATTTGCACATTCAGATATTGCGAAATAAACAAATTAACCACTGTTATAGCTCAAAATAAAGCTGAAAACATGACAAAAAATGCTGTTTAAGTTTCAGAAGACCATAACTCACCTAAGTTTTTTTTCATAATTGGAAATAAAAATGAAAAATCTCAATTTTGACGAATTTTCAGAAAATCGAATTTTTCATTCTAAAAGAAGGCGATGTAGGGGGGGGGGGGGGTAGCACCAGTAGGTTGTGAAGACAATGTATTGGGCTAACTCGTGGGCTATATGCCATATTCTGAATAGCTAAACCTAAGATAGGAAATCTCCTTGAATATAACCATCTGGACAAGTGCCCACACGGTTAAATTCCTAAAATATTTATATAAAAAAGTTGGTTAAAATAAGCGTTGTAGGGCTCAAAATAGCCGCAATAAAACGTAGAACAACTCTGTAAATTTTCAGGAATTATTGTCTTTGCTATCTTTTTATATGGCCGTTCAAAAACAAAAAAGACAACTTTTTTCAGACTTCCGAAATTTTCATTAAATTTTTTTCAAAGTCCTCGTTCTTGGGAATGAAACATCTGTGAACCCTAATACTATGGTCGATTACTACCCACCTTATAGTGGATCTAAAACCGCTAACAGCTCAATTTTTTTTTTCGTCGACGCATACCCCCATACCCGCATACCCCCGTAGGTTTTCTCAGGCAAGCCGATTTAATTACAACAACAACAACAACAACAACAACAACAACAACACGATATGGGCAATGTTGCTGCGATATTGGTATCAGTGGTAATACCTGTCATCGCTGAAGCCATTCGAGCGTTTGTTTCTCCTTACGCGCTACTAAACTGTTATCGCGGACCTGATGTCGAGTCCTATAACAACAAATGGAAGCGTTTTAAAAAACAAAAACCGGAAACGCCACTTTATTGCATCTTTAATACAGCCATTTACATTATATACAGGATGTCCCATCCTTAACTGCCGATGTTGACGGCTTCGTGTTTGAGAGGTCTATGTAACTGAAACATCGTTTTCGATTAAAGACCTGGGTTTTTGTCGATACTTACATGAAACCACTCATAAATCTTACCTTCAGGTTGATGAGGACACCGCCCGAGGCTCCTGCACCAATGCCCCAAGGCACGGGCAAAAGTGACGATGAGCTGAGGAAGGAGGTTTGAAATTTTAAACGATTACAATGTCGTTAGTAACACACATTCGTCTCCTTCATGAAGAACGTGGGATTGTGTGTATTCTTCCCGAATATGGCCCCTCCATTTTTTTATACTTTGTCGGGGACATGGGCCGAAACAACGTTTAGAATATCTAAGTTCTTTACAGGTCAGGAAAAACTCATAATTATTCAAAATTCATAACATATGAAATTGTCATCATATAATTTTTTTTTATTTCGTGATATTGTGTTATAATAGGCACGGGAGCAGCTTGGTATCGACTCAAGGTCCAAGTACAACTTTGCCGTTTGTGGCAGCTCGGGTGTGGGCAAATCAACGCTTATCAATACGGAAACCGGCTGCAATGAGGGCGAAGACGGTTACGCCCAGGTTAACTGGCTCTTTTCATATTTCATGAATTTTATAGCATGTGATAAGAATTGACCGCAGATTGTCATGTGTTTCTACATTTTGATTATTGTCTTTCAGAATTTATGTAATTAACAGTTAATTTACCAATGATGTAAACGCTCTTTAGACTGTTAACTAGGGAAAGTTCGCACATGCAATAACAGAATCTAAGTGACCTGATAGGATACTTATCCCAGAGTATTGGTCGGCGCCATTGGAGTTTTTTCGAAGTTTTACTGTTCCTTTTGAACTTTTACTGCTCGTTAACCCCGATAACCTATAGTAAGACGAGCGCGTTAGCACCGCGCGGGGCGCGGAGGTGGGATCCGTTTAAAAAAATATAAGTGAAAGATCGGAAATACATACGATTTAAAAATTTCGTTTCTCCAGAACACTTAAAACTCGCAAATTACAGTTTTGGCAGTTTTGGTTCCTCCGAATAGTGCACTTAGTAAACTCGCCAGTTTCCGTTTTTTCTCTACCCCCAGTTTGGTGACAAAGATAGTTCCATATAGTTAGAAGACTGAAAATTACCCATGAGGTGTATCATGGGCTACCTACAAGAAATCGTCGATGCGGCATTCGAGCAGAACAAAACTTCCCATTTTTCTGGGCACTTTCTCAAAAAAATTGCGGAAAAACGACTAAATATGTTATCACTATATAGCAAACACACAGTTTTAACGACTGAATCTTAAAATAACATCAGATTTCAAGAAAAACGTTGTCTGATAAAGTTATGATGTCATCGTCGTCTTTTTGACGAAAAAAACTTACTTTTCGCCATCTTAACCCTCAAAACTACATCTCATGCAATAGATCGACGCTATATCATGATTACAGTTTTAACCACTGAATCCGGAAATACCAACAGTTTTCATTAAAACGTTGTAAGCAATTTTTGAATAGAAAGGTGGGAAAAGTGGAATTCTCTTTTTGGCATTTCCAAAACGTGTTATTTGTTGTCTTAAGCCCCGTTTATACTCCAGCGTAAGCCGTAGATCTACGCTATATACGCCTGACTACGGGTCAACCGTTTATACTCGCTCACGCGTAGATTTGCATTCTCATCATGCGTAGGCTCCGCCTCCTGCTTACGCATAGATTTTGTTCCTGTACGCTCAATATCAAATTGATTTGATATTCTACGCGTAGATAAGTGGGGGATCTATAGGAAAACAATATAAAAATAATAAAATATGTTAGAAAATCAATTATAACTCAAATTCATTTCACTCGCAAAAATTTGCTTAGAGGTTAATTTCAAAGATGTTCGCATATATTTTGATTCCTGTAACGGCTAATTTGAGCTGATTTAAGCGGTTTCTAACAATCGAAAAAATCAGAGATCTTCACATCATTGTTGAAAACCTATGATTAATGTTATCGGTGGAAAATTACTTCGATTGGTCACCCCTCCGCTATGCAGAATTTTCCCCAGCTGATGAAGAAAACACGAATTACGGCGCCGAGCTAATTCAACCGAAATTAATCCATTTCTGGATTTAACAAAATTACAGACGTTCTCAGGAGGTCAATGAACCTCTCTGAATAATTTTTTGTTAAGTTTTTTCATTGTGCAGATTATATCCGACGTTGGCCCAAAACACCCGAGCAAAACCGAGCATGCACGTAAATTAAAAAAACGGCAAACAGGCACTAAAACACGCGCTGGTATTAGACACACGAGCCAGCTGGCACTAGAAAAACAAAGGCAAAATAAATGCAACTGTTTTCTTGCGTTTTCGATCAAAAAATTTTTTTCGGGGTTTATTTGAGGCGTAGCGAACGACCATTTATACTCTAATTTTTACCTACGCGTAGATCTATGGCATAGATGTACGCTTTGCCTACACCCGTACACTACTTACGCTGAAGTATAAACAGGGCTTAATGTCTTGGCAAACCGGTCTGAATACTTCCAATCTTCCACCACACCCCCTATTTGACGAAATTATTCTCCCTTTGGTACCATGAGTACCATGAGCCCGAATCACTTATTCACTTTAGGTTATTTTTAATTGAGTGTATTGAATAAATGTTCACACATAAAAAGATTGAAAACAAAAAATAAAAATGCCCAAAGCACAATGTGTTACTAATATGGTTCTTATTAGCGCTGATCGTAAAAAAGTGAGAGACAAGACCGCCGGGAACTAAACTCTGAGGCTGACAACAAGGAATTTTCTTATGCTTATCAACAATAAGAAGAGTAAAAGTTTGGCCTACGTATTACTCATTGCAAAAACCATATTCCGAATTTTTCGTTGAATAGTTCCTTTACGTTAACTATTTATGCTTTAATTATAATGAAATGTCTTTCCAAAATTTCAAATGCAGTCTTTCTTTGCTAATAAAAGTTATTTGTTTGTAGTTTCGAAATTCTTTTTTTTCAAATCTTCATTGATTCCCAACAGGTTTGTAACAACAAAAATATTGATAAAATCTGGTCTGAAATTCGTATGCCGTTTTCAGTTGCCAATAAGTTTGGTTTATATCAAGTTATCAAATAAGTGTTGCTCTGTCAGTAACAACACATTGTAGTTAAAACATTTTAACAATTAATAACAAGCATCTAATTTGTTTTTCCAATAGGACCTTCTAAAAATTAATTTGTAGTAAAACTATTCTTCACATGCATTAACGATTCCACTTATTATGGATTTTCACTGTCTTATGTTTACAAGAAAATTATAAACTCAATGACTCTATGTATAAGCCGTAGAAGTTCACACGTGTAGGTTATGTACATGTACCCATGTATGTAATAAGGGACCAACTGTGTACACGTAACTAACTGAAATTTGGAGTAATAAAAAAGACTCGTAGAATTCTCATGACAAAGTGTTTAATTGGGTAATATGAAAAAAATATCAATAAAAGTACTTTAAAAGAAAAGTCATCATTATAAATCAAAACAATTACTATACTTATGTATGTACTTGTCGCATATCATAAATTCGCGTTACACAAATTGTCCTGAAGTTTACTCAAAATGGCAATAAAGAACTTAATTAACTAACTACTCGTGGAATATCCGGAATATGGTTTTTGCAATGAGTAATCATTTGGTCAAACTTATACTCTTCTTAATGATGATAAGCATGAGAAAATTACTTGTTGTCAGCCACAGGCTTTAGTTCCCGGCGGTCATTGTCATTAGAAATAAATCGAATTCATGTCTCTCACTTTTTTACGACAGCGCTAATAAGAACCATATTAGTAACTCATTATGCTTTGAGCATTTAAAACGCCTTGCCTGAGAAAACCTACAGGTTGTATGGGAAGTGTGGCCCCTCTTATCAAAATCGAGTTATACAGCGTTTTGGAACCTACCAGAGTAGTGTAACATTACCCTATGACCGTTCGGTTCAAAGTTGCCCAAAACCGGAAATATCCGGATTTTTCGATTTCGGCTGGGAGCATGCGTCACAATGCGATCCGGACACTTTGACAGGCGGCCGTCAGCGATAGAAGCTTCCAATCACCAAATGGATTACATATTATGAAACTAGACTTATTTCCGCGTGTTTTGAGCCCTATTTGACGGCATTTGACAAAATATTCAATATAGAAATAAACCCTGAAAAATTTTCAAAATTAACTTTTTTTGAAAAATTCGTCAAATTGCATACATAAATGTCAAAATAAAAATTGTTGCAAGATTTATCCAGACAAACCGAGTATGAGGGATGATGCCCACATAGTAGACCTTCAAAAAAATCGTGTGTTACCCCCCCCCCCCCCCACATAGCCCCATTTTTTCGAGCTACGGGCAATTTTTTGAAAAAAATCATGAAATTTCGGTGTTTTTCTGTTTTTCCTCAACTTTAGCCATTAGCTATGAAACATTTGTACTCGATATTTTACACCCTCGATAAATATATTATCGTTAATTTATTTTAACTCACTCTATTCATTCGTTTATGAAGGGTAAATCGGGTAACTATGGGGAAAATGCATGAAAATCGGGTAAATTGGACAAAAACGACTTTTGCAAAAAAATGATCGAGTTTTACTCACAAATTAGAACGGAAGTGTTATATAACTGCTTTATGCGACAAGACCGACTTCTGGTAAAACAATTAAATGTTGTTACAACTTCAGTTGATTGATTAAATGTTTTTTGCATTCGAATTTATATAATATTAGATGAAAATTTTGCTTTACGGCTAACATATGTGTATATTCAAAGATTCACGTGTCTTTAGTTATGGGACTTTATTTTTATTTGAATGTTTTTAGCATACCTTGCATATGACATTTGAATAAATGAATGTTACCAGCGGAAGAGGGAGAAAAACAATAAGTGAGGAGAAAACGGACATTCGACGTTGATATGAAAGTGTTGCTAAATGTACGATCGGTGATAACGCAAAAACATTGTTCAGCATTATACTTTTTGTTATATGTAATTGATAGAGCATGACAGTTATGTAGCGTCATATTTTAATGAAAAACATAACATAATATAAGTGAGTTGAATAACGAACATAAACATGATACGAATAATGACATGTCAGTAGTTTTCACGTAAAACAAATTTTGTATGATCAGGGTATCTTGTTAGAACCAGTAATTTTTTCTTTCAAATCCTGTTTCTACACAGAACGTTTCAGTCCCGTATCTTTCCTATGTGCATTTTATGATATCTATACAACTTTGAAAACAATTTTAAAGCGCGCCTAGATACAGTAGTTTCCACGCGCAAAAAAAATTAATCACACATTTTGGGTAACAAGGAACCCTGGATAGTGAAAGAAAAAAAGTTTGTATTTGTAATAAACCCGCTGCAATATGATTGAAATCAGACCTGAGTAGTATCAAATATGGCAGTTAACAATACAAAAGTTCCGTACATATTCACATACATATGTACATACCTACATATGTACAATAATGCATGTCCATAATGGTAACGCATCTGAGCTCCTGAATTCCAATTGAATAATGGTATATGTATATGAACAATCGAAAACATTAACTTTGTGTCATTATTAAGCAACTTGCCGGTCGATTACGATAAGTTTGTGTTATATAGTCGAATTTTTTGGTTAAGACTTTTTTTAGGAACTTTTTTGTGTGTAAAACCTTTCCCTGATCCCGAAATTGGTGATTATAGCCGAGGAAAAAAGTTACAAAAAAAATTGTTAGATTTTTTTATATTTTTTTGTGGGAATTTTTTTTTTCATAGAACTAAGCATGCTTTGCTGATTTTTTTCATGTAAATTTCATAGAAATACGTTGACTATTGAAAGGGTAAAATAATTTTCAAAGTTAGATTAAATTTTCAAAAATTATTTTACCCTTTCAATAATCAACGTATTTCCATGAAAATTACATGAAAAAAATCAGCAAAGCTTGCTTAATTTTATAAAAACAAAAAATTCCGACAAAGAAAATGAAAAAAAATTCATCAACTTTTTTTGTAACTTTTTTCCTCGCTTGGAATCACCAATTTCGGGATCAGGGAAAGGTTTTACACACAAAAATGTTCCTAAAAAAAGTCTTAACCAAAAAATTCGACTATACGTAAGCAACAAGCACATTAAAAATATTATTGCAATCTTTATCGGAATTATGTTCAAATATGGCAGTTAACAATACAAAAGTTCCGTACATATTCACATACATATGTACATATAGCTCGATCGTAAACGGAACAGTGGGACATTTTTAGGCTAACATTTGTAACCACTGGAAACACCCAATCGG
>OZ038448.1:21436820-21473373 GCA_964036265.1 Daptonema setosum
TCGTTCGCTGGTGGGCCCAACGGAAAATGAGCACTGAACCAAAGTGTGAGGGTATTTGTGTATTTGTGCATTTGTGTATTTGTGTATTTGTGTATTTGGATATTTGTGTATTTGTTTATTTGTAAATTTGTGTGATTGTATATTTGTGTATTTGTATATTTGTGTATTTGTGTCGATGACTGTTTGCACTGTTGTCGGTTTTTAACCACTTTGTACATATAATGAAAAAAGTGTTGTTTTTCGCCCATCATTCTGTACTTCAAACAGGGAAATGTTTTTAATTAGATTTCTCATTAAATGTCATGACGACAAGACAATGTTAATCTAATTTTTATATATTAAATCATCACAATCACAGTTCATAAGTGGATGCATCAGTAAACGTGATTAATAATGAGAAATACTGTAATTTATTAATGAATACTGTAAGCAGTATTCAGCATACAGTATATGTGGTTGAAATAAATATATTTGCCAGATATATGTAACATAACGATTTTTGTTCTACTATTCTATGTTATAAAGATTTAACTGGTTGTGAATAGGTTTTCATGGAAAGCCTTCACCACCGAACTTATCTAACAAAACCTCAAGTCTTATTTAGAAACAGTGTAATTAGATATTTCACTTAGAGCATTGCTTCATCGATCGCTAAAAATCACATGAAAATAGAAGTACGTATAACTTGGTCAGGGTTTCTTGTTATCAAAAAAGAGTTTCGCGGAGCGGTTACGCACGTATGCAATACTATGAAGCGCAGTTTTCGTTGGTTGTCCGAATGTTATGTAAAAAAGATTTTTTTCCTAAATTTGAAAGCGCGCCAACAGCATATTTGAATTCAAACTGCGCGCTAAAAAGTTATTGGCTAACAAGAAACCTTGGATCGGCTATAATCATTCAAACTTCAAGTGCTTGACGTAACGGGATGACTTCAGGGTTGACACGTCACGGCTGGGCAACGTCACTCGTTCGTTTTTCTGGTGAGGTAGTGAGTGAGTGAAGCCGGCACCAACTCCATGCCCGTTTATCTTCGACAACTTCCTTTGGCAACGGATGATCACAGTAAATGTCGCTGAAAAACAGCTCACCTCCGGGCTGAAAAAGACGATATATTCGACAAGAAGTAAGTGAGTGGGGGGAGTGAGTGATGAGTGAGTGAGTGAGTGAGTGAGTGAGTGAGTGAGTGAGTGAGTGAGTGAGTGAGTGAGTGAGTGAGTGAGTAAGTGAGTGAATGAGTGAGTGAGTGAGTGAGTGAGTGAGTGAGTGAGTGAGTGAGTGAGTGAGTGAGTGAGTGAGTGAGCGAGTGAGTGAGTGAGTGAATGAGTGAGTGAGGGAGTGAGCGAGTGAGTGAGTGAGTGAGTGAGTGAGTGAGTGAGTGAGTGAGTGAGTGAGTGAGTGAGTGAGTGAGTGAGTGAGCGAGCGAGTGAGTGAGTGAGTGAGTGTTAAACCTTGAGCAGGTCGAACACCTGCTGAAAGACGGGACGCTTGTCCGCGCAGAGGTTGATCACGCAGTTGGAGCTGTAAAATCAAATAATTACATGAATCTCATGAAGTATTTACCATCTCTTTGGGAAAAATCGTATAAAAGTTTATTTCTAATATTGGCTAGAAATAAAGTGGCACTTTTTTTCTAGTATGAATGTTTCCAATATTATTTGAGTGCGCGCCAAAAACAGATTTGAATTCACTTTGGCTAACAAGAAACCCTGGATACGCTATACATTGAACCAATCAAGGTAAATTCGACCCACATGGCAAATCCTAACGTGCCATTCAGTTTGGCAAAAAAACTGATTGTATAATTTCAGTGATCAATCATCGACCAACATGACAACATCGAAAGTTCCATCCTTTAGTCCGTCGATCTGTACCAACGACTCGAGGGTGCCCTTCTTGAACTCGACATTACCGTAACCGAACTTCTCGGTATGGTACGGAATCATGTTCGACGATCGCTGGAGCATGGCATCGGTCATGTCCACTCCAACCACACGACCCTTCGCACCGACCATGTACGACAGCACGAAACAGTCCTGTGGAGTGGGTGAGTGAGTGAGTGAGTGAGTGAGTGAGTGAGTGAGTGAGTGAGTGAGTGAGTGAGTGAGTGAGTGAAACAACCTTGCCAGCACCACTTCCCAGATCTAGAACATGGCAGTCCTGCATGCAGTTGGGGTATGGCAGGCCACATCCGAACGAGCTGTAATGTTTCACTCACTCACTCACTCACTCACTCACTCACTCACTCACTCACTCACTCACTCACTCACTCACTCACTCACTCACTCACTCACTCACTCACTCACTCACTCACTCACTCACTCACTCACTCACTCACTCACTCACTCACTCACTCACTCACTCACTCACTCACTCACTCACTCACTCACTCACTCACTCACTCACTCACTCACTCACTCACTCACTCACTCACTCACTCACTCACTCACTCACTCACTCACTCACTCACTCACTCACTCACTCACTCACTCACTCACTCACTCACTCACTCACTCACTCACTCACTCACTCACTCACTCACTCACTCACTCACTCACTCACTCACTCACTCACTCACTCACTCACTCACTCACTCACTCACTCACTCACTCACTCACCTATTGATCACATCCGGGTGTACCAGTGTTAGGGCCTTCTCAGCTTCTTTCGGCACCGGCAGTTTACATACCAACGGACAGCAAAGCTCGGGTGCCGTGGATCCGAGCTCCTTTCCCGATATCTTACTCCCATAAAAGTCCTGCACGTGCTCCTGCGTGTCGGCTGCTCCTTTGCAACAACCACTCTGGGCTTTCTGCTCATTTGTTTTGCAACATCCAGATGATTTCTTCTCCGATGATTTACAACACCCGGAATCCTGAGTGGCTGAAGTTTTACAACATCCGCTTTCATTTGTGCTGACCGGCGGCGGTGCGCACGATTTCTGACCCGAACAACAACCGCCACTGCTCATGATCGTGGAATGGTTGGATGAAGGAGAGAGTGGAAATTGGTCTAAAAATTAATTATGTTTTTTATTGTCATTTAACTCAATCATCATATCATATCAAATGATGTGAGGCCTATTGCACTTTCATTAAATATTAAAGGTTCGCGGCATTTCTGGAAAATTTCAGAAAAGGTTCACTCTTTAATTGGCACTGGTAAAGTTTTAGATTGTTCTGAAAAACCAGTTTTATGGAAATTTTTTGGAAACTTCGTGAACTTTTTGAACAACCGTATATATAGTGGAATTGAAACTAATCCACACAAACATGTTCTTGCATGGAAATAAGGTTGTTCGTAATATTGATTTTCTGATTGTTTTATAATGTCGGAGAAAAGTAAAAAAAAACGAAAAAAAATTGAATTTGCAAATTAGCTATGGCTAGTTTATTATTACCGTGTGTGGCCTTGCTTTGTCCATGTGCGCATGTGAAACATTAGTGAGAACTTTGGCAGCAGTGTTACAACAACTTTGCGGCAATGAACTATTTTATTTTCTTGTTTAGAAACTTCAAAATGCATTGGTAAAACTTATTCTGAAAACTAAATGGGCTAAGTTTCGAAATTGAAGAAGAAAAAGGCAACTCTAAAATTGGACCTGAAAAGTTTCGAAAAAAATGTTTCGCATGTGCGCAGTGTCATGTCAATGCAGGGCCACACGCGGTAGCAATAAATCAGCTATACGTATATGTCAAGGTTTCTTGTTAGCAAGAATTGATTGATTGGGCCCGTTACGCACGTATGCAATGAATTAAGTGCAACTTTCGTATGTTCCCCAAATGTTATGTGAAGCAGATTTTATTTCTCGAAACTTTGAAAGTGCGCCAAAAGCCTATTTGAATTCAAACTGCGCGCCAAAAACATTTTGGTTAACAAGAAACCCTGGATTGGGTATAGCACATAATGCGAATATATTTCTTTTTAGGCGAAGCTTATTTAGGTGGTTGCGATAAAAATTTCACGCTGGTAAACAAGAACGGGAAATCAACAACAAGTTTTGTCATTTTCACGTCCACATTTTACGTTTACTTTTAAAACTTTCTTTTGGACTTTGTACACACATTAAGGATAATGCTATATGACTAACCCGTAAACAGACAAGATCAAGAATGAGAACGAATATGGTAAGCCACCGGCGGACAAGCTAATCCTCCAAAGGGAGGGGAATTTTTCCAAAGAGGGGGGAATCGGCAGAAATTACGCAATTCTACCTACACCTTAGGGAACAAACTCAACTTTTTTGAAATCCCAAAGAGGGGGGAATTCTACTTTTCCGTTCTTCCCTCGTCCGCTAGTGAAATATGGTAAGCAAGCACCGGCGGACGAGCTAAAGCTCCAAAGGGAGGGGAATTTCATCAAAGAGGGGGGAATCGACAGTTTTCAGGTCCTTTTATCTACACCTTAAGGAACAAACTCCACTTTTTGAAACCGCCAAAGAGGGGGGAATTCCACTTTACCCACCAAGCAATGTCAAACTGACAGTTATTTCTACAGACATGTCACCGTCGGAAACATGCTTTGACTGCCACATCGTGAAACATCGGCGAAAAACCACACACCGTATATTTGTCACGTACGCACATACACATTGTGTTGACAACGTTTCGTGCATACATACATACATACATACATACATACATACATACATACATACATACATACATACATACATACATACATACATACATACATACATACATACATACATACATACATACATACATACATACATACATACATACATACATACATACATACATACATACATACATACATACATACATACATACATACATACATACATACATACATACATACATACATACATACATACATACATACATACATACATACATACATACATACATACATACATACATACATACATACATACATACATACATACATACATACATACATACATACATACATGCATACATACATACATACATACATACATACATACATACATACATACATACATACATACATACACACACACATACATACATACATACATACATACATACATACATACATACATACATACATACATACATACATACATACATACATACATACATACATACATACATACATACATACATACATACATACATACATACATACATACATACATACATACATACATACATACATACATACATACATACATACATACATACATACATACATACATGCATACATACATACATACATACATGCATACATACATACATACATACATACATACATACATACATACATACATACATACATACATACATACATACATACATACATACATACATATAGCTTGATCGTAAACGGACCAGCGGGACATTGATGAACTAACACTACTACTTTCAAATTTGTTTTTTTAAACAACACGGCTCTAAAAAAGTTCATGTTTTAATAAATTTTGGTAAAAATAAATACAATTATCAGGATTGGTGAGTACCGTAATCTAGGAGATGAACCACGGATATGAAGGAATAAAATAATAAAACCGAGTGGAAAATTATAATCCGTCACTATTGTAGATAAAGTAAATCATTATTACTAGTTTGAAATTATTTTTATTTGAATTTATTCATTTACTCGCATGTGAGTCAAACCAGTTACTGTATCCCTTTGGTGAGCTAAATATTTGCTCAAGCGTCAAAATTAATTTTATGAATTTTAAATCACTACCACGTTAAAATCTTTTTTTCTCGCTTGCTCTTGCGTTTGATGAACCACGGATATAAAGTTGAATATTTCGACTTTTATAAAATATATGCACGGGAATGATCGAGTATTTATGCAAGGGTCGTTAATCTTCATGAATTCTCAAACCGCCATTTTGAATTGGCGCCAAAAATATTTCCCTGATGCCTAAAAGTCTTACATTTATTTAGATGTTTCATCCCCTGGTGCGGAAAAGTTTTATCGAAAAAACAAAGTCAGAACTTGTCCGTTTACGATCAAGCTATACATACATACATACATACATACATACATACATACATACATACATACATACATACATACATACATACATACATACATACATACATACATACATATATATGTACATATGTACAACATTACGGGCCAAAAACACCATACATGTACATATATGTATGTACCAGCCCACAGCACAGATGTTGACGGTGTTTTCCGCATTTACCCGATGAAGAATCGTTTCAGAATTGAACTGAGACAGTCAAATTTCAGTGCTCGCCGAAACTAGTTATCTACCTACCATGGGCGGACGAGCTAAATTCCCAAAGGGAGGGGAATATTTTCAAAGAGGGGGGAATCAGCAGTTTTCAGGCCATTTTACCTACACCTTAGAGAACAAATTCTACTTTTTGAAATCGCCAAAGAGGGGGGAATTCCACTTTTCCCACCCCTTCTCGTCCGCAAGTGCTACCTACTACCTATGTAATTACTCAATCGTGAGACGAAAAGAAGATTTTTATCCTAAAATGGTGTTTCTAACCAGACAGCTGGCGCCGATGAAAACAGGTTTATGGACAAATAAAAGCATTGGCTGACGAAATAACTAACCACACCATACACTGATGATGGATGCACTGATAAAAGTTTATTGATGTGTCAACAGCTGAAGCCCGTCTGTTGTTTCTGTAGGCGAAAGCATTGCCCGAAACGTCTGATAATGAAACATCACTAGTCTCAACGCAACTGGGTTAACTTGACACCATAGTTTAACACAGTGTAGAATGTTGTGATGATGATTGGTGTGCGTGTTATTACTGATTGTCTGATGTTTCATTATCAGAAGTTTTGGGCAATTCTTTGGCTTGCAGAAACAACATACATACGGGCTGTGGTAACGGGTTTATCCAAAACTTTGTTACTAAGGTTTTTTTTTAGAAATCAAGAGTGAATTTGGCGTTTGTTTTAATTTTCGATACTCAATTATCCTTTCACGTATTCGCGTAATCAAATCTGCAGTCTTTAGTAGATTGTTCAAAAGTTAAAAAGTACAAAGGGAAAATTGTTCAAAAGGTAAATTGTACAAATTTTAACTAGGAAAGTCATATTGAGCAAACAACACGGCGTGCCTTCTACAACTAATACAACAACAACAACAACAACAACAACAACAACAACAACAACAACAACAACAACAACAACAACAACAACAACAACAACAACAACAACAACAACAACAACAACAACAACGACCTAAGTTCTTCTCCTAACCTATTGAAAAGTTTAATCTAACGAAACAAATAAGTTCCTACCGTTGGTTGTCGAGTTTCGTATGTCTACAATCAAAAGCGCAACCGCAATGAAATAATTATGTAATCTGTAATAAAATAATTATGTAATTAAAATTATTATTACTATGATACTAAAACTATTATTATTATTATTATTTTTGTTATTATGTAATTGAAATAATTATTATCATTATAAAAATTAAATAATTATGTAATTAAATTAATTATGTAATCCGCAATAAAACAATTATGTAATTGTCCAGTTTCGTAAGTCTACAATCAAAAGTGCAACCGCAATAAAATAATTATGAAATCTGTAATAAATAAATTATGTAATTAAAATTATTATTATTATGATATTGAAATTATCATTATTAAGTAATTAAAATTAAAATTATTATTATTATCAAAATGAAATAAATATGTAATTAAAATAATTATGTAATCCGCAATAAAACAATTATGTAATTGTCCAGTTTCATATGTCTACAATCAAAAGCGCAACCGAAATAAAATAACTATGTAATCCGTAATAAAATAACTATGTAGTTAAAATTATTATTATTATGATATTAAAATTATTATTATTATGTATTATTATTATTATAAAAATAAAATAATTATGTAATCCGCAATAAAATAATCATGTAATTGTCCAGTTTCATATGTCTACAATCAAAAGTGCAACCGCAAAAAAATAATTATGTTTCCCTATTCTCAAATCTTGAGTTATTTTTTAACCCACACCCAGTCAGACACTATAACTTCTTCTATCCGAATTTTTATTTGAATTAAAGGTCAATGCGTGGTGAGTAATAACAACAGTTCGTTCGCAGCGAAATTCATGGATAAAAAAACATTAAATAATAAATTTATATAGTCGATTATTTTTTTATTAATCATTTTTCGCCGAATTATTCTACGCACCCGTGTTAAAAAATGTCGATGAAGACGATAATCGACCATATGTATTTTAATAAAAGATAAATTATATCAATAAATAAAAATAAAATACAAAGTATAAATAATTTGTATTCCATATAAAACGAGAACCATAACAATAGAATCAAGAAGTTAAAAAAATTAAAACAGATACACTGGAACTAAAATATTGAAATTGCTAATTTACTAGAATGAAAATGGTTTTCATTAGGTCTCTGTTAGACCTCAAATGTAATTCAATCAGTAAATAACAATTAATCAAGAAAATATTAAGTATTGAGACGAAGGGAAAATTGACTAATCATTTTATATGTTCAATCAAGGGACGGCCGTTAGGCCGTTCCCTTAATATGGTTCGATTAAGATAAGCTTTTTTGCGGGTATCTCGATCTAGCCTCATCCTATCAACTTCTAGTCTGTTTCATCGGTTTTCTCGTCCGATTCTACATCTGTTTGGCTATTTTCAACCCGACAGGGGTGAATTTTAATTTTTCAGGTCCAAAAATGATGAAAATGCGATTTTCCGTTTTTTTTTCTCATCAAAAACGCTGTATGGGAATTGGGTAAGACCTGTAAAGCTGAAAATTGGTACCTAGGTCAAATTCATGCCCAGAACACGATTTCCTAACTGTCACAGAGATCGGAACACTATTTGCACCATTTTTCAGGGGTTTAATGGAAAAAATGTCAAAAATCGCAGGCTAAATGGAGAAAGAATCGTTGTATCAGCGATAGGGTGGTCCGATCAAACTGAAATTTTGACTGGATGTGTATTACACATGTCGAAGTATGTTCCGCTATTTAACTTTTCATTGTCAAGTAACACACAAAAACGGCAAGGGGGTACAAAGAGGAAAAATTTATGAACATTTTTCAGAAAAGCTAAATTAATGATATAACCAAAATTCGAGTGATCCTCAAAATGTGTCTATTCGACGCGGAATCAAATTTCATTATGACCTTATTTCGATCTATTTTTCTATAAACCCCTTGGACTTTCTAAAAAATCCGAAAAACAGATATTTTTAAATTTCTAACTTGTTGACGATTTTTGCCCATTTAAAACTCGATTATTGTCAGGTTTAAAATATTGAAGTCCTTCGTATTGATAGAATGTTTAGAGTGACTGAAGCTCTATCCAAAACAGAAAAGATGATCCCTGTAGTACTCTCAAAAAATATTTATTAGCCGTCAAAAACTGTAAAAATTCAAGTTCCCTCATTCCCGCTGTGTCAGCCACATTGGATTTCAAAATTTTCATTTATACAGAAACATGACAAACTTGATTTTAACAGGGTGTCTAGAGGGAGAACATTTCTAACAAATAATGTATTTTTATACGTCTGACAGACTTTTATTAGAAAATCTGGTCTGTAAAACTATCGGATCACAAGAATCAGATTTTTTTCCAATTTTGGATTATGACGGACAAATTCATAGAATACGAAAAAACATGTTTTCAATTAAAAAACTGAAAATCCAAAATTCCAAATTTTTAATTTTGGAATTGTCAAATAAAAATGTTTTTTTTGGGTTTAATTAAAAATAAATTAAGAAAGTATGTTATTTTTCATCATATTAAATATTAATTGTCATGATATTGGTTTTCCAACAGTTATAACACTTGATGCACATATTTTATCTATGTAATAAACCTTTGTTTATCCGTGTTCGTTTTTATAATCCAAAATTCGAAAAAATGTGAATCTTGTGTGCCGATAGTTTTACAAATCAGGATTCTAATAGAAGTCTGTCAGACGTATACTTGATCAGTAAATAAATAAAAAAAATTAATGATCCGTCAAAAAGTACAGGAATGAAAAAAACGGGTCAAAATTTTTTCTAAGAATTCTTTTTTCTTCGTTTCTAGACTTGTACCAATAATATTAAAACACCTCAAAACAGTATTATGAGTGGTCTGTAAGTGATAAATTTTTTTAAGAATCACATCGTACATGGCGTCCGCTGTCAAGTACACCTCGGCGCTAACCTGATAATAGTTGAGTTTTGAAGTCACTTTCACTCTAGATGTAATCATAAATATGTGGTTGGGAACTTGGTTTGATGATGCGAACCAATTTATATAATAGTTTTGGTCATGGTAGTCAAGTGGATAGTGCGTTTGCATGTTAAACGGGTGGTTCTGGGTTCAATACTCCTGAAAATTAAAAAAAAAACTACGAAAATTCAAGTTCACCCATTCAATCTGTTGCAGCCATATTGGATATGAAAAAAATTACTGTGCATGAAAAACTTCATTCTAACACATTGTTTAGAGTAATTAAACTTCTGATTAACGGTTTGTTCAAAACGTGCTTATGGCTTTTAATAAACGTTTTATAATCCGTCAAAAAGATCGAAATGAAGTTTGAACGAATCAAATATTCCAAAATGATTTCTCGAATATTTTTTTCTTCTTTTCTAGAAATGCCTCATTATTATTAAAATTCGCGAAAACCATTATTACATGTGATATGAAAGTAAGGAAAAACATCTAAATTCAAATGGTACATAACGTCAGCTGTTAAATACAGCTCAACGCTAACCTAATAATACTCAACTCAGATTATCTTCTTACCTATTTCTATAAAGTTTCTTAATGTTTAAAATATATAAAAGGGGATCCCTGAGGGGTTTATGACCCACCAAAAAGGGTCGATATTAATTATTATAATCTTTCTAAAAGCCGCTGCTGCTGCTAATTTAAAAAAATTCTCAGTTTATAAAAAAACGCGTATTATAAATTGTCTGAGGAGAAGACAAAATGAGGTGGTACAAAGCGTCCGTTTTATCTTTATATTATGTACCGTATAACCGAAATAACTTGAAAATTGTTATGGCTATCGTTCAACAGTTTTGTCACTATTGTTCACGTTTCATGGCAGATTCCATAGAAGTATGCTTCATAAACTACTGTCAAATGTGGTGAACAGTTTTAGCTCGGTGTAGTCGAATATTTCATCCTTGATTCTTTTTTTGCATGGACAGGCACAGTCATAGCTACTGTAATGTTTCCTCTTTGATTCATCAGATTTAGTAATAAATTGCGTGTACATAATTTTTCCGTTTATCACTAAGCGTGACCAATAGAGGGAATAAAATTGGGTGCCGGTTGTCTGGCCCAAAATGCAAAAATAATCGACTTGTATCGAAGATTTGGTTCTTTCAAATTAATGTACGTTTTCATTGTGAGGTTCATTAGATTTGTTGATACAATTGTTTATTTCGATTCCATTGTTCGCTTTTTTTCACGTGGTAATCAGTTGATAGCGATTTACATGTTATTACAACTGAACAACGTTGGTAACAACAACTGAACAACGTTTGTACCAACAACTGAACAACGTTACGGTATCAGCACTCAGTTATTAGGTTAAACATGATACGTAATAAAAACCCCTTGGTTACGTACATAGGTATTTAGTAGATTACCAGGCCCGTAGTAACAGACACAGCGGGGGTTATTGCATTGATATCAAATCGCTCATTCCACTCACAGCATGAACATGTGGCATGTTGTAAATGGTAAGGTATTCTTTATTAGGCACCTCGACATACTGATTCAATGAGACGTTCTTCTAATTTTTATATTGTTATTCTACATGTTTAATCGGTGTGCACCATACATTGTTGCAACTTCATTATTAGTTATTTCTGATCATTTTGAAGTTGTCTATCATATCATTTTATTGAGGAATGCAATAAAAAACTAGGTTTTTGTATAGGATAAGTCACTGGCGAACGAGAAGGAGGGAAAGTGGAATTCCCCCCTCTTTGGAGTTTTCAACAGGTAGCATTTGTTAACTAAGGTGTAGGTAAAACGGCATGAAAACTGCCAATTCCCCCCTCTTTGACGAAATACCCCTCCCTTTGGGTATTTAGCTCGTCCGCCAGTGGGATAAGTAAAGCAAAAAGAAAAATTATTTTAATTGAGTGTAATTTTATTTGAATTTAAAATTTGCAATAACAGCGTATTTCGTAGCGTTAAGAATAATTTGTTTTGTATATTTTTAGATTGCCGTGTCAGTTTAGGGAGCTTATGGTTTTCAACGTTTGGTTTTTGATTGCACGGTAGCAACCGCATTTACCTAATTCATTTGGTATGATAGTTTTGTGAAACGTGAATGAATTGACAGGTACGTATGATTCATTGAATTTTGAAAAATTGACAATAACTGCATTTTTTCGTAGCGTTAAGAACAATTCGTATGATAGTTTTAGATTGCCGGGTCAGTATAGATATAAATGTTTTCAATGATTGGTTTTTGATTGGCTCAATTGACAACGAATACTTATACGAATACAGTCATATGTATTGAAGATTGCAACAAAAACTAGGTTTTTGTATAGTATAAGTAAAGTAAAAACTAAAAATTATTAATTAAATGTAATTTTATTTGAAAAATTATGAAAAATTGAGTCAGCCAAGAAACCTTGTTTTCAAATTAAACTTGTTTTGGTCACTGGTAAAATCCTCAGGGTTTACTTTGTTTAAGCAGTATCTTATCAACATGCCGTTTACTCTGACAAGACGAGTATGTGCCATCAAACACTGCTCGAATCGTATTGTAAACGGTTCGGCACATGACCTCCAAGGCGTGCATCAACTGCAAACTCAATATGCCGGCGTTGACTCTGCTCTGATTCCCATTTGCGATTGGCATATTAATTTGTGTTCGCAAATGTTGTGCCGCAATACCGGACCAGAACTGCCACCACGTGCATATAAATGTCAATATATAAAATGCAAACGCAAAATTCCATTTGTATTAAATCGGCCTCGATGTATCAGCCATACTGTGAACGTTCTGGGAGAATGTCGTTCAATCTTGAAGCGACCATCAGTAGTGGGCTACACTGAAATGGCTGCCAGAGGATGTACGGCATCATTCTGTGTCGACTGCATTAAAACCATTGGCAATCGCAAGAAATTCTACGAGGCGTTCCAGGATCCATCAGCAGAGGTCGTGATGTCAACTATAATTGGTTGGTTGGGTTGATCATTCTTCTAGTGTACGCTGCTTATTTATTTATTTTTTTAATGGCTTTTAACAAACGGTGGTTATTGATATTCCTTGCGTAGTTCAATGCGTTCTAACTAAATGAAGCTATTAAACTCCGTGAAACTTCGAATTAATGATTGATTATTGGTTGCACCGTTTTCGTTAGATTTCATTTGATTCATTTGGTATTATAATTTTGTGAAACGTGAATGAATTGACTGGTACGCTCGATTCATTGAATTTTGAGTAGTTAGACACTGGCAGCATTTTTTCGTGACGTTAAGAACATCTCGTTTTATATTGCCGTGTCAGTTTAGAGAGCTTAGGGGTTTCTTGATTGCACAGTTGCGAGCATTATTTATCTAGTTCATCTGGTATCATAATTTTGTGAAACGTGAATGAATTGACTGGTTTGCATGATTCATCGAATTTTGAAAAAATGGCAATAACAGTATTATTTTCGTAGCGCTATGAAAAAAATGCTTTATATTTAAGGATTGCTATATCAGTTTAGAGAGCTTATGGGTTTCTATGATCGGTTTTTGATTGCACAGTTGCGAACTTGATTTAACAAGCTCATGTGGTATGAAAGCTTCGTGAAACGTGAATGAATTGATTGGTACGCTTGATTCAATGAATTTTGAAAAAATGGCAATAACAGTATTTTTTCGTACCGTTATGAACAATTTGTTTTATATTTTTATATTGCCGTATCAGTTTTGAGAGCTTATGGTTTTCAATGATTGGTTTTTGATTGCACAGTTGCGAATTTCATTTAACAAGCTCATGTCGTATGAAAGCTTCGTGAAACGTGAATGATTTGACTGGTACGCTTCAATGAATTTTGAAAAGTTGACAAATACAGCATTTTTTCGTAGCGTTAAGAACAATTCGTTTAGTGGTTTGAGTTTGCCGTGTCAGTTTAGAGAGCTTATGGTTTTCAATGATTGGTTTTTGACTGCACAGTTGCGAATTATACTTAGCTAGTTCATTTGGTATGATAATTTTGTGAAACGTTAATGAATCAACTGGTTCGCATGATTCATCGGATTTTGAAAAATTTGCAATAACAGCGTAATTCGTAGCGTTAAGATTAATTTGTTCTATATATCTTTAGATTGTCGTGTCAGTTTAGAGAGCTTATGGTTTTCAATGATTGGTTTTTGATTGCACAGTTGCGAACTTCAACTAACAAGCTCATGTGGTATAAAAGCTTCGTGAAACGTGAATGAACTGACTGGTACGCTTGATTCAATGAATTTCGAAAAAATGCCAATAACAGTATTTTTTCGTACCGTTATGAACAATTTGTTTTATATTTTTAGATTGCCGTATCAGTTTAGAGAGCTTATGGTTTTTCTGGATTGATTTTTTATTGCACACTTGCGAGCCTTATTTACCTAGTTCATTTGGTATCATAATTTTGTGAAACGTGAATGAATTGACTGGTACGCTCGATTCATTGAATTTTGAGTAGTTAGACACTGGCAGCATTTTTTCGTGACGTTAAGAACATCTCATTTTATATTGCCGTGTCAGTTTAGAGAGCTTAGGGTTTTCTTGATTGCACAGTTGCGAGCATTATTTATCTAGTTCATCTGGTATCATAATTTTGTGAAACGTGAATGAATTGACTGGTTTGCATGATTCATCGAATTTTGAAAAAATGGCAATAACAGTATTATTTTCGTAGCGCTATGAAAAAAATGCTTTATATTTAAGGATTGCTATATCAGTTTAGAGAGCTTATGGGTTTCTATGATCGGTTTTTGATTGCACAGTTGCGAACTTGATTTAACAAGCTCATGTGGTATGAAAGCTTCGTGAAACGTGAATGAACTGACTGGTACGCTTGATTCAATGAATTTCGAAAAAATGCCAATAACAGTATTTTTTCGTACCGTTATGAACAATTTGTTTTATATTTTTAGATTGCCGTATCAGTTTAGAGAGCTTATGGTTTTTCTGGATTGATTTTTTCTTGCAAACTTGCGAGCCTTATTTACCTAGTTCATTTGGTATGATAATTTTGTGAAACGTGAATGAATTTGATAAATTGGCAATTCCGTATTTTCATTCACATGCATCAACTTTCAGCCGCTATCCAAGGAGGTGTTCCACGAGAATGCGTCCGTCGATCGCCTCGAGTTTCTGGTTTGTTTTTCAAAGGTTGCATGATTGCGCATAACAAATAGAGTTTAATAGAGTATTGCAAATTTGTGCACTAGTTTTAGTTTATTTCAATCCCAGATAAAAGGTTGTGGTCAGTTGTGTACATTATATAGTCAGTCTAAATACAATTACTTTTTATAATTAACAGTTACCAGTACAAGTCACAAGTACTACATACATTTACTGTAGATGTTCCTTGTTACAGCCAAATCGGTGACCAATGAAGATCCATCGCTGCAATTGAACAGTGAAACAAATTCAACCAAGGATGCAGAAACACAAAGTTAGTTCCTTCCCAAATTGAACTTGTTAATATTGTAGTAAAAAGTTTTCCATTCTAAAAGAGTATTTTGTTAGCGACATCAGATACACGTTCTACAACCACAGTCACAACGTTTCCTACCGTGACTTGACTGTTAAAGCACAACCGTAGTTAAGGTTTAAGACAATAATTTTGACTGAACAAACCCATGTTTAAAACTATTTCAGAACGTAAATTCTGTGTATGTTACTAGTGTTCATAGTCATCTTTAATAATTGGAAAAAAATTCACAGCTGTTTGGTTATTCGGTTATTTTGGTTTTAATTTTAGATGATGACGTGAGCAGTTCGAATGCGGCGGCTGAAACTCGTCGCACCACCAAACGTCGTCTCAAGTGTTGCGTCTATCAGTGCCACAACTATCAGCAAGATGACAACACCGCAGCACAGCTTTCTACCGTATTCCGCGTGAAACCAAAGCTTCTGCAAACCCCGCTTACCGAATGTGCTCTTTGCCTGACCCACTTCAACAGCTACGAACTATTAGGATGCACTGAACCCGTTAGACATAGACATTATCAGTTATAAATTATTTAGTGTCGATTTCAAGCTCGAACAATTCGGTTTATATTTTTAGATTGCCGTGTCAGTTTAGAGACCTTACTTTTTTTCTTGATTGATTTTCGATTGCACAGTTGCGAGCCGTTTTTACCTAGTTCATTTGGTATCATAATTTTGTGAAACGTGATTAAATTGCCCGGTTCGCATGATTCATCAAATTTTGAAAAAATGGCAATAACAGTATTTTTTCGTAGCGCTATGTTTTATATTTTAGGATTGCTATATCAGTTTAGAGAGCTTATGGTTTTCTATGATCGGTTTTTGATTGCACAGTTGGGAATTTCATTTAACAAGCTCATGTGGTATAATAGCTTCGTGAAACGTGAATGAATTTGTTGGTACACTTGATTCATTGAATTTTGAAAAGTTTACAATAACAACATTTTTTCGTAGCTTTTCAATCGTAGCTTTTCGTTTTATATTTTTATATTGCCTTGTCAGTTTAGGGAGCTTATGGTTTTCTTTGATTTCTATTTGACTGCACAGTTGCGAACTATACTTAGGTAGTTCATTTGGTCTCATAATTTTGTGAAACGTGAATGAATTGACTGGTTCGCATGATTTATCGAATTTTGAAAAATCAAGACAACAATGGAAATTTGATATTTGATTAAACAAACGTCATTTAGCCTCGTAGAACTCGGCTTTATTAAGATGATTTCTATTGTACCTTGTAAAGAATGGGACAACCTAAGTTTGAATGCTGTCTAGGAATCTACCGATCCGTCAGTCATCACGCCAGTCGCAGTTACCTGTTCATGTGGCACGTCAATGATCGTGAGTCGTCAACAGTGTGGTGTGCATGTGCAGACGCAGACTGGCAGGAATCTGACTACGCTGTGTTCAGATCAACCACGTCCGTTGTCCTCCACCAGTGACGCTGACTCTGGTTTCTGTTGCGGTCAATGCGATGAAGGTTTGACATCTCTTTTAATTGCAACGTTTTGATTAGGTTTTGGGAAAATTTAGTACGTGACATTTTCAATTTCAAACGTTTCCAGTCCCTTCGAGTCCACGTAAACGGCCAGCATTACCAATCCTCGACGTTGAGTCTCCCGCGAAGCGCGTCCCACCACCACGTCTGAGATGTTCTGTCGCCACATGCACACAGTATCAACAAGGCCAGTCAACTGCACAAGATTACAACACAATCGTTTACCTCAAGCCCGAGTCTCGCGATAAGCCATTGAGTGAATGTGGCCTTTGTCGGGACCACGTGAATCATTGTCAGCGCTTGTTCTGTGGCTCTTCATTATCTGAGGTTTGGTGTTGTTGTTTTGTATACAGGAGAAGTAATTGTTGTTCATTTGCATACGAGCAACTAAAATGCTATCCCATTTTACAGACTCGCCAATCGTACACCCAACCATGTGCCAAGTGTTCCCAGGATGTCACAGTAAGTCACCGATCGTGTCCGACACATTCAGCTCCATCCAGTTCAACACTTCCCTGTGACGTCGTTGCTAACTCTACCATCGCACCTTGGGCGGTCAGGCAGCAAGGCATTTACTGCAATCGATGTTTGCCTAATGGTTAGGAGCTTTGTTTTTGTATATAATTTAAGAATTGATCAAACGGATGCTTAACAAATAATTGGATCATGTCTATGTATGTTACTTGAAACCTGAACTACATGATTTTTGACGAAATAAAACTCGACTTTTTTAGCTTGTTTTTACGAAATTCACCTAATTTAATGATCGACGGCTTACTAACATGTTGGTTGAAACGTGAACGACTTGCTTGACTAGACTGTTTTTTTTCAATCAAAGTGTCTAGGCTTGTTTGAAACGTGAATGAAATTATTGATGGTTTACATTCGTGTTTGTATGTACATACATTATTCCAGTGGTTCGTACTCGATGCGCCGTTTTCGGGTGTGAATCGTATGCATACGACCCCGAACACTGTGCTGCGTCATCTGGTCGTGTATTCAGACTGAAGGAGTCGATGAAGGATGCCAGTCTCACTGAGTGTTTGTACTGCAATCAACACTGGGATATAGCGCAACAGTGTGAAACAGACCAGGTTGGAAGTCTGATAGTAAAAAAGGCAATGTTTTTGCACTGATATATTCATGCCTAATCCATGTTATAGAGTTTTATAAACATTCGTTTTTACTACAGGAAATCAAGTAGAATATAAATAACAATTGATTATTTTTCATTAAAAAGTCAGTAATGCCCTCTTTTCAGCTGCGTCTCATGAACGAAACCACAACAGTTGTGTGCTCGAATTGTTCCCGAGAAGTGTGCTTCAGTCACAACATCTGCCAACACCATGCCCATTTCAACGACCAGAACCGAGCTCTTGTCTTGCCATGCAGCAAAAATTCAATGATCCAACAATTCACTAATCTGCTGGACGTCAATATCAACGAAATCGTATTCTGCTGTGGCTCATGTAAATCTGATCATGATTTGATGAAGCTGAAGAAAAGAAGACGACAATCAAACACTGAAATTCAACGCCAACGATATCATTCATCACAATCCGTCCGAAACAGACAGATCGCAGCCATGCGTGAACAATATCAACAGAACAAAGCTGAATGGATCAGACGAAGTGCCCAGTCAATGAAAGCTCGATACACGAATGATCACGAGTCAATCAAGGCTGCAGTCAAACGCAGACGAGCAGCAAACCCCCAACAAGCCAGCGAATACGAACAGCAACGATACCAGTCACGTCAAGATGAGATGAAGAAAGAATACAGAATGAAGAAGGAAGCCGCGGTTGACAGCCAGGTCACCTCACTGAAGGAGGGCGAGAAGGATCGACTGTACTACGTGCTGCATAAATCGAGTATGCGAATGAAGATGCGTCGAGTGGTCATGTCTGCACAGTCACATTACCGTGTCATCAACAACCGTCGTCTGGCTAATCTGGACAATAAAAAGTCACAAAAGTCTCAGCTGTTGAAAATCAAGACTCAGAAGCAAATGGTGGCTGAGGCATCGGCCAATATCATGGCCCGCAAGGCATTGAATACTGCGATCACGCGCGCCAATGTGGAGCACGTGCTGACTGTCAATGAGATCCGAGAACAACAGATCACTGGTAAAATCAGAACTTATCAGAGACATTTCATTGCACGACGTGATGAAGTGTTGAAGACCATCAAGGAGCGAAATTTGTCCAAAGATGAAGAGAAACGTGCTGTAATGCGAGAACTGTATGGTGGCCCACAAGTCCACTCCAAGCACTGTGCTCCGTACTCACTGGCTCAGATAATGAAGCGTGGATCATGTACTCCAGGCAAGACACCACTCAAAGAAGCCGAAATCAGCCCGGTGGCTATCGTTCAACCGTCTGACGGTCAGTCCAGCCCACCAGTCATCATTAACCAGGTGAGTGGCATACATACGTCTTAACATACAGTTGACAATTTTTTTCATTTAACATCTCATTCATTTTACATTTTACAAGTCATCTTGCTTCCAATGTTTCTCGGAAACCGTTTTTAGAGTGGTAGAATAAGTACGATATCAGTATACAGTAATTTTAATGTGCTTTTTAGGGCGAAGGCACATCCCCCAACGTTATTGTCGATCAGCAGTCTACCAGCCAACCTCGTCAACAAGAACTTACAGATAACCAGGTTTGTACATTATTATAATCAGTTGTCAACTGCAAAGCCATATTCATTTTAAATCATAGCAGTTTACGTTTCAAGTCCGAGTATTATAAGGTCAAATGTAATTAGTTATTGATATATCAGTTTTTTGAAACATGAGCAAAAACTCGGTTTTGTTGGTACAGTATTTTAAATGACAGACTGCATTCTACACAACACTTGAAACGTGAAGAAAATGGCTGATAAAAAATTTCGCTTACTTGAGATCACACGTTTTTGTTGTTCGACTGATTAATGGTTTTCTATGTGACTGCGCTACGTTCCACTTTTATTAGCGTGGTTGACTAGTAGAAAAATTCGCGAACTGGTACCGTCAGTCTCAATTAATATGTATGTGTCCTGAAACGTGAAGTAATTGCTGCTTTTTCAATGTAATTTCACCATTTTTTGCATTCGTTATGACTAGTAAATATTATTTGTAATTTGTTACTACAAAAACAGCGTTTAGATTACAGGCTCTAACATCATGTTAAGACAGATAAACTTAGACTTTACACATGAAGGAAATCACAAACAGAGTGATTTTATCAAAATTGTGCTTCAACTGTTAAATCAAGTTGTTTAAAAAATATTTTTAGATTTTTCTAGTTGCTGCGCACTATTTTACAGACAAACCGTTTTACCTACGGATATGGAACACAATACAAATATTTCAGGGCCTTCATTATGTCTCGGATTTAATATAAACTTGGTTTGAAACATGAATGAAATGACTGGTTAACTTTAGGGTTTAAATTGCGCTTGTATGCAAAATGCGAATGCATTATTTATGTACCTTGAACGGCTGGTTCATGTTTATTTGTATGTGATTGCGAGTGTTGTGAAAAAAGACATTTAATTATTTCAAAAAAAGGATAACGTGCAACTGTAAGCAAGCATTGGATTCCCAGAATACTACAACAGAATGATTTCTTCCATCCATAGCTTGAAACGTGAATAAAATGACTCGAAATGAGAAATGAATGGGAAACTTATTTTTACATTCTGGTTTTCTGATTAGATTGTGTTTGACTGAACAAACTTTAGTATAAACTGTACTTTGTTGCTAATAGTTGACATTGTTTTTGCCTTTCATTTTCATACTATATGGAATTGTATGCATAATTGATTTCAGCCAAACGCCTCACAACATGTACCTGCCAGTCAGTCACCAGTGTCTCCATCCAGTCAATCGAAAGCTCAGGTATGTATGTACATATGCTAGTTTGAACTACTTTACCAGTAGCAATAAACAGAAATAACCTTCATGCGTTTCATTATTAATTCACACCATTTTAGTATATTGTATAAAAATTCGTGCGTTGTAGAAACATATTTCACGTAATTTCGATGACCCTTGTTATGTAATTCTCTTTGACATTTATGCAAGTTCGACCTACAACTTTTCTCATTTAACAATCACAACTCATGCACACCAATTTTTCAGGCGGCTGAACGACAGCCAATGAGTCAACAGTCCATCGCCGCAGTCCTCGATTCCACCCGTCACCACCAAGACGATGATCGTTCACCCCCGTCCGGCAAGGATCAGCCTCCTCCACCGATTCCCTGCACCGACGACTGCACGTACCCAGACAATTGGGAAGTGCGTCTGCACGATTACCTGACTGAGTTGACCATCGAGTCAAGCAACATTGAACTTTCCCAGCAGCTGATTGGCTGGGAACAATGTGATGGGTGTAAGGGTGCATACTGTAAGTACAGGGTCAACTGCAAGAACATCCGCCAATTTCTCCTGTACTTGCGCCCCCACTTCAAAACCATTCGTGCCATCACCCGGATGTGGTACCTGATGCGTCAGATGGACATCTGGCGCTTTGAATTCTACAACGCCATTGAACAGTCGGACTTTGAACAATTGAAATATTTGATGACTGATGGTTTGCCTGAAGGCGTGTCGACCGCATCCACAACAACAGACACTGAGGTCGATCGGGTGCCGATCGACGAGGAAAAATTGATTAATGAGAACGAGGAACTCTTCAGCACATTCGAATCAAATATATATAACTTTCCAAAATATGTATGTGATGTTTGCCACCAGCGGAAAACATCCGACCAGCTGGTCACAATCACCAAGGTCGGTGAAGTTGAACTCACATCGAAGAAAGGTGACAAATCAATGGCATGTCGTCTGCAGCGAACCAAGTTCCAGCCCGAAGACGAAGAACCAGTGAGAACACGGTTGGTTTTTTAATTGTTTTATTTTTAACTATAACTTATTTACGCCTAACCAACGTAATGATTTTTGAATGACTTTGTATGTATTGTACTTGAAACGTGAATGAAAATGCTTGTTTAGCTGTCATGAAACAACCATTGACTGACTGAATCTGAAAATTTGTGTTGTTTATGTTTCAATTTAGCTTGATATGTGAATAGAAGTGCCCTTTCAGTTTCTTTGAAACGTGAACAAAACTTTCAAAGTAAGTTTGATTTTGAACAGTGCTTAACAGGTATGTAAATGTATTTAATAAATTATTGTATACTTCTTTCGCCGATATGATTGTCTGTATGTTTGTCTTGTATGTATTTATCATATTTGTCTCTAAATGACAAGCAATCAAAAAACTTTCAGCAAATGGAAATCTTCTCAACGTTTTAAGCTTGAATGGAACATTTATTAAAAACTTCATTTTTATTACTTAATAGGCGGTGTTAAGGAAAGATCGAAAACGTTTTCCAGTAACAAAATTGAGTTTTGATGTTTTATTGTTGCTCTTCCACATAATTTTTTTTTCTTATACACTGTCCTTAGGACTGTATGTACAGTGTAAGTATAGCAAATACAATTGTTTTAATGACGCCTTTTGATGAATTTGAATGCGCGCGTTTTCTCAGTAGCATGTTCTAATACTAATTTCTTTGTTGTACTGAGTGAGTTATTGATTGAGTTGTTGATGACCGATACAGGCAGTTAAAAAGTTATTATGCAAACGAGTTGTTTAACAACAATAATGTCTGTGTGACCATGATTTTCGATTGAACTTCTTTGCATTCTACTTGAAAAGTGATTGAATAGCTGCCTGTTTAGCTGTCACTTAATGACTGAATCTGCTAAAACTCTAAAAACGCCACTTTTTGTTCACGTTTCAATTCCGGGATATTTTTCAGAAGACGTGAATTCATACTTTACTTGAAACGTGAACCAAAGTTTCAAAGTAATTTTGATTTTGATCAATGCTAAACAGGTATAAAATTGCATTTAATTAATTCTAGTGTATTTATATAAACGATATAGATGACTGAATGTATGTAGATACAGGTTTCTCACACGAAAAGAAAAAAAACTTGAAAATTCTCTATGAAAACGTTTATACCAGGTTTTACCCAATAGGCGGTGTTAAGGAAAGATCGAAAACGTTTTCCAGTAACAAAATTGAGTTTTGATGTTTTACTGTTACTCTTCCACATCAATTTTTTTCCTATACATTGTCCTTAGGACTGTAAGTACAGTGTAAGTATAGCATATACAATTGTTTTGACGACGCCTTTTGATGAATTTGAATGCGCGCATTTTCTCAGTAACATGTTCTAATACTAATTTCTTTGTTGTACTGAGTGAGTTATCGATTGAGTAGTTGATGACCGATACAGGCTGTTAAGGAGTTATTTTGCAAACGAGTAGTTCAACAACAATGATGCCTGTATGATCATGATTTTCGACTGAACTTCTCTGCATTCTACTTGAAAAGTGATTGCATAGCTGCTTGTTTAGCTGTCATTTAATGACTGAATCTGCAAAATCTCTGAAAACGCTACTTTTTGTTCACGTTTCAATTCAATAATATTTTTCAGAGGACGTGATTTCATATTTCACTTGAAACGTGAACCAAAGTCATAAAGTAATTTTGATTTTGAACAATGCTGAACAGGTATAATAATGCATTTAATTAATTGTAGTGTACTTTATATAAACGAAACAGATGACTGAATGTATGTAGATACAGGTGTCTCAAACATGAAAAGAAAAAAACTTTGAAATTCTTTATAAAAGCGTTTATAACAGGTTTTAATGCTTGAATGGAACATTCAGTGAAAACTCACATTTTTAGTATTTAAGATCGAAAACATTTGCTGGAAGCGAAACACATATTGAGTTATGATCATATGTTTCAGCCGCTCTAGTTTTCAATTTTGTCTCAATATTTTTAGTTACATTTTTAATGTATGCCCGCGTTTTCTCAGTAACATGTTCTATTGCTAATTTAATCGTTGTATTGAGTGAATTATAGAGTGAGTGGTTACATGCCTGATTCACGTAAATGAATGATATTTTCAGTATTCACGTTAGTTACAAGAATGATTAATTTTATATTGCAGGCCAACAACGGTCGACGTGGACCTGAACCTGTGGAATCGGATTGTGACCGAATGTGAGCTGGACCCCACCACCGTCACGTGCTGCACTCTCCCCCAATCATCGTCCTGCTTCAACGACATCCGCAAGAATCTCATCCCCAAACTGTCCAAGGCCAACCTCATGTACGTCGAGCCTGTCCCTGAGGCAGTCTTAGCTCTGAACATTATGGAACAATTGATTCTGTCTCCGGCCCATTTCTTCCACACGATCTACAGACTGCAGGCACTTGGTGGTCGTGTACCCAAGCACCGACAGCATCAGGCCATGAAGGGACAGGGTGTGTTCCTCCCTGGTGCATTTGATGTCACGATGCAGAAGATTCTGCAGCAAAGTGGTTGTGCCTTGACATCGGACAATATCAACATCATCGTTCAGGGCTTACCTAATGAGTCCAAGAAGTCCATTTGGAGGCACCTGGTCCGTACTGAGCGATTGACTGCGGCACTCGACGCCTATCGACAACTCGAAAATCCACATTTCCAGTCATATAAACTGCCGGACGAAGATACCACAGCGGAGGCAGTTGTCATCACCAGTGAAGAGGCAGAGCAGGGTGGCATTCAACAGGGCACATCAGCCATGCTCACTCAATCATTGCCATCCAATATGGAACAATATACCATCCGCTCAATGATGGCACTGAAACCCGATAGATCAGACATTGACTTGTTCCAGCAGAAGAAGACAGTGGGCCAACCACTCAACCGAAAGGAAGCCGGATTGGAGACTGCCACTCACCCTCATCTTTTCCCATCCGGCCGGTTCGGTAAATCAGCGAAACGACTGCGTCAAGTATCGGATGTTGTCTGGCTGCAACACAAGCTCAACCACACAGACCCTCGGTTCCGTCGATGTTCCCGTTACATCTTCATGGAGCACATGCTGAAGGACAAGCGCTCCCTGGAACAGGGCATGTATGCCATGCTGTTCACAGGTGGATTCAAGAACGCCAACAAAGCCGAACTGCTACGGAAGTTGGACCAACGCGATGAGGAGCTGGAGCTGCACCTGAACGTCATGCAGTCCAAAGTGATCGGCAGCGGTGCTTACTGGAACATGAGACGTTGGTGATTGTATGTGAATAAATGGTGGCATGGTATTTTAGCAGAGTGACCGAGTAAGACCTTATTTACTAAATCAATGAGTATTTTTTTTGAAACGTGAACAAAGTGAGTTTTTTTATGATGTTTTTCGATTTCTATGCGTCACATATGACTGACGTAGCAATTTCACTGCGATTTCACACTTGATATAATGAAGAAGTACAGCTAAATGACTGACTGAACTTAGTTATTCATAACGTAATTTTCCATCAGTGTTCGAGTGACAATCTATGACAGATCAATAATAAATAAATGTATTTGTTACAGGTCAGGATCTAATAGCATTTGACAACACGTTCGGACCGGCTACATTCTTCTTGACTGTCAGCATCGCTGAGTACGAGTGGCCTGACATGACTGCAGCCATGCGCGTCAACAACCCGGATTGGGCCGAACAAACCGATGCTCAACTCGTGCAAAAACTAGCAGAGTTTGTTTCGTTTGAATTGTCATCAATTTTCAGTGAAACGTGAACTGTTTTTTATAGTAGTTTGTAGTAGGCAGTTTTAAATAACATTCCCTTTTATACCCATTTCATTATTCATTACCATATTAGTTTTTCAGGGATCCATTCACGATCGTCGAGCAGTTTTATCGGCGATGGCATTCGTTCCTGAAGTTGCTGGTCTCCGGCGCATTCGGCTTTGTGGTCGAACAATACTGGTGGCGTGTGGAGATGCAAGCCCGTGGCACCCCTCACATCCACTGCAAGCTATGGGTCAAGGACGCACCCATGGTTAACGTTGACCCTGAGGTTTGTTGAATCCTAGTTTTGTTGTATTTTATTAATTTTTGTTAATGAGAAAACCTAATCGAGTGTTTTTGTTTATTTTAATAGTAAATTTGAAACATGAACAAACTTCAGAAATTTTTGATGGTATAACGTTTCTCATATCTTTTGTGAAACGTGAACAAATAATTTGTTAAGCGCATGTTTTTAAAAGCACAGGCGGGCAAGCTGATCCTCTAAAGAGGAGGGGAACTTCGTCAAAAAGGGGGAATGGCAGTTTTCAGACTATTATACCTTCATTCGAAACAAATTTGTAAATTTTGGAATGGCCGAAAAGGGGGGAAATTCCACTGTTCCCACCCCTTCTCGTCCGCTAGTGTTTAACAGGATAGTTTTACACAACATTTCAGGAAACTGTGGTCGCCTTCATCAATCGTCACATCACCTGCGAACTCCCTAACTCCAAGGCCCATCCCCGACTTTCCCAACTCGTCGAACGTTACCAGACCCATCGTCACAGCAAAAGTTGCCTGAGGAGAAGAAAGAACAATAAGGGTCTCTTCAAATCCGTGTGCCGTCACAAGTACCCCCGACCAGTGAGTGGCAAAACCAAGATGGCGTATGATCTGGAGAAGATGACGAAAAATCGGCTGCGCAGTGGCAAACGTCAGCTCCACTACAAACTGGCCCGGTCATCCGAAGAACAATTCGTCGTGCAGTACAATCCTCTGATGTTGCTCAACTGGAAGGCTAACATGGACATCCAGTACATCGGTGAACCTGTGGGTGGATTCATCAACACCTACATCACCTGCTACACCACCAAAGAAGAAAAGGTATGACTTAAGATGGGTGTTTTTTGGATATGTGAAATGTGGGTCAGGGTCAATTGATTTATGCATTTTATTTTATGGCTGAAACGTGAACCATATTGAATTAAACTGATTGCATGTGAGTGAGTGACATTTGATTTATGAATCCTATTCTACAGTTTAAACGTGAACTAAACTGAATCCAACTTTATTGAAACAAGTTCCCATTTTCAACGAGTGTAAAAAGTTTTAATCATGTTCTACTGACCTTAAAATTCTTTTTTTCAATCTACTTCGTTGGTAAGCAAAAAGTATACAAAAAACGTATGGTTTGTATAGAAAGGTTGAAACGTGAACTGTGCTGAATTCTATTGATTGAAGAAAAAGTTTTTCTGAAGGTCATCTTTTTTCACTAACACCATCCCATGGGAAAAATAAAAAATTAACGTTTTCAATATTTTTTCTATCCTTTTTTGGGTTAAATTTTTGTGTGTCTGGTTTGGTATTGCAAATAGCTTGTAATAACAATCTGTTTCTGTTATCCATTTTGAATTCCACTTGTTTTTAGGAAGCGACTGAGGACCTGTGGCAGACCATCAACGACACGTGCCGAGCATCAGATGGTGACAAGCCGAAATCACTGGCGTCCCGACTGGCACATCTGGCCAACCACGAGATGAATGCCCGTGAGACTGGAGCACCGGAGTCATGCATTCGAGTCAATGGCATGAGCATGCATGGAGCATCGTGTGGCATCAAGTACGTCAACACCGATATGCCACAGAATCGGCGAAGAAAACTGAAGTCTGAGCGCGTGCTGAAAGAAGAGCGTCCTGAGGCTACACCCTTTGAGAACAATTTGGTCGACGTCTACTACCCTCGTCGCGCGAAACGACTGGAAAACAAGAGTCTGTACGAAATTGCGACCTGGTACCGAGTGCTGAAGGAGGGTGAGGAGTGCCAGGATGTGTGTGAGTGCTGCTTCGAACTGATCAACATGCCCGGTATTATGAAGAAGAAGAA
This sequence comes from Daptonema setosum, assembly GCA_964036265.1. Classification (NCBI taxonomy): domain Eukaryota; kingdom Metazoa; phylum Nematoda; class Chromadorea; order Monhysterida; family Xyalidae; genus Daptonema; species Daptonema setosum. Next base: position 21,464,723 of record OZ038448.1, read on the forward strand.
GAAACCGCTGTGTTTCAAGACCACCGTTTTCTCACCGAAGGTTGAGACACGTGAGAAGCACTTCCACCAGCTGCTCATGATCGTTGTGCCATGGAGAGACGAGGAAGCCGATCTGAAGGGCGACCATCCCACATACGAAGCCGCCTATGAGGCCCGCAAGGAGGAGTTGGATGCCATAATGGACACCAACCCGTATCTGGCTAACAGACTGGCACACGACAGACTCCAGGAACTGAAGGCTCAATGGACCGAAGAAGTTGAGAAGGAGGCCGCTCAGCCAGAAATAATGGAAGAGTCAACGGATGATTTCGACAACTTACTAGAGGACTCTACAACTGTTGCCCAGACTGGATTGACGAAAGAAGAAGTCGATCGTCGAGCCGATCAAATGAACGAACAACAGTTGGCCGCATACGAAATCATGAAGAAGTCAATTGAGGATCGTGACGAAAATCCGGATGCACCGCCTTTGCGTCTCTACATTTCTGGTGCGGGAGGAACTGGTTGGTTGGAATGTTGCAAACTTACAAATTGATCTTTTCACTATTTACGTGGTCGCTAGTTTTGTATCCCACATTTCAGCTTCAGAAATTACAACAAAGTTTTGTTATTTTAGATTCTTCTTTCCATATCAAAGGTTTTATACAACTATCATACGCTTATTTTGCAGGAAAATCGTACCTGATCGAGGTGATGACTGGCTGGGTGCAACTGCGATACGAAAACTCCAAGACGTCGCCAATCTTCCTTTGCGGTCCGACAGGTTGCAATGTCTATTTTTCTTAATGGAAAATACTTTCTTTGAATTTCAATTTATCAATTTTTTGTCCTTCTGCACTGGCCTGGCACTGTCATAGAAAATTCAAATCACATTGCATTCTCAAACATTTTTATTTGTTCACGTTTCAAAATACGTATGAATAAACTTTTTTGTCATTCATACTTAGGTTGAAACGTGAACAAAATTAAAAAAAATTATATACAAAAAGTTGAAACGTGAACGAATTATAGTAAAAAATTGTTTTGTTTGTGCGGTTTTAATTATGATCTGCAGTAAACCTTGAGTGTAATTGCAACATTCCATATGCATGCTGGTTTCCGGTTCACATTTTCGCAGTTTTTCAGGTGTCAGCTCATTCAACATTGGTGGTGTCACTCTGCATAAACTGTTCAAGCTGCCCATCCAGAAGAACGGCATCCCCCGTTACACGCAGCTGTTTGACGACGAGCTGAAGGAGATGCGCTCCAGACTGCGCGGATGTAAGCTCCTCATCATCGATGAGATTTCCATGGTGTGTTATTGTATTTGTTATTTATTTTCTGAGCAACATGTAAATTTGTCGTCCAATACATTATCTACCAATAACCTTATCTACGTAATCGAGATTTTCCCCCAGGAAACCAATAATTAACCGATAAAAATTCCAACTAAAAAAATGATTTCAGGTGTCCAACATCACCTTCACTATGGTATCCAAACGGTTGACTGAGCTCTTCCCATCCGGTGATCCGAGCGGCAAGTATGGTTTCGGTGGATGGTCTATCATCGTGCTCGGTGACTTTCTGCAGGTTTGTTGCATGACTGAATGACATGACACATCAATGGCAACAATCATGTTATGAAACATTACTGTTTGCATTACAGCTTCCTCCGGTCGGCCGTCCCAAGAATTGCGGGTACATCTTCGAGCCGTTGTCTGCTTTCCATGCCCGGAGTGCTTTTGGACCAATCGATCGACTGCTCATTCCCTGGCTGCAGTTCGCGTTCATCGAGCTCACTCAAAACAACAGGCAAAAGGGTGACCCCGAGTTCGCCAGAATTCTGAATGAAATCCGCTTAGGAAAATGCACTGCGAAATCTGAGGCTGTTAGTTATGATTAAAATAGACACATAAGCATGTCTTACTTATTTGCTAGTAACCTAACATTACATAGCGTGTTTAGCATTTTGTGTTTTAATTGACTTCTTAACCCCACTGTATTTTGATAATGCATACTTGTAGTGAAACGTGAACAAAACTATTAATCAATTTCGAATGAATCTTCGTAAAAAAACTTCAACGTGTTTTGAAACATGAACAAATTTTAGTAGTTTTTTCCAATTTTTAAGGTACTGCGTCGACGCGTACTCGTTCCATCTGTTGCTGACGGTGGCGAACGTGACCGCGAGGCGGCGTTGCGGGCGTGCGCGGACAAGTTCGTTGAGCTGCGTGAGACTGGACAGTCGTCCCTGTGTCTGTTCCCCACCAACAAAGATGCAGACAATGTCAACCAGAAGCTGCTGCTGCAGCAGGGCCAGGACATCGTTGAACTCGTGGCCACCGACACTGAGGAAGGACCCAAGGCAAAAAAGGTTTCACATTTTTCATTGTTTGTTTTACGTGTATTTAAGGCACATCAATTTTTTCATTCACTTGCATTTGTAGTGATTATGTATGAGTATTCTGTCGTTTTAGGCTCGCCAGAAGAAAGTCACGCCAAAGAAGAAGGTGTCTGATACAGCCGGTTTGGAGGGAGTTCTGAGAGTGGCAGTGGGTTGTCGAGTGATGCTGAGACGTAACCTGGACGTGGAGCGTGGGCTGGTCAATGGTGAGTGTCATTAAGGCTCACGTTTGAATCAATCTGATCAGTTCTACACTATAAAATTTTGTTCACTACCAAACATAGACACACTACACGTATTACTCATGTTTCAAGCACAATACGAATCTTGTTTCGACTTTATTTTTGTTCGTATGGTTTTAACCCATACAAACTTAGGGTAAAAAACTAAGTAGAAGAATTTTTTTGGTTTCAGTCGTACCCGCTAAGCGATAGTACCTGGAATTGTCATGAACGTCTGTTCACATGTACATTCCTACCAATCTATGCACATAACATGGGGTTGCCTTGACATCGATAGTTAACATTTACACAACGACAGCCAACGTAAAATACACGAAAAAGCTTCAAGGAAACAGTACGGCTTTCCTTTTCATAGTTAATTCCATTGAAATCTCTAGCTTTATAGATCTCTTAACCACAGTTGGTATAAATTACAGGATCACTCGGCACGGTTGAGGGATTCAAAGTGAACGAGGGCAAGACGGTGGCTATCAACGTGTCATTCGACGGCCTGTCAACAACCGAAGAGATTGGTCAGATCTCGGCTGCTTTCGACTGGGCGCCGGGAATTCGAATCAATCGCAAGCAGTTTCCGTTGATTCTGGCATATGCCGTGTCAGTGCACAAGTGTCAAGGTTCGTTCAATTTAAATATTACCTAGACGTTTAGTAGTTTTGATTTATAGGCTATTGTTTCACGCTTGATGTTCCAATAAGGTAACTTATAACGTTATAGGGATGAGTCTCGACTCGGCCATCGTTGATGCCGGCAAATCGATTTTCGAGGACTCGCAGTTGTACGTGGCACTGAGTCGAGTGAGGACACTCAATGGACTCCATCTGGTCGACTTCGATCCAACGGCCATCCGTGTGTCCAGGAAGGTGCTGAATGAGTACCGAAGACTCGTTGCTCTCACTCCATCGGACACCAATAAGGTTTGTATTTATGTTGAAAAAGATTTACAGTTCTGTTCAGAATGATTCATTAAGTCATCGAATGCATGTAATTGAATGATAAAAGTATATTATTTATTTTTTTAGCTGCCACTGGCAATCATGCATCGAATGGACGAAGAAGACCAAGAAGAAGACCCTGCGTTCGCCTTGTTCACTAATGAACCATCAGCAAAATCGGCCCCGAAGCGTAAACCCGATCCCATGCCAGACGCTCATCCGTTGCCTGTGCGCGTCAACTCGCAACAAACAAAAGGGTACGTTTGTATGCCTTTCTTTGTTTATACAACCACTGAAACGTGAACAGTTTTTACAACGTAAAACTGATTTTATGATGATGTACATGTTATATAATTCATTTTTATGGTTACGAGACCTAAATTATTTCAGTTACATCAACGAAAGCGGTAACTTGTGCTTTGCCATCAGCGTCCTGCAATTACTGTTGAATGAGAAAATTGTGTTGGATCTGATTGATACGGCAAAGACTAAACTGGACCGAATCGACGTCACCCATAAAGCTACAGCGCAGTCGCGGAACACCACAAATAGTGTTACATGGTTAGTGTTCTACATAATATTTGTTTGTTTTCTTTCCTTTCAATGATGCCAATTCCTTCAAGTGATTTTTTAGGTAAATCAAAAGTCAGCATCTTTCAATTTTTGTTCAATCATTTACCTGGTTATTTAGGAATCTCGTCGGCATGGCCATTCATCACAAAGAGGACGCGCATTCCGACTTTAAGAGGGAACGCTTTCGGTCACTGATGTGCGCTGTCAAGCTTCACTGGAAGGAACTGGACTTGAATCCAACCAGACAACAGGTTGGATACATCACATTCGTCAAATTATTGTTACTTATGTCCATCTGATTCAACACCAACCTTTCAATGGAATCCCCTCAAAAAAGAATTTTCCGTGTACGTGTACAACATCAACATTTTTCACGACTGAAGTTTTCAGTTTCAAGTTTTCCTTTATATTGCAGAACATTCTTCACAGAGAACTTCTTTACAGACTGGTCATGTTCAAGAAACTGTTCGATTTCAGTCAATTTAGTCCCACTTCGCGTGAAATATCGGTTGTTCAGTATTAATGTGTGATTGCGTATATTTTTCAATGTAAATTTAATGTTATTGTTTATAGTTTTTTTCACGTAAATCCAAACAGGAAAGAACTCATTCAGGTCTTAGATAGATAGCTTGAAACATGAATGAAATGACAGACTGATCATGTTTTAGAAACTGCTTGATTTCAGTCCTAATATCCAACTTCACATCCAATATCAGTCTTTTAGTATTCATGTTTGATTGAGTATATTTTTCACTGTAAACTTAATGTGACAGTTTTTAGTTTTGTTTACGAAGTTCCAAGCAGAAATGAACTCATTCAGGAATTCTGAAGGTAGCTTGAAACATGAATGAAATGACAGACTGGTCCTGTTTTAGAAACTGCTCGATTTCAGTCCAAAAAATCATATTTCACATGGAATATTAGTCTTTTAGTATTCATAAGTGATTGATTATATTTTTCACAGTAAACTTACTTTGATTGTTTTAGTTCTGTTTACGTAGTTCCAAGAGGAATGAAATGATTCATGGGTTCTACAGGTTGCTTGAAACATGAATGAAATGACAGACTGGTCATAATTTAGAAACTGCTTGATTGCGGTCCTAATAGACCAATTTCACATGGAATATCAGTCTTTTAGTAATCATGTATGATGGCATACATTTTTCACTGTAAACGTAATGTGATTGTTTTTAGTTTTGCTCACGTAATTCCAAACATAGGCGAACTCATTCAGGACTATTATAGGTAGTTTGAAACGTGAACGAAATGACAGACTAGTCATGACAGAGAAACTGTTCAATGCAGTCAATTCAGTCCCATTTCGCTTGAAATACGTATCAGTCTTTCAGTATTCATGTGTGATTGAGTATATTTTTCACAGTAAATTTAACATGATTTTTTTAGTTCTGTTTACGTAGTTCCAAGAGGAATGAAATGCTTCATGGGTTCTATAGCTTGCTTGAAACATGAATAAAATGACAGACTGTTCATAATTTGGAAACTGCTTGATTTCGATCCCTGTTTGTGAAACATGAATCATCGAAAAACATTGATAGGACATCATTCGGTTCACATACTTGAAACGTGAAGAGTAACTCACATTTTTTGCGACTTTTTAATATACAGCATTTGTTTTTTTGCACTTGACTAATGTGCTTTTCAGGATGCTGAAGAATTCTTGAACAAACTGCAAGAAGGGCTGAACGCAGATAACATCTTGCATCTGTCAGAACTGATGCATATCGATGTGAACCGTGTTGCAACGTGTCTGACGTGCCGAGAGGAGAACCGCACTACGGAGACGAGCAACCCGGAGTTCCATCACATGTATCCATGTTCTCCGTACGAGTTGGTCGGGTGTAACAGCGTGCAGGCAATGGTGACGGAACTGACGATGCCAGGTGAACCGTACGAACGCAACTGTGACGCGTGCGGTCTGCTCAATCAACCATGGACTAATTGTCAGCGCATAATTACGGCTCCACGGTACGTTATTATTGAATTGTAGCGTTTTAAATATATTAATCCTGCTTTTGTTCGATAACTGATGCCCAGTTACTAGCATTTTGTTTTCTGCAAATTGTCTCAAGATACTTGTATAACCTAATGTTATAAAAAATATGCATAATAAAAACCATAGATAAACTGTTATGATGCGCGAGGAATGATAATTTTTTTCCAGGTTACTGTTCATCTTCATGTGCCGCCGCGATCATACGCACGGCAAAACCAGTCGACCAATCACGGTTAATTCGTCGCTGACCGTGAATGTGGACGATTTCAACATCGGGTACAAGCTACGAGGTGCCGTGGCTCATGATTCAATGGGAGAATCTGACCCCATGAAAGCGACTGAACATGGTTGGTTTACATTTTTTATTTTTTTCAAAACCCTTGTGTCAAGAACAGAAATTGATGTGTCTAGGCCTTTTGGTTACAGCGAAAAGCCAAATATTTGAAAACCACATAAATCTTGATTGCAGGTCACTACCGTACGTACCTGTTCGAAGACGATAAGACAATGATTGAGTGCGATGACGCTGTGATTAATCGAGGCACCGATGCCAAGACGATCAAAGCCATGATGGCTCGAGTCAACACTCAGTGTGTTCTCGCTATGTATGTGAAAAATGATGATTAATTTGTAGTTTATATTGCCGTAATTACCTACATGTATATTGTTGGAAACGTGTTTTAAACATACATCACGGTTCACTTGCAATTTTATGACTGTTGACACTAACGGAGTTAAAACCAACTATATTTATTAAGTCACTAATAACTATGTAGCATTCCATTCTGCCTTACTTTTGTAGCTGAGTTGTAACTTTATTCCACTTTCTACGTGTAATCGGGTATCGCTCTGTTTATTTCAATCCCAATTTGCTCAAATCAATTGTCATACTGTTCGTTCAAAACTGTCATTACGTATGTATGTATTTCATATTCCTGGACGTTTTTCACGTGTGGCGTATTTTTTATCGACTGTTTTCAGCAGAATAAAATGAACCAGTCATACAAGACGCGACAACTATGTAATCTCATTAAACACAAACCTAACTAATATTGTGATCAGAAAAATGCATTCGTTTTACATTTCTTTGATAAAAAATGTAAAATCGTACTTCGAAAATACCGGTGAGAAGAAAAATGTTACAGAACAGTATCGCCTGAGAGTCGGTTGTACTCCACAAACAAAATCTACTTGCTTTACCCAATGGAAGCCTTGTAAAAGCCAATTCACACGTGACAATCATAGACACACTAGACGCATGGTTCATGTTTCAGGCACGTTACCTGTATGCTTAATCAACTAAATTTGTTGGTTTTAACCCATTGTTTTTGAGGTAAATAACCCAAAGCCCAGTGCTCTTTGCTGACTAGCAGTTGGGCCTCACAGGTCCCACATTGCCAGTTTGTAATGTTCACACATAGAAAAGTTTGAGACAAGCAACTAAAAATGCCCATCAGGCATGGGAGTAACGAATATGGCTCGATCCTGGCAAGTCCAATCGTGAAAAAGTAGGAGACAAGGGTTCCTCCACAAACGGTAATAAACAACTTACTGGAATGTCTGATTGTGAAGAATCATTAAGACAATCATCATTTGGCTCCATGAAACGCCAATGGTCTACTGGACTAAATAGTCTGATCATGAAAAAGTTAGAGACAAGTGGCTCGATTGACACGGACATGAAATTTTTAAGTAAAGGGTTTGCGGCTTCTACGATTTCATTTTATTTTTTTTCTTCAAAACTGGGTATATATCACCAAGTTACATAACTACCACAGTTACTTTCATCTTCGTTTTACTCGTCCGCACATTCATAGTTGCACGAACCATATTCGGGACCTTTCGGTGAGCAAAAATAACTCGGGGTTTTGTGATTACATTACTGATTTAGTTTTACAACATTATAACGATTACTCATGATATTTGTTTTCAAAACTAAGCTACATAGTGTTGTCCTTGAAGCCAGAAGCACTGAATATGTTGAAACCTCCACAAAAAACTACAGATATTGACTATCCAAACTCCGTAATATTGGTCACTCAACTTATAAAATTTCTGGTACATTATAATTTGTGCAACATAGATACAGCCTCTCAGCAGCCATATATTAAAATTTTTGCGCACCATCACATTTGAATAATTTTATATGGCTATTTTTTTCAAAATTAAACGGTGTGCCTTGACACACAATGCCAAATAATACAGTGATCTGAAATTACTTTCGTTTCACATTTTCGTTAACAAAAAACGTAAAGCCGTGGTTCGAAAATACCGATGCGAAGAAAAATGTTACAGAAAAAATTTGGTTGAGTCGAATGTACTGCGCAAACAAAACCAACTTTCTTTACCCCATGAAAACCTAAGTGGAAGCAAATCCTCACATGAGTACCATAGACACACTAGACGCATTATTCATGTTTCAGACACGCTACTAGTTTTCAGAACCAGCGATATTTGTCGGTTTTTACCCATTGCTTCTGAGGTAAACATCCAAAGGTTGGTTGCAC
>OZ038448.1:21473573-21478573 GCA_964036265.1 Daptonema setosum
ATACAACACGCACATAAAAGTACGCATCCAAAAATAATGGGTACTAACTACAATTAGCGTTCCCGTTGCTCGAAAGAGCAGCCTGTACTAACTGCGTAGCAGGATTTCCTGGCCTCAAAAATAACCGGTTTTTCCTGCTTAGCAGTACTTCTCCAGGTTCTTCAAAAATAGTTGGTACTAACTGAGATCAGCGTTCCCGATGCTCGTAAGAGCAGCCCGTACTAACTGCAAAGCAGGCTTTCCTGGGCCTCAAAAATAACCGGTTTTTCCTGCGTAGCAGGTCTTTCCAGGTTCAAAAACCCGCCGGGCACTCACCGCGCTAGCAGGGTGCAACCAAGCTTTGGATGTTTACCTCAGAAGCAATGGGTAAAACCGACAAATAGCGGTGGTTCTGAAAACTAGTAGCGTGTCTGAAACATGAATAATGCGTCTAGTGTGTCTATGGTTCTCATGTGAGGATTCGCTTCCACGTGGGTTTTCATGGGTGAAGAAAGTTGATTTTGTTTGTGCAGTTCATTCGACTGAACCAATGTTTTTCTGTAACATTTTTCTTCGCATCGGTATTTTCGAACCACGGCTTTACGTTTTTTGTTAAAGAAAATGTGAAACGAAAGTAATTTTCAGATCACTGTATTAGTTGGCATTGTGTGTCAAGGCACACCGTTTAAATTTGAAAAAAATAGCCATGCAAAATTATTCAAACGTGATTGTGCGCAAAAATTTAATATATGGCTGCTGAGAGGCAGTATGTATATGTTGCACAAATTATAATGTACCAGAAATTTTATAAGTTGAGTGACCAATATTGGAGTTTGGATAGTCAATACCTGTAGTTTTTTGTAGAGGTGTCAACATATTCAGTGCTTCTGGCTTTGAGGAGCAACACTATATAGTTTAGTTTTGGAAACAAATATCATGAGTAATCGTTATAATGTTGTAAAACTAAATCAGTAATGTAATCACAAAACCCCGAGTTATATTTGCTCACCGAAAGGTCCCGAATATGGTTCGTGCAACTATGAATGTGCGGACGAGTAAAACGAAGATGAAAGTAACTGTGGTAGTTATGTAACTTGGTGATATATACCCAGTTTTGAGGAAAAAAGTAAAATGAAATCGTAGAAGCCGCAAACCCTTTACTTAAACTTTCATGTCCGTGTCAATCGAGCCACTTGTCTCTAACTTTTTCATGATCAGACTATTTAGTCAAGTAGACGATTGGCGTTTCATGGAGCCGAATGATTGACTTACTGATTCTTAACGATCAGACATTCTAGCAAGTTATTAATTACCGTTTGTGGAGGAACCCTTGTCTCCTACTTTTTCACGATTGGACTTGCCAGGATCGAGCCATATTCGTTACTCCCATGCCTGACGGGCATTTTTAGTTGCTTGTCTCAGACTTTTCTATGTGTGAACATAAAAAAATTTTGCCTCCCACGAGGCCCAACTGGCGGTCATGTAAGCACCGAGCTGTGGGTTATTCACCTCAAAAACAATGGGTAAAAACCAGTAAAATTAAATGACTAAGCTTACTCGTAGCGTGCCTGAAACATGAACCATGCGTTTAGTGTGTTTATGATTGTCACGTGTGAATTGGCTTTTACAAGGCTTCCATTGGATGAAGCAAGTAGATTTTGTTTGTGGAGTACAACCGACTCTCAAGCGATACTGTTCTGTAACATTTTTCTTCTCACCGGTATTTTCGAAATACGGCTTTACATTTTTTATCAAAGAAATGTAAAACTATTGCATTTTTCTGATCACAATATTACATAGTTAGATTTGTGTTTAATGAGGTTACATATGTACATAGTTGTCGCGTCTTGTGTGACTGGTTCATTTTATTCTGCTGAGAACAGTCGATAAAAAATACGCCACATGTGAAAAAAGTCCAGGAATATGAAATACATACATATGTACATACGTAATGACAGTTCTGAACGCACAGTATGACAATTGATTTGAGCAAATTGGGATTGAAATAAACAGAGCGATACCCGATTATACGTAGAAAGTGGAATAAAGTCACAACTCAGCTACAAAAGTAAGGCAGAATGGAATGCTACAGTTGATTTTAACTCCGTTAGTGTCAACAGTCATAAAATTGCAAGTAAACCGTGATGTATGTTTAAAACACGTTTCCAACAATATACATATAAGTAAATACGGCAATATAAACAACAAATTAATCATCATTTTTCACATACATGGCGAGAACACACTGAGTGTTGACTCGAGCCATCATGGCTTTGATCGTCTTGGCATCGGTGCCTCGATTAATCACAGCATCATCGCACTCAATCATTGTCTTATCGTCTTCGAACAGGTACGTACGGTAGTGACCTGCAATCAAGATTTATGTATTTTTCAATTATTTGGCTTTTCGCTGTAACCAAAAGTCCTAAACACATCAATTTCTGTTCTTGACACAAGGGTTTTGAAAAAAATAAAAAATGTAAACCAACCATGTTCAGTCGCTTTCATGGGGTCAGATTCTCCCATTGAATCATGAGCCACGGCACCTCGTAGCTTGTACCCGATGTTGAAATCGTCCACATTCACGGTCAGCGACGAATTAACCGTGATTGGTCGACTGGTTTTGCCGTGCGTATGATCGCGGCGGCACATGAAGATGAACAGTAACCTGGAAAAAAATTATCATTCCTCGCGCATCATAACAGTTTATCTATGGTTTTTATTATGCATATTTTTTATAACATTAGGTTATACAAGTATCTTGAGACAATTTGCAGAAAACAAAATGCTAGTAACTAGGCATCAGTTATTGAACAAAAGCAGGATTAATATATTTAAAACGCTATAATTCAATAATAATAACGTACCGTGGAGCCGTAATTATGCGCTGACAATTAGTCCATGGTTGATTGAGCAGACCGCACGCGTCACAGTTGCGTTCGTACGGTTCACCTGGCATCGTCAGTTCCGTCACCATTGCCTGCACGCTCTTACACCCGACCAACTCGTACGGAGAACATGGATACATGTGATGGAACTCCGGGTTGCTCGTCTCCGTAGTGCGGTTCTCTTCTCGGCACGTCAGACACGTTGCAACACGGTTCACATCGATATGCATCAGTTCTGACAGATGCAAGATGTTATCTGCGTTCAGCCCTTCTTGCAGTTTGTTCAAGAATTCTTCAGCATCCTGAAAAGCACATTAGTCAAGTGCAAAAAAACAAATGCTGTATATTAAAAAGTCGCAAAAATTGTGAGTTACTCTTCACGTTTCAAGTATGTGAAATAGCTAAATGCAACCGAGTGATGTCCTATCAATGTTTTACAATGATTCATGTTTCACAAGATGGGATCGAAATCAAGCAATTTCTAAATTATGAACAGTCTGTCATTTCATTCATGTTTCAAGTAACCTATAGAACTCATGAATCATTTCATTCCTCTTGGAACTACGTAAACAGAACTAAAAACAATCACGTTAATTTTACTGTGAAAAATATACTCAATCGCACATGAATACTGAAAGACTGATATTTCACGCGAAATGGGACTAAATTGACTGAAATTGAGCAGTTTCTCAAACATGACTAGTCTGTCATTTCGTTCACGTTTCAAACTACCTATAACAGTCCTGTATGAGTTCACTTACTTTTGGAATTACGTGAACAAAACTAAAAACAATCACATTACGTTTACAGTGAAAAATATATGCCATCATACATGAATACTAAAAGACTGATATTCCATGTGAAAATTGTCTATTAGGACCGAAATCAAGCAGTTCCTAAATTATGACCAGTCTGTCATTTCATTCATGTTTCAAGCAACCTGTAGAAGCCATGAATCATTTCATTCCTCTTGGAACTACGTAAACAGAACTAGAACAATCATATTAAGTTTACTGTGAAAAATATACTCAATCACTTATGAATACTGAAAGACTAATATTCCATGTGAAATATGACATTTTGGACTAAAATCAAGCAGTTTCTAAAACAGGACCAGTCTGTCATTTCATTCATGTTTCAAGCTACCTTCAGAATTCTTGAATGAGTTTATTCCTGCTTAGTTTATTCCTAGCTTGAACTTCGTTAACGAAACTAAAAACTGTCACATTAAGTTTACAGTGAAAAATATACTCAATCAAACATGAATACTAAAAGACTAATATTCGATGTGAAGTTGGGCTATTAGGACTGAAATCAAGCAGTTTCTAAAACATGATTAGTCTGTCATTTCATTCATGTTTCAAGCTATCTATCTAAGCCCTGAATGACCACATTCTTGTTTGGATTTACGTGAAAAAAAACTAAAAACAATAACATTAAATTTACATTGCAAAATATACGCAATCACACATTAATACTGAACAACTGATATTTCACGCGAAGTGGGACTAAATTGACTGAAATGGAACAGTTTCTTGAACATGACTAGTCTGTAAAGAAGTTATCTGTGAAGAATGTTCTGCAATATAAAAGAAAACTTGAAACTGAAAACTTCAGTCGTGAAAATTGTTGATGTTGTACGCGTACACGGAAAATTCTTTTTTTCTTAGGGGATTCCATTGAAAGGTTGGTGTTGAATCAGATGTACATAAGTAACAATAATTTGACGAATGTGATGTATCCAACCTGTTGTCTGGTTGGATTCAAGTCCAGATCCCTCCAGTGAAGCTTGACAGCGCACATCAGCGACCGAAAGTGATCCCTCTTTAAGATGGAATGTGCGTCCTCTTTGTGATGAATGGCCATGCCGACGAGATTCCTAAATAACCAGGTAAATGATTGAACAATAATTGAAAGATGCTGACTTTTGATTTACCTAAAAAAATCACTTGAAGCAATTGACATCATTGAAAGGAAAGAAAACAAACAAATAATATGTAGAATACTAACCATGTAACACAATTTCTGATGTTCCGCGACTGCGCTGTAGCTTTATGGGTGACGTCGATTCTGTCCATTTTAGTCTTTGCCGTATCAATCAGATCCAATACAATTTTCTCATTCAACAGTAAT
>OZ038448.1:21481073-21491073 GCA_964036265.1 Daptonema setosum
CGCTTACTTACGAATAGACTATCGTTGTCACATGGCTAATCAATCATTGAAGTTTAACTGAGTTTACAAACTTTTTTTGCCACTCATTTTTCTAAAGAAAATACTGTGTTGCCGCAAAATTATTTTTGTAAAAAAATTCTTATATCGTTAACACAACGCACCTAATTTTTTTTCACGTTTTGGCGCGAATTTCGAAATTCTAAATGGGAATGGTTGCGCTCGTGGACCCACACATTTAAGAAAGGCTTATTATAGACCAATACTTGCGAAGAAAGTTATTTAATGTTGTATAGTAATACGGTGTAGACTGCATTGTGAGTTTATACATAATGTTTATAAATTTTTACGGGATTGGTTGTGCTCGTGGACCCACAAATTTAGGAACGGCTTAGGGTGCCTTCATAGTTTGTCTGCAGAAAAGTTGCAGAAATGTTCGACCCCTATTTGACCGTGGTCAATTAGGGGTCTGGTCAAATAGGGGTCGGTCAAATAGGGGTCCATGAGGACAACAGACCCCTAGTTGACCGTGGTCAAATGAGGGTCTAGACCCCTCGTCGACCCGGTCAAATAGGGGTCTGGTCAAATAGGGGTCGGTCAAATAGGGGTCGGTCAATCAGGAACGTCAAAAAAGTTGTCGAACATTTCTGCAACTTTTCTGCAGACAGACTATGAAGGCACCCTTAAAATAGAACAATGCATGCATAGAAAGTTACCTAATGTTGTATAGGACTACGGTAGACTGCCTTGCGAGTTTATACAATATGTTTCACAATCCTTACAGGAATGGTTGCGCTCGTGGACCCACACATTTAAGAAAGGCTTATTATAGACCAATGCATGCGAAGAAAGTTACTTAATGTTGTATATTATTACGGTAGACTGCATTGTGAGTTTATACATAATGTTTTACACTTTCTACGGGAATGGTTGTGCTCGTTGTATCACACATTTAGGAACGGCTTAGTATATAACAATGCATGCATAGAAAATTACCTAATGTTGTATAGGACTACGGTAGACTGCCTTGCGAGTTTATACAAGATGATTCACAATCTTTACAGGAATGGTTGCGTTCGTGGACCCACCCGTTTTAGAACGGCTTAGTATATAACAATGCGTGCGCAGAAAGTTATTTATTGATGTATAGTATTACGGTAAAATGCATTGTGAGTCTATACATAATGTTTCACTCTTTACGTGAATGGTTGTGCTCGTGGACCCACACATTTAGGAACGGCTTAGTATATAACAATGCATGCATAGAAAGCTACCTAATGTTGTATAGGACTACGGTAGACTGCCTTGCGAGTTTATACAAGATGTTTCACAATTTTTACAGGAATGGTTGCGTTCGTGGATCCACCCGTTTTAGAACGGCTTAGTATATAACAATGCGTGCGTAGAAAGTTATTTATTGATGTATAGTATTACAGTAGACTGCGTTGAAAGTTTAAACATAATGTTTCACACTCTTTACGGGAATGG
The DNA here is from genome assembly GCA_964036265.1 of Daptonema setosum. Classification (NCBI taxonomy): domain Eukaryota; kingdom Metazoa; phylum Nematoda; class Chromadorea; order Monhysterida; family Xyalidae; genus Daptonema; species Daptonema setosum. Next base: position 21,482,559 of record OZ038448.1, read on the forward strand.
TTGTGCTTGTGAAACATTATGTTTAAACTTTCAACGCAGTCTACTGTAATACTATACATCAATAAATAACTTTCTACGCACGCATATACTAAGCCGTTCTAAAACGGGTGGATCCACGGACGCAATTTTACAGACCCCACAGATTTTTCGAAAGTTTACAGTTTTTATCAAAAATCTGGGAAACGAACCCGGGCCGCTCGCATGCTAGGCAAGCGCTCTTGCACTGTGCTACTGAGCCGATGCAACTAAGTTGCATAAACCCGACTATAACTGGCTCGCTACGCTCGCATGCTCTCTACAACATAGTGCCTATGCTACAACACGTGCAGGAACAAATATTGAAATCTCCCCTGCGGGGCTTAACGCCTTACGTTAGGTTATCGGGGGCTCGCAAACAGTAAAACTTTACATGGAATAGTAATGTTGCTCGAGAAAATCCAAATTCGAAAAATCTGTGGGGTCTGTAATCATGCCTCGTGGACCCAAACATTTAGGAACGACTTAGTATACAGTGGCGCCCAAAAGTTCTCGGACAACCGATTTTTTTGAGTTTTCGGCCCGAAATACATTACTTAATGAATATTTCGAACCGTAAACTGAACCAAGTTTATAAAACATTTATTGCAAACATTGCAAACCGAAAAATCGGTATTTAAACAAAACCAGCTCATGTGCCATGGCATGGCATAATATGAATATTTGGGAAGGCGCGCGTTGTTCGTGGGTACCATGCGGCGAGGCCGGTTTAAGGGCGATTTCGTAAACTTGGAGCAATCAAACAACTTGCGTAGACTCATAGAATAAAAATAAATCCTTATTTGACTTATTTATATCGTTAAACCGATATGAAACTACTGTCAGTCCACTCTTTACCGTTACGCAAAATTGATCGATTCTCTTCGTTCCTTTATAGTAAAAGCATTTGACTAAATTGACTTCTAACGTAATTTCTTATTGGAGTTTGGTTTTGGAAATGAAAGAACATGATGTATGCGTACTATCATGAAAGTTACAAAACCTTTCAGGTAGCATTAAGTCGAAAATAAATTCTGATAGAAAAACACTCAAAAACCGGCAATGAAGCAATATTTTGCACATTCCTTCATAACCTTGATATCAGCTTGGGGTGGTTGAAACGTGTTATAAAGGGAAGAATAGGTATAGTGGCGGTTGAATATCATCGGAGTGAAAATTATAGAATTTCTCCCGAGCACCGCTGCCTGATAAACTATATACACGTTCATATGCTGTCCAGCTAGCATTCAAGTTGAAAAGCTGGCCAATCAGCATAGAGAGCGAGCCAATCAGCATTGAGAACGCTGTGCGCTGTTCGCTATACTGGTTGGCCGGCTGATTATTTTTTGATAGCTGCACGGTGCTCGGGTAAAATTCTATATTTCTACTCCGAGGATATTCAACCGCCAGTATATCATTTATGTCATAAACAATGTTCCAGTTGATTATCAAGGTCAAATATTGCGGTATCTCAATTAAACCGCCCTCGGCGCATGGTATCCTCGAACAACGCGCGCCTTCCCTAATCTTCACATTATGCCATGGCACATGAGCTAGTTTAGTTTAAAATTTAATTTTGCAGTTTACAATGATTGCATTAAGTATTTTATAAACTCAGTTTAAGTTACGGCCCGATATATTTATTAAATCATGGGGTTCGGGACGAAAACCTCCAAAAAACTGGTTGTCCGAGAACTTTTGGGCGCCACTGTATAACAATGCATGCATAGAAAGTAAACAAATGTTGTATAGGCCTACGTTAGACTGCATCGCGAATTTAAACAAGATGTTTCACAATCTTTACAGAATGGTTGCGTTCGTGGACCCACCCGTTTTAGAACTGCTTTGTATATAACAATGCGTGCGTAGAAAGTTAATTATTGTTGTATAGTATTACGGTAGACTGCATTGTGAGTTTATACATAATGTTTCTCACTCTTTACGGAAATGGTTGTGCTCGTGGACCCATACATTTTAGAATGGCTTAGTGTATAACAATGCATGCGTGGAAAATTAATTATGGTTGTAAAGTACTACGGTAGACTGCAATGCGAGTTTATACACGATGTTTACAATCTTAACCGGGATGGTTGTGCTCGTGGACCCACATATTTTGAAACGGCTTAGTATATATTAACGCAACGCAAGCATAGAAAGTTACCTACTGTTGTATTTGACTAGGATAGACTGCATCGCGAATTTATACAAGATGTTTCACAATCTTTACAGGAATGGTTGCGTTCGTATTGTTGGTTGGTTGCGTATTAGAACTGTTCAGTAGATACCACTACATGCATAGAAAATTGTTTATTTTGTCATATAGTTACGGTGGATTGTATTGTGTGTTTATACAGGATCTTTCACAATCACTAGAAGGGAATAGTTGCACTCGTGAGCCCACACGTTTTAGAACTGCTTATTAGATACCATTACATGCATAGAAAGCTATTTAATTTTTCATAGAGTTACGGTGGATTGTATTGTGTGTTTCCACGAATGCATTGTTATACACTAAACCGTTCTTAAATGTATGGGTCCACGAGCACAACCATTCACGTAAAGAGTGAAACATTATGTATAAACTCACAATGCATTCTACCGTAATACTGTACAACAATAAATAACTTTCTACTCACGCATTGTTATATGACGGAAATTTTTTGGTGTTCACCTGCACAACTTTTGCTAGCATCCAACTTTTTTTTCATCTTAAAACTTCAGGAAACTTAGTTTGTATGTTGTTAAGACAAAATATTAGACACAGCCACCTCTAAGTCAGATCAAAGTGTCGTCGTTTTTTGTCACCCTGTAAATTTATATATAAAAGTTCAGTCATGTTCACACCAGCCACGACACGGGTATGCTGGTCAGCCACATGGGCAGTATCACCATGGCATGTAGTGTGCCCAGAGTTAACACGATAGAGACGGACTTGACGAAGCTGATGTAGTTCCAGCCATTTTCAGTTCAGCCATTTATATAAATCTCCATTCCGCTAATAAAAAAACGAACAGTTCCACCATTAAAAAAGTATTATAATTTCCGCCATTGACTAATATCACAGTTCAGCCATGTTCATGTTCACACCAGCCACGGTACGGGTATGCTAGTCAGCCACATGGGCAGTATCACCATGGCATGTAGTGTGCCCAGAGTTACCACGATAGAGACGGACTTGACGAAGCTGATGTAGTTCCAGACATTTTCAGTTCAGCCATTCATATAAAAATGAACGTTACGCAAATAATTTTTTACAGTTCCACCATTTAAAAAATTAATTATAATTTCCTCCATTTACTCATATCACAGTTCAGCCATGTTCACACCAGCCACGGTACGGGTATGCTAGTCAGCCACATGGGCAGTATCACCATGGCGTGGAGGGTGCCCAGAGTTACGACGATGGATACAGACTTCACAAAGCTGATGTAGTTCCAGCCATTTTCAATTCAGCCATTTATATAAAAATAAACGTTCCGCTAATATAAAATTTTAACAGTTCCACCATTTAAAAAAAATATAACTCCCGCCATTTACTTATATCACAGTTCAGCCATGTTCATGTTCACACCAGCCACGGTACGGGTATGCTGGTCAGCCACATGGGCAGTATGACCATGGCATGTAGTGTGCCCAGGGTTACCACGATAGAAACGGACTTGACGAAGCTGATGTAGTTCCAGACATTGGTGAAGGTCATTGGCAGTACGCAGAGTAGGGTCGAGCCACTGGCCTACAATACAAGTACCGTCAAAAAGCATAAACGTGAAGTTAAAACTGTGGTCAACCTTAGTACACTGTATATTTCCAGCTTATAACGTCTTTTGAAATTGTATTTTGTCGTTGGTTGTAGGTGTAGGAGAGTAGGTTAGGCTGATAGGTTATGTATGTAGGTTTAGATAGGTCAATTGTTATAAGCAAAAAATCTGTTGGCGACATGAATCGGGTCGAATCTGACTTTCCTAATCATGTTCCTCAAATCACGTCAGTAAGTTGAAATCTGGTTGTTCATTGGTTTTCGGGTTTTCAAATCATTTCTTATAAACCTGGCGAAGGGTTACGAAATTGGGGTAAAAATGAATTGATAAGTGTTTGTTGTTATAACGGAACATTTGCGACCAGACAATGGAATTACACTCTTGTACTGCTTTTCTGATTGACTGTAAAGGACTGTCTGAATGCCAGACTGACTGACTGACTGACTGACTGACTGACTGACTGACTGACTAACTGACTGACTGACTGACTGACTGACTGACTAACTGAATGACTAGCTGACTTACTGACTGACTAACTAATTGATACTCTGTCTGTCTGACTGACTGTTAAACTGACTGACTGACTGACTGACTGACTGACTGACTGACTGACTGATAACAAAAACAACAACCGCCAATCACTCACCTATCGTAATCGTCCCAATGTTGAGTACGGCACATAAAAGACAGGACAAATTAGGCACAAATATGCAGCAGACAATCACCTGCAATAATTACATTAACATCAGTGCCAATAATTGATTTGATTTTGTAATTTTTTGGAATTAAAACAGCCTTATTATCTGATTAATACCGTTACTAGATGATAGAAAATTCATCACAAACTCATGTTGCACTTGAAACATTTCATCTTTTTGAGTTCCTCTTGGCCAACCAAAAATTTACAGATTGATGCTTTGAACATCCTTAATTATTGGCTGTTTGTGATTAATAGAAAAGTCCTAACAAAGTCCAGAAAACTGACTGGATTCAACAATCTTTGTTATAAGCAGCTGCCTTCTTTTAACTGCGGGTACCACAATTTAACTCGCTACGTATAGCGATTGCAGTGGATGCTTCTTATAACAAAATGTGTTGCAACTTTGTTGCGACTAACTATAAAGGCAACCATGAAGGCTTTAATTGTAAAACAACCAACCATACATGCAAAAGCAGCTGTTATGGTTCGAACAACTGATCCGTAACCGAGAGGATTAAATCGAAAAAGTTGCACTCAAACTCCCAGATTGTTGCGTTAAATTCGGCCTCGTATTTATCTGCTACGTGACGTCCCCCAGCCTGCGCGTGAGTGAGTGAGTGAGTAAGTAAGTGAGTGAGAGTGAGTGAGTGAGTGAGTGAGTGAGTGAGTGAGTGAGTGACGTGAGTGAGTGAGTGCGTGAGTGAGTGAGTGAGTGACTGAGTGGAGTGAGTGAGTGAGTGAGTGAGTGAGTGAGTGAGTGAGTGAGTGAGTGAGTGAGTGAGTGAGTGAGTGAGTGAGTGAGTGAGTGAGTGAGTGAGTGAGTGAAGTGAGTGAGTGAGTGACGTGAGTGATGTGAGTGAAGTGAGTGAGTGAGTGAGTGAGTGAGTGAGTTAGTGAGCTAACAAATTTTGCTTACTTTTTCTTTCAACAAATGATACATATCTTGTTTAATATCTTTTAACAATTGCTTACTTATCTTCTTTCAATGTTACACGGTAATGTTAATTACACTTGTTTTTTTTTCAGCTAATCCAATGTTCCAATGATCAGTAAAGTACTATTGAAATTTATAATCGAATGATGTTCTGTCAATTTCTCTACGCCAATTAATAAAACGAGTCTACATTTTATAACATTTACCACTTATCAACCTGTCACTCACTCACTCACTTCACTCACTCACTTCACTCACTCACTCACTCACATCACTCACTCACTCACTCACTCACTCACTCACTCACTCACCTCACTCACTCACTCACTCACTCACTCGCTCACTCACTCACTCACTCACTCACTCACTCACTCACTCACTCACTCACTCACTACCTCACTCACTCACTCACTCACTCACTCACTCACTCACTCACTCACTCACCTCACTGCACTGCACTCACCCCACTCTCCTATGACGTACCGCGCTCTTCCAGTGCTCATACTGAGGCATATAGAGAAAGTCCGGCAACGCTTCATAACTCAGTTTCACCGTAGATGAGGTTTCATTTGATGTTTCATATAGTTCCACTGATGTTTCATCCACGTATGAAACATCATCAAAGTAGGCTGTGTGGGTCAATGTAAAACTTTTCATAGTCATCAAGCCCAGCTGACGATTCGTGACCGACCGTAGCAGTGGGGTAGAGCCAGGAAGTCTTCCAGCATTCGGTTGTAGTGCTGCAGACTGGTGAGCTGCAAATGGAAGTGACTCAACAACAACAACAACAACAACAACAACAACAACAACAACAACAACAACAACAACAACAACAACAACAACAACAACAACAACAACAACAACAACACAACAACAACAACTACAACAACAACAAAGACATAATAACAACTTAGCAAAACGAATCAGTTCACGTTTCAAAGATGGTATAAATATTGTTTATATGGCTGATTTTGATTTCTGCTAACATCATTAAGCACAACATTTTCTACATCATCATCAACAACAACAACATCTTTAAAACCAACAACAACATTAGACGAAAAACCATTCAGTTCATGTTTAACTGAAAAAATCCATAATATCGACCAACATTGCTGATATCTGGGGGTCTATTCACGAACAACATGACCGGTTCATGTTGTTTCCATACGATATCGTTGAGTAGATGTGATGCAACATAAAGCCGGCTGCCTGTCTGAGTGCCTTTGGTGGCTGAAATGAGATAGAATGTTAATAAAGCACATATGTTGTTTCTGCGAGCAAATTATTGCCCAAAACGTCTTATAATAAAACATCAGACAATCAGTGTTAACACGCACATCAATCATCATCACACCATGTTACACTGTGTTAAACTATGGTGTCAACCGAGTTGAGTTGAAGCTAGTGATGTTTCATTATCAGTTGTTTTACGAACTTGCGTCGCACGCGAAAACTGAAAACTTATTTAGAAAGTTTGAAATGCGCAAATTGAAAAAAAAAACTTCGTTTGGCGCGCATTCAAATTTTCGAGAATATTACCTTTTTGGAAACATACGAACATCGCGCTGAATTAGAAAGGCCGAGAAAATAATAGAGTATAAGAATATGTTCATAAGAAAAACCTAATGTTGAAAACTAAGAAACCACAAGAGTATAAATGAGGGTGAGCTTTTTAACTTAGAAACAAAAATTGAAAAAAACCTAGGGATGTTTCTGCTCTACCGTGAAAAATCGAGAAAAAAACTAGGGAAGCGGGTGCGTCAGTCATGACATCAGTCACGTTTCAAAGGCACTACCTGTGAGATGTGAAGGGTCCATTAGCCGATGAATGAGTAAACATTTGATTTGAGTGAACAACAAAAATTATAATAATCAAAAAAATTATTCTGACCCTTCAAAAGACTCCGTTTCAGTTATGTGAAAGCTGTCCCAAATACAAACCCAGTCAGATGTCAGTAAAAAAACTGTAAAAAGTCGATATAGTCAGTTCACGTTTCAACGATGGGGTATGAAAGCGTGAATCTCGCATTTTGTAATAGATACATATGTGCTGTGAATCAAAAATAACAAAAAAACAACAACAACAACAACAACAGCAATAACAATAACAACAACAACAACAACAAAAACAATGACGACGACTATAACACGGACACCTTCAAAACTTAGTAGTTTATCTTAGTATCTGTAGTATATGGAAAGTGCATAAATATATGTCATTAATTAGCAACAGTAACTTTTCACTGTGGATGGCACTTGCACTATAGAGCAACCACAAACTTTTTATTGGCCTTTCAGTTCACGTTTCAGTTCACGCATATATCTTTGTGAATCTTAGTTTTTTTGATATTAAGTAAGCACAGTTATATCGAAGTCAAAATATTAACAGCAAACCTTCAAAACTTGGTTCCATCTGCATTAGTAACTGCCCCGAATGCAAGCCATTAGCAACAATAAGTTATTAACCATTTCAGTATTGTTTTCAACAACAACAACAACAAAAACTACAACAACAATAACAACAACAACAACAACAACAACAACAACAACAACAAAAACGACAACAACAACAAAAACAACAACAACAACAACAACAACAACAACAACAACAACAACAACAACAACAACAACAACACAACAACAACAACACAACAACAACAACAACAACAACAACAACAACAACAACAACAACAACAACAACACAACAACAACAACAACAAACCTTCAAAAGTTGGTTCCATCTGCAGTATGTGATAGCTGCCCCAAATGCAAGCCATTAGCAACACCAAGTTGCACACGATTTCAATGGCAGTTGCGCGGATAACGTTGCAATAACTCAACACAACGTGCGAAACATCAAGTTGCATTGCGAAAGCCTCGATTTTAGAGGGTGATGATGACTTCGATGTAGCTGAAAATTTATTTACTGGGATTTCTTCATTACAAGGCCCACTAATACCACATCAGGTGTTTTCATAGTCGCCTGAGAGGTTGAGGAAACTGACGGGCAATGGCAGAAACCTCATGCGTAACAACGCATCAGGTTTTTTTCTGAAGTCAGGTCTCGAACCAGGACCAACAGTTAGTTCTCCAGGATCGGCGCCT
>OZ038448.1:21498573-21506073 GCA_964036265.1 Daptonema setosum
GACTGATTGATTGATTAATTGACCGATTGATTGTTTGAATGAAGGATCGATTGAATTTATCGATTGGTTGACTGAATGAATGATTGAATGAACGACTGATACACCTGTTGGAATCGGTTGATTGTAAAGACGGAAACGACGGTCGATTGAATTAACGATTGATTGATCGAATAAATGATTTACCGATTCATTTTATGATAAATTGATATGATGAATGATTGATTGTATGAAAGATTTATTGAATGACTGAGACTGATTGTTTGAGGTGGTAGGTTAGGGATTGAGTAAATGATTGATTATCTGACTGGTTGAGTCAGTCAGTGATTGACTAATTGAGTCAGTGGATTTTGAATTCTGTAATCCGTTTCTGAATTATTTTGAATTCTTCAATTAATTTCCAGTCCCATAAAATCGCGAATGATCAAGGCCTATCATCGGAGTGCGGCCGGGCAAAATGTGAGTCGGGTTCTGGAAGTACGACCGTTCGGCGTGTTGTATGATACGATGATCTACTTGAACGGGTCGGTTGGCAGAGTTGTTGGTTATGCAGATAGTCAGAGTAAATAAGGCAGTCAAAGTATACAGCCAATTAGTCACACCTGGCCAGTCATTCGATCAAGTAGGGTAAAACGTTAGTTGGTCTTCGGAGGATTCGGATCGGTCAGAGTAAATCAGTCAATGACTCAGTTTGGTCAGTCACTTAATTCAGTCTGTCAGAAAACATCAGTCAACCAACCCAATCAATCTGTCATCTAGAATTAGTCAGTCAGTCAATCTCAATCAGGAATCCATTTCAGCCGGAATATGGACTGTCAATCGATCAGTTAAGTCAATCAGTCAGTCAATCAATCAGTCAGAGTCAATCGATCAATTCAGTCAGACAACAAATCAGTCAATCAATCATTTCATTCAATCATTCAGTTAGTCAATCAGGAATGCATTTCAGTTTGTACCTGGACAGTCAACTGGCCAGTTTCTCCACGCCATTCAGTTGTGTCTACGAGTTTATAATGGATCGGATTCGTGCCGTCAAACAGGACCTGGTCGTACAGCAAATGGGCGATGACGAGGCACATACATTGCTGCAGATGATGATGCCCTTCCTCGTGCATGCCGAGTACAGGTGGGGTGAATTATAGTTTTGTCCTAAACAGGGTAAATAGAAAAATGAGATTTTTATTTTTTTTTAAATTAAGAAATCAGAAATTTTCAGGCACAAATGAGCTGCATAATTAATTTTTTTGTTTTCCTTCTTTGAAAAAATGGGCTCTTTTTCCGAACCCTGGTCATAGGTATCTTGTTAGTCAGAATGTTCCTGGCGCGCAGACTGAATTCATGAAATCAAATTACTGAAAATCGGTTTTCTTCACACGATATGGCGCTTATTTCATCGCACAGGCACAATCAATCAGTCTGTCATCTAGAGTCAGTCAATAAATTAGTCTGTCATCTAGAGTCAGTTAACAAATCAGTCTGTCATCTAGAGTCAGTCAATCAATCAGTCTGTCATCTAGAGTCAGTCAATAAATTAGTCTGTCGTCTAGAGTCAGTCAACAAATCAATCTGTCATCTAAAGTCAGTCAATCAATCAGTCTGTCACCTAGAGTCAGTCAATAAATCAATCAGTCATCAGTCACCTCTTCAGATGCGTCCAACAGCAAATCTCATCCTACGAGCCCAAACTGCACGCCTTCCAGCTGCACGAGTGCATGTCGCGCTGGGCGTCAACGCCTGGCGCCAAAAATTCAAATTCAAATTTTTCCGCCAAAACTCACGAGTCAACCCCTGAGGAACTATCATGTCAGTTGAACAGGCTAAACCTGACGACAACCAGTTCGAAATCGACAAATGTTGATGGGGAATTGTCGATTGAGTGGCAGTGTTTACTGGCGTACGTTGTGTTTGTTGTTGGTGGATCGGCAGAGTTGGAGAGGTTGGTGGCACCGGGTGGGAAAAGTAGAATTCCCCTTTTTGGCGTTTAAAAAAATGAATTTGTAGCCTAAAAAATCCTCAAAAAATCTCATTTCCCACACATTTCAGTTCACCGACCATCACGGACGGAGTGCCGCAGCTGCGTGCATTGGCACTATTGAATGACTGTATCCGCGATTCAAGTACCGTCGATGGCACCACCGATGCTGAATCGGCCATCTTCATCTGGCTATGGGATTTACTGGCCACATTTCGACGAAACAACTGGATTCGTGCGATTCGATTGTTGAGATCCGCCGTACGTGGTGTGGAATCGTCGGCTTTCGTTTGAGGTTGGATTTGGATGAAAGATTTTGTCGCCCGCATAGTGCGTAGGGCGCCGGCCTCGGAAACCGGCGGTCCTTAGTTTGAACCTGGCTTGAGACACCGATTCTGACGCGTTGCTCTGGGGTTTCTGCCATTGCCCGTCGGTTTATTCAACTCTCTGGGCACTATGAAAACACAATTCTGATATGGTATTGGTGTGTCTTGATGACTTCAGTTGATAATGAAGTCCAATTAAAAAAAGTATGCGATTTTTTTATTTTCTACACCGCACCTGATCTTCGTTCATTTCATTGGTCAAACAAGTTTTAGAAATTCAGTTGTATAACAGAGAAGATTATATTATTAATTAACTTGAAAAAAATAACTTCCAGCCTTACTCTCCCGTCTCATCTACCCGCTGCGAATCCGAGCTTTACATGCGATGACTGCCGGATTTGCCAGCAAGACCCTGACCGTGCCCACGAACGTTATCATGGACTGGCTGGCCTTCGATACGGTAGAAGATGCCGAAACGGCTGTCAACTTGCTGGGAATTCAGGTATTTTGAAAGAAGAGTTGTGGTTGCATTCCAATTGATTGACAAGGGGGCTGAATTTTAAACGATAGGTTTCTTACACCCAGTACGATTGTTCCGACATATAACCAAGGCCTAATAATTAGCCGATGTTTTTATCAAAATTACACTGGCGGACAAGCTAATTCTCCTGAAGGAGCCACATTTTTTGGAAGACGGGAATTTAGATTTTTTTTCTTATTTAATCTACGCCGTGAGGAGCAAAATCTACTTTTTGAAGAAGCGTAAAATCCACTTTTTTGTTATTTCGTGTAAAATCCACTTTTTGATATTTCTTCGTCCGCTAATGCTAATGGTACGATTTATTTGTAAAACGAAACATTTATTTTAACGTGGAACAATTTTTTGTCTGGGAACGAAGTTTTTTCCCACAAACGCACACCCAACCCAAAATAATTTTTTTTATATATTTTTTAAAGTCAAACTCTGGTTGTAAATAATTTAATTTTTTTACCAAATCCTGCTTATAATACGATTTATTTATGGAAAGAAAGTTTCATTTTCAACCATTTCATCAGGTGCTCGCCGATCCATCTCGTGTTCGGTTTGATCCGAAACTCTGGCGGTCGCCGAGTCAAATTTCGGTGAAGGAAGACTCACGATCGTTGCACAAATGTGATTGGATGTTTCAGTGATTAATTTCGGTGAAAATCCGGTTAAATTCGGCATTTCAGAATGGAAGCTTTGAGCTTCTAAATTCTAAGTCAATGAAAGAAGTCAGAGAAAATAAATATTTTTTCAATAACCGATTTGTTACGAAATCCTTGTCATCTTGAGTAACGCATTTCGGCACCTATTTATCTATAAATTTATATAATTTTCTTTCAATTTGTACATGCGATTTTTGCACCCGTTTCGCATTCATTCTGCACGGCTCACTTTTTTATTAAAAATTCCCAATCAAATAACCGACTCATGTTTGATCTGTGATAAATTTATTAATTTTTTCTGAATAATTTTGTTAATTTCCTTCAAACAACTCTTTATTATGATATTTATTCATTGCTTCAATTCACTAATACTGGCATAATATCACAACGACTTGATCATTAATCTTAATTCTTATCTGACTACTGGTGACAACCAGAAAACTTGAAAACGGGTATTATCGTTTGAATAAAAATAATAAGATTCACGAAAGGAGTGTTAGGCTTGCTCAAAACAATGCCAGAAATAATAGCTGACGACAAACCAATTATGTACAGGATAAAATATAATGACGTTCAAAACCATTTACCCGCGAAATATTGGAAGAACAAAACTAAAAGGAATATTTTTCAAGAGGTTCAGTGGGGCTGTTAGCACCTCAGAAGAAAAGTTGTTTTACATTCAACATAATTTTTTCCTATGATTCAAATATTATCACGAACCCGTCTCTCGTCGCTGAATCACAGGCAGATTGGGCGGTTTTGAGTTATCAAGATTATCCTTTGATGAATCCATTGAAGCTCCGCCCTCCGTACGTCGTTCTCTGACCAACTCGGGGGCCGCGTCACCGTTTCCCGATTTAGGCAGGGTTTTCAAATTATTTGAAATATTCAAATTTGGCGGGATCATATCCAATCGGGGACGCTTGGTGTTTGTGGGATTATCCGATGGAGAAGGAGAGGGATTATCCTCGATGGGCAAGGGACTGACGGTGTTTTGGGAGTCGAGATCGTCTTGGTCGGCCTGAAAGTGTATTTAGCGTTTTTCTTCTTCATTAATTGACTCACCGATTCACTTACTCACCAAAACAATTACTAGACTCATACTTACCAACTTGCTTATGCACTCACTCACTACTCACTCACTCACTCACTCACTCACTCACTCAACAACTTACTTACTCACTCACTCACTCACTCACTTATTAACTTAATTTCACTTACACACTCTCCTCAACCTGACGTCGATTTTCCGACAGTTGCGAGGGTGGACGTTGATTCGCCGCGTCCGATGGCTGCTGAGTTTTAGATGGTTGAGATCCAGATGACGGCAGTTTCTTGGCGGCCGAGGGACGTCCAGGAATCGTCGCCGTCGAAGTACTGGTAGATGGGATAGCGACGTTATTATCACTGAAATATGAAAATTATAGATAGATTTATCTACTGTTTTACCTGGCCCTCAACATTAACTGAAGCCAAAAAAAACACACTAATGCCATATCAGAATGGTGTTTTCTTAGTGGCCAGAGAGGTGGAACAAACTGACGGGCAATGGCAGAAATGGCAGATCAACGCGACTGGGTCTGCGTGGCAAGTCAGGCTTCGATGAAAATTATAGTTGAGTAGTTAACTATACTTTACTTCAGAGGGAAAATTAAAACAATATATATTTGCCAATTTCAAAGGGAGAACGAAACCATGTTGTGTATATGACTTCCGACCAAAATAAAAAAAAAAAGCAAACAGTAAACTAACGAGCTGTCATCTAGCAGTAAAATATTTGAATCGGCACACGAGTCGCAGGCCGGCAGACGGATCACAATGTAGGCCGGTTCGCGTTGATACACATGAAAACAGAAAAAGGATAAACCATAAAAAGATGATTAACAACAACAACCAATGATGATTAACATAACAACAAACAACAAATAATGATTATTTACCTGCTTCTCGCACACGGGACAGCAGAAGTTGGCCGATTTCTCGTGGCCTGAAAAATCAAATTGAAATATTCTTCATATTACAAAGAATTATAAAGCATGCGGATGAAGATTTACAATAATTCTGATTATTACAAAGATTTTTTTAACGGAAAAACTTTCTCCTGAGTTTCTTATTAAAAACACATACGTTTTTGGCACTCAGTTTGAATTAAAAACTTTAATTCTTGCACGCGTTAAAGTAGCGAGAGAACGATTTTTAAATGACCGTTCAATGCAATGCATGACCGTTCTGAACAACGTATGAACCTTGCACCAAAATCATTGTCATTGGTGGAAAACAATTTCCTAATAACAATATGGGTATGAGCAATCTAAAACCAACCGGCGGCGTTGTTGAGACCATTCGATGTTGCAGTTGTTGTTGAGCAATTGTTGTTGTTGAGATGATGATGACGTAGATTTAACCACCGATAACCACCGATAACCACCGTTAACCACCGATAACCACCGATAACCACCGATTTAACCGATAACCACCGATAACCACCGATTTAACCACCGATAACCTTGGCCGGATCCAGCTGCTGTTGACTGTTGGCCTCGGCGCGTTTCGTCATCGAATAACTAGAGCTGCAAAATTACAGCTTTCATGCCCGATTACAAAAATAAGAATATAATAAAAATATAAAAAAATGTCGTAATTTTGAGACGTGTAATGTCGCAATTAGCAATTTTGAGACCAATTTACCTACACCTTGGGTAACAAATTCCAGTTTTTGAAATTGTCAAACAGGGGGAATACCACTTTTCCCACGCTTTCTCGTCAGCTAGTGGTTAAAGAATGCGAATACTGAAAAAAATATTTTAAAAACACCCAACCCTCCGGTCGGCGTGGCGACGCTGGGTGACGCAATGAACGATACGGTACCACCCTTGATGACTGATTGGATCGCGGCCATCGGACGAGGATGATCGTCAAAGTGTTCCTCCATCGAGAACGGATCTTCGGGCGACTGAAAAAATTGAACATTTACATCAGTCAATAATTATTTTTTTCATGTTTTGAATTTTTTGAAAAAAAACAACTAGTTTTGCGTAATGAGTTCATCTATACAGCATTATAACTGTTTATAACTTCAAAACTGTCGATTTTCATGCTGAAGGTAGCATTTTACCAGAAAAAAAAACTCCACGACTTCGAACCAATTTAATTTACTTGACCGAGTTCCGCAAAACTAAATTCCGTAATTTAAGGTTCCGCCCTAAGCCTAAGCCTAAGCCTAAGCCTAAAAGCGCTCTTCATGAGTGGAAAACCACGCTGGACACCTCCGCTTCGCGGTGCTAACGGTCCAAGGCGGGGGCATAAAACTTAGGTTTCAGTGTAGGCTTAGGCTTAGGCTTAGCCTTTGGAGAAGGGCTCGGGCGCTACGCGCCCAAGCCCTTCCCAAACCCTAAGCCTAATCCTAAGCCTAAACTGAAAACTAACTCTTAGCCTCATACTCGGCGATCTCGCTTAGAACGAACAGTCTGTGCTAATGACTAAGCCGAAGCCTTATAAACAATGAAATAGGCTCTCCAAATCTTAATAGGTAATAAAATTAACTTGACCGAGTTCCGCAAAACTAAATTCCGTAATTTAAGGTTCCGCCCTAAGCCTAAGCCTAAGCCTAAAAGCGCTCTTCATGAGTGGAAAACCACGCTGGACACCTCCGCTTCGCGGTGCTAACGGTCCAAGGCGGGGGCATAAAACTTAGGTTTCAGTGTAGGCTTAGGCTTAGGCTTAGCCTTTGGAGAAGGGCTCGGGCGCTACGCGCCCAAGCCCTTCCCAAACTCTAAGCCTAATCCTAAGCCTAAACTGAAAACTAACTCTTAGCCTCATACTCGGCGATCTCGCTTAGAACGAACAGTCTGTGCTAATGACTAAGCCGAAGCCTTATAAACAATGAAATAGGCTCTCCAAATCTTAATAGGTAATAAAATTAACTTGACCGAGTTCCGCAAAACTAAATTCCGTAATTTAAGGTTCCGCCCTAAGCCTAAGCCTAAGCCTAAAAGCGCTCTTCATGAGTGGAAAACC
>OZ038448.1:21513992-21568179 GCA_964036265.1 Daptonema setosum
GAGAGGGGAAAATCCACTTTTCTCTCTCGTTCTCGTCCGCTAGTGCTATCATGGTTTGTTTTTTTAGTTACGAACTCAATCATTCATTTTCAGTAGGCATTCTAGTCTAGACCACTGGCGGACGAGCTAAATCCCCAAAGGTAGGTGAATTTCGTCAAAGAAGGGGGGATCCACCGTTTTGAGGCTATTTTTTCTACACCTTGGGGAACAAATGCTAATTTTGAAACCGCCAAAGAGGGGGAATTCCACTTTTCCCTCCCCTTCTCGTCCGCTAGTGGTCTAGACCAATATAATAAAGTTACGAATTGTTGTACTCATGGAGATCTGTCAAATGGCAATCTCTTGTTTTTTTCTCTGGTTCGAGCTCCGGGTTGCGACCACTGGCGGACAAGCCAAACCTCCAAAGGGAGGGGAATTTCGTCAAAGAGGGGGAAATGGCAGAAATTAGGTAATTTTACATACACCTTGAAGAACAAACTTTACGTTTCGAAACTGCCAAAGAGGGGGGAATTCCACTTTTCCCTCCCCTTTTCGTCCGCTGGTGCGCAGCGCATTTAAGAACGTTGTTGACGATCAGTGATTGTCATTTGTAAATCGGATGACCGTTATTTCACTATTTGTGATTTGGTAATCTACTTTGCTATTATGGCATAACAACTGAATAAATTTGATAAAAAAATTTCGGATCACGGAACGGACATATCAGAGAATGGCGTATCGACTCATCCGATACATCGTCGTATGTCACTGGTAGTTGGAACATTCTTCTCGAATACGTGTGGCATCAATACCGGGCGAGTGGGGGAAGTGGAATCCCCCTCCCTCTTTGACATTTTTAGAAACATGAATTTGTTCCCTATGTTGTAGATAAATGGCCTAATAACTGCCAATTCCCCCTCTTTAACGGAATTCCCCTCCCTTTGGAAGGATAGCTCGCCCGCTAGTGCATAAGGATGCTTTCAGAGTTGAAAGGAAAAAAAATGATTATTAATTCAAGACTACTTAATCAAAAAAATTCAAAATAATAATAGGCTCTCGATTCCATGTTTCGCACTAAAAACACCTCTTTCAACGGCTCAGAAAGCATCTTGAAAACTGATTCTATATGCAAAATTTGTATATTTTTACTTTTTATTTTTTTCTTAAACGTCTATTCTCACATAATAAAATTGTGAAAACATTAATATACTTACCAGCTCTTTTTTACAACCCAGACCAGAGGAAGAAATTGTTATTCAAATATGACTTCTATAATCACTTTTATTCGATAGGATTCATATTTTCAGAATGATTATAGTCAACCGAAACAATAGGATTTTCATAATATCTATTACAGTACAATAGACCATAAACAGAAAAACAATAAATAAGTTATCAAAAATATAGTATAATTTCAGTAAATCTAAAGCAGACATAACAAATAATGTTGAAAAAATCGGAATGATGAGTTGAAGTTGAAGTTCAAACTTGGATGAACGCGAATTAAGAAGTTTTTCTAAGGGTGCTTTCAGAGTAAAAAGAAAGCACAATGAAAAGTAACAGTAAAACATTTCATCGAAGTTCCCAGGAACAAAAGAGAGATTAACTCAAATGTTTTACAAACTAATTACCCCGTTCCTTTTCATTTTACTCCGAAAGCACCCTGCTTTCAGAGTAAAAAGGAAAGTAAAATGAAAAGTAAAAGGGTCATTAAACTGTAGAACATTTCAGTGAAATTTTTTTATTTTGTTCCTGGGAGCTTTTCTCCGATGAAATGTTTTACAGTTTAATGACCCTTTTACTTTCTATTTTACTTTCTTTTTTACTCTGAAAGCACCATAAAGGTTTACACAACGAGTTCTGAGTAAATTTTTTTTTTAGTTCTGGTTGCTTATAGGCAAAGTATGATAGTAAACGATCGCTTTTATATTTGTTCGAAATGATATTTATATGATTATTTTGGGCATATAAATCAAGAACAAGAATCATGAATGAATATAAATACACAGTAGCACGTTGGACAGAAATAACTGTACAATTTCGAGCGACTGATATTATTGTCAAAGTCCGATGAGTCTTATACCATTCACTGAGGGTGCTTTCAGAGTAAAAAGTAACGTAAAAAGGCAAGTAAAAAGGAAAGTAAAAGGGTCAATAATCTGTAAAACGTTTTAGTTAAAACTTCTATTTTGTTCCTGATATTCGATGAAATGTTTTACAGTTTAATGACTCTTTTACTTTTCTTTTTACTCTGGTCTGAAATCACCCTTACAGAATTTCTTCACGTTACGCATAAAAGGTGGTTTCTGCATCAATGTTTTACTCCAATTACATCAGTTACACGTTTTTATATTGATAGTTTTTATGGGAATATTTATATTTTCATATAAAAATAAAAGTATTAACAAAAAAAACGTTTCACGTCCAAGTTAGACGGTCTAACTTCACAGCTTATCACAATTACAACACAGTAGCTATTTTGGCAGCAATAGAAAAAGAGACAGTTTAGAACAAATGATAGTATCGACGCAATGTTTGCATACTCTAGACTGGCGGACGAGCTAATCCTCCAAAGGGAGGGGAATTTCGCCAAAGAGTGGGGAATTGGCAGTTTCAGGCCATTTTTGTTACACCTTAGGGAACAATTTCTACTTCTTGAAATAGTCCAAGAGGGGGGAATTTCACTTTTCCCACCCCTTCTCGTCCGTTAGTGTATCCATGATTTCTTGTTGCTCCTGTAAGTTTTGGCGCGCAATTTGAAATCAAAAATAAAGTTAAGCGGCTTAAGTTAAATTATTTTTCGATTTTAACGGGCCCATGATATTTTTTTGACAACAAAAAACTGGAGGGCGCAAGCGTATGGATGTAAATCGTATTAAATCAGAATATTAAAGTAAATATACAATAATAATAGAATAACAATTATATTTGGAACGAACAAGGGCGAAAGCAGAATGGAATGAGTACCAGTAATTTGAATAAAACATCGAAGTTAGTGTGAAGAATAACGACTAGGAAAAGTTGGCTTAACTCAATCGAAATTCTGAAAACTATGAGCTATGTATCATCTATATGTTGTCTTGAGTCATGTTCGCTTTTTTGTCTAGGAGAAATTATCCGAAGAAGAACACATTCAAAATGAAATGGTATAGTCGGTAATTCTTAATCCATTTCATACCAGGCCGGCCCGACCAACTTGCACCCAACGTTTTGAATTATATTATATATTTGTCTATTTTTTGATAAATGGCTTCAGTGATGTTATTGCACGCAATTCATTCCTAAACTTGATGAAGCGACGGTGAAACATTTGGTATGGATGAGCCTGTCCTTGCAGAGGAAAAGTCATTAGGGTGCTTTCAGAGTAAAACGGAAAGTAAACATTTGAGTGAAAACGTTTATTTTGTTCCTGGGAACACTTTCTTCGATGAAATGTTTTACAGGTTAACAACCCTTTTACTTTCCATTTTACTCTGAAAGAACCCTTAGTAAAACAATCGACTATACTCATAATTATATAAATAAATCATACATGTTTGCCAGGTCCATGACTACTACCAGGAGGATGGGATGTACCATGAAACAGGGCCGGCAGGTGCATGGTTGACGATATGGGCGTACTGCAGGGTGTCGAGTTTAACGATGTACTGCAGATCTCGCAGTTGTCGATCAGTCGCAGTAGCTCATCGGGTGTGGGACCCTGGAAATGCGGATAATGATTGGACACATATAATATAACAACAACAACAACAACAACAACAACAATAACAACACATCAACAACATCAACAACAACAACAATCACATCAACAACAACAACAACAACAACAACAACAACAACAACAACAACAATTACAACAACATTCACAACAACAGCAACAACATCCACAACAACAACAACAACAACAACAACAACAACAACAACAACAACAACAACAACAACAACAACAACAGCAATAACAACAACACTATACCTGTAACAAGCTGGACTGAATGCCACTGAATGTCGATGGCTGAACGCTGGTCTGCGTGGCCGTGGAAGTTTGCGGCGTTTGGGCGCCCGAGTTCTTGGATGGTGTCGCCGAGGTGAGGCCGGATGACGGTGAGGTGCCGTGAGTCGAATGGTACATGTCAAGTGCCGTCGTCAGATCCCACATCTGTGCAAATAATCAATGGATATAAAAAACGGGGAAGTATGTGCAAGTTGGGAACAAATTCTTAGAAAACGAATAAAAAACTATGATGTTTCGAAGGAACGAAGAGTATAATTTTTAGATTAATTGAAAATCTCGTCAACCGATTTTTTCTTAGAAACATACTTTCAAAAAAACCGAAAGCGTAAAATTTTCAAATAGCGCCAGTGCCGCCAGATATAAGTAGTTATTTTTCGGTGACACATGCATTTTTGGTCGAAGGATTGAATGCGAGCGCAAGAAGGCGATTTTAATGCAGAATGCACTGCACACCAAAATCACAATGAACCCTGAATACTCGCGAACCTGAACGGCGCCGGTGGAATGTCCCGTGAAGAGATATCGTCGTGGTCGGCTGCCGATTCGTGATGAACCCTCGCATTCATGTACCAGAAACGAGCTGATCACTGATTCGTCCACCGATTTGATCACACAAACGCTGCAATAAATCATTATTTTTTTCTTAATTTAATAATTAATTATTAATATTTTTATAATTTTCTTACTGCGACTTCTGTATTACTGTATCTCACCGCTTTAATGGTCAATTATGGGACTGGATACATCTGAGCACAAAATTAATTGCGATAAATACATGAAACAGGTATCAAGGCAAGGCAAGGCACAATAATATCATATGTTTCCGTACTGAAGTTGGCTTATTGGGCACCATGTGAATGCAGGAAGTTTTTGCGTCGGCTACCTCGGTTCACGACATGTTAGTGATTGGTTTTTTCACGATATTTTTTTAGATTCGAGTTCCTTTTATTGGAGCTCCCATGATTTTTTGTCAAGTTCATACTTTTTTACTGCAATTTGCACTGAATGAAATCCCACAGTTATTTTACCGGGCCAACTACCAACCGCTGGCGAACGAGC
Organism: Daptonema setosum; assembly: GCA_964036265.1. NCBI lineage: Eukaryota > Metazoa > Nematoda > Chromadorea > Monhysterida > Xyalidae > Daptonema > Daptonema setosum. Next base: position 21,519,043 of record OZ038448.1, read on the forward strand.
CACTCCTCCAAAGGGAGGAAAATCTTTCCAAAGACGGGGAAAGGGAAGTTTTCAGGCCATTTAACCTACCCTTAGGGAATAAACTCTACTTTTTTAAAAAGCCAAAGAGGGGAATTCCACTTTTCCCACCCCTTCTCATCCGCTGGTGTTACCAACCGATCTCCATTGGAAGCGAGTCGAACGAACAGCTGATTGGAATCGGGCACCACGCGTTGGATGAACACCTGCTCACCGTCTTGGTCGCCGAAGGGACCTGAAAGATGAATGTTGTTGTTAGAGACAACATCAGCAACAACAACAACATGGAATGAACAACATCAGCAACAACACCACTGATAACGATAACGACAACAACAACATTATCAGTAACAACAACTACAACATGATCAACAACAACATGTTCACCAACAGCAACTATATCATAATCAACAACAACATGTTCACCAACAGCAACTATATCATAATCAACAACAACATGTCCACCAACAGCAACTATATCATAATCAACAACAACATGTTCACCAACAGCAACTATATCATAATCAACAACAACATGTTCACCAACAGCAACTATATCATAATCAACAACAACATTTTCACCAACAGCAACTATATCATAATCAACAACAACATTTTCACCAACAGCAACTATATCATAATCAACAACAACATGTTCACCAACAGCAACTATATCATAATCAACAACAACATTTTCACCAACAGCAACTATATCATAATCAACAACAACATTTTCACCAACAGCAACTATATCATAATCAACAACAACATGTTCACCAACAGCAACTTTATCATAATCAACCACAATACGATCAGCAACAACAAAATGATGAATAAACGAAGCGAGAAGTCCGGATCTAACTTAACCACAACGTAAAAAACCGTTCACGTTTCAGAACTGCCATAGATTCTACGAACATCTGGTTTCGGTGATTGACCGTGCGCAAATTTTTGTCAAATAACAAAGCATTGAAATCAGCGAGAAACAGACACAAGTGGAGCAACAACAACACCAACAACAAAAACCACAATACCACTAATAACAATGATGACAACAACAACAACACCACTAATAACAATGATGACAACAACAACAACACCAGTAATAACAGTGATGACAACAACACAACTAATAACAATGATGACAACCACAACAACAACAACACCACTAATAACAATGATGACAACAACAACAACACCACTAATAACAATGATGACAACAACAACAACAACACCACTAAAAACAATGATGACAACAACAACAACACCACTAATAACAATGATGACAACAACAACAACAACAACACCAACCGGCATCACATTCATTATGATTGAGTCGACTGTCATGTTCGCCGGAACACGTTGAGTCATCGTCTGTTTCCAATGTTAAAACTTTGAATGAAGCCATCGGCGTGCTGCCGGGCTGAAAAATAAAAGTGTAACAATAATAATAACAAGAATAGTATTATTATAAATCTATTAGTATTAATAATAATCAGGATATCAATGATTTCACGATAAGATAATCCAACAATTTTTTTAAAACAAGAACCTGTGACCTTAGTTTTTTTCATGTGAGACAACAACAACAACATCCAGTCTGACTCATCCTGTAATTCAACTTCTTGCCCGTCCATCATTTAAGAGTCGATGCCAGAGAAAAGCACCCGTCCGAGCCGTTTTCCTCAGATTTTTCGAAATCATTAATTTCGCTGTTATTAACGCTATATATGCAGAAAAATGTGGGGATTCTGAAAATGTTTTTTGTTTTCAAGTTTGATCGACAGAATTCTTAGGAAACTCCTTTTTCTGACCACAGGTCAAATGGTTTTGGAAAAAATCGACTTTTCATGAATTTATCAGTTTCTCTATATGTGAGCTTCAGAGGCTCATAATATTTCAGATATATATTTTCCAGGTCATTATCGATTTGTGTTTACAATTTCAGTTTGAAAAACTAATTTTTCGTTTGTCAATTTCTTCTCTAAACATGGGACCTTTTACAAGGCGACGAGATTCTCAATCGTTTCCAAGCGCCTAGAAATTTGTGCGCGTAAATCTAAAAGCTCCTATCGGCATAAATTAGTAGTTTTTTATATGGAGAATCTTTTGAAATTAACCATTTTATAGCAATTTCCTATATCTCTCACAGTTCGTCAAAGAAGTTGAAGAAACTTGTGGTTTAGCACCTTCATGGGAGTTCCAAGACTAACACACATGGAACGTCAACAAGCAGCCAAATGCGTCATAATCGTGTAAGGCGCATGACTACTTATCGCGTGTTTAACATAGTGGTTAGCACTTTAGTTTTGCACGCGCTAGGTTTCGGGTTCGATACCCATACGACGGTTGCGGACTATTTTTTTCGCTGAATCGTTAGTATATGGGGAAAATTATAATCCTGGTGCGTAGCACGAAGTCTTGCCATATTTTTTTTACCAAAAACTGCAACGTTATATGACATAATGATGTTCAAAACACCGTCGGCTGAAAATCACGTAGAAAGCGCGTGTTCCAGCGTAAGCTTGGCACGCATATTTGAATCTTCTTCGAGGTATTATGAAAGATATAGGAAATTGCTATAAAATGGTTAATTTCAAAAGATTCTCCATATAAAAGACTACTAATTTATGCCGATAGGAGCTTTTAGATTTACGCGCACAAATTTCTAGGCGCTTGGAAACGATTGAGAATCTCGTCGCCTTGTAAAAGATCCCATGTTTAGAGAAGAAATTGACAAACGAAAAATTTGTTTTTCAAACTGAAATTGTAAACACAAATCGATAATGACCTGGAAAATATATATCTGAAATATTATGAGCCTCTGTGAAGCTCACATATTGAGAAATTGATAAATTCATGAAAAAGTCGATTTTTTCCAAAACCATTTGACCTGTGGTCAGAAAAATGAGTTTCCTATGAATTCTGTCGATCAAATTTGAAAACAAAGAATATTTTCAGAATCGCCACATTTTTCTGCATATATAGCGCTAAATTAACGATTTCGAAAAATCTGAGGGAAACTGCCCGGACGGGTGCTTTTCTCTGGCATCGACTCTTAACTCATATAAACAACTTAGTGATAAGCCACTCTTTATCATTTGTTCTTTCCCCACTCCAGCCCAGCTACCGGGAAATGTTCCGTCATCCCTTTAACAGGCGCACAAACATTGAAATCACCAATTGAACCCACTCACTGGTTACTCGCAATAACAACAACAACAAAAACAACAATAACAAAAACAACAAAATCAAACACAACAACAACTGAAAATAACTGACCTGCGTATTGATCATACCCCGGAAGCGTGTCACCGACCACGACCGAACGTGATTATACTCGCTGCAGACTGAAACAAAGATTGTTGCTGTAACAATTAACTGTTGCTGTAACAAAAAACTGTTGCTGTAACGAAAAACTGTTGCTTTAACAAAAAAACTGTTGCTGAAACAAAAAAAAACTTCTTGTTGATGTACTTTTAAAATTTTATCTACCGATTTATTTATCGTTAATTTAACCAACCGAATACTTCTATCCATTACACCCGCTTGCACTAGCGGACGAGGGAACAACCAAAAAGTGGAATTCCCCCCTCTTTGGCGATTTCAAAAAGTAGAGTTTGTTCCTTAAGGTGTAGGTAAAATGGCCTGAAACCTGCCGATTCCCCCCTCTTTGAGGAAATTCCCCTCCCTTTGGGAATTTAGCTCGTCCGCCAATGCCCGCTTGCGACACAATTCACATAAAGAACCGGTGGAACATTTCCACTTGGTCCAATCAGGACTTTCCCGGGAAATGTGATGTTTCACAATTTAACACGCTTTGCTATAGCAGCCACACTGATCGCTGCTTATGACAACTGTCTCCTAAGAAAGTCCAGGGAAGACTATAAACGTACCCAGAGGTGGGCCGCAGGGGGGGGGGGGGGGGGGGGCAGGAGGGGTTTACCCCCCCCCCCCCACTTTTCAGGGTCGGCGGGTAGCCTACCCCTCCCCCCTAGACAAAAATTTAGGTCGCCTACCCCCTCCCTCCCCCCTACTCGAAATTTTTGAGAAAATCGGCCTCAAAACCTCGATTTTGAGGCTCATTTTTCAAAATTTTCTGGCTGTAAGAATTTTTTTTCGAAGAAACACGTTTTCTGGGTTAATTTTCTTGGTTAAAACCTGAAAAAACCGGTATATGTGATGTTTATACCATATAATTGAAGATTTTTTTAGCAAAAACAAGCAACAAACAAGCGTCTTATGTGAAAAAAATTTTTTTCTACCCCCCCCCCTACCCGACCTTACCCCCCCCCACTTTTCGGACAAGTCGGGTAAAATGGGATTTTCTGTCGGCTACCCCCCCCCCCCCCCACCCCCTGCAAAGTGCCAAAAAACCCGGCCCACCCCTGAACGTACCCTAGTTGATGGCTTCAGTACCGACCTGATATCAGATGCGTCGTAGTTAACGACACTCGGGTGATGGGCGCTCGATGTACCGTGAACGTCTGGAACAACTGCGGATAGTGGCCGACTGTTTCCGGATGCTGGACGATCACTCGTACTGATCCCGATACCGTGCCGTAGGCGATCTCAATCCAGTTGCCGCAGAGATCTGGTAATAATGAAATGGTTGACTTGATTGACTGACGGACTGTTGATTGATTTATTAACTGAAGTACTGATTGATTGACTGAAGTACTGATTGATTGACTGAAGTACTGATTGATTGACTGAAGTACTGATTGATTGACTGAAGTACTGATTGATTGACTGAAGTACTGATTGATTGACTGAAGTACTGCTTGAAATGACTGAAGTACTGATTGATTTACTGAATTACTGATTGATTGACTGACGAACTGATTGATTGACTGATGTACTGATTGATCGACTGAATGGTTGATTGACGAACTGACTGACTTACTGACTAACTGACTGATTAACTGACTGACTGACTGAAAGATTGACCAGCTGTTTGACTGATTGATTGATTGAGTTAACAACCAACAACAACCAACTTGATTTGGGCGTCAAGTACACACTGATACTGCTAATGGCATCTCCAGCCGGATCCTTGTAGAGCTCGGTGACCAAAAGATCGTTGTCCTTCATGCGCAGCGGGAATTTCTGCATGTCTGAAATTAAAATAATCCGGAATGACCAAAAAATTTATTTCAAGGAATTTTTCAAATTTATCTGAAAAAGAACAAGCAACCCAGGAGGAACGAGAACTTTTTTCGGGTTTTAGAATATTAGAAGTTATATGCGGATAAGAGAAGTTTTTCACTATATTGACAAAGACAGTCATTAAAACGGATTGATTATTTTTGTTTCAATAACTGTGAAGTTCTAATAACAAATATTATGGAGTTTGGCAAAAATTTATTATCTCTGAAAGGATTCTATTATCAAAATACAGGCTTGGTAAAGCATTTCATGTAATAGAAAAACATTTTTTTCTAATGAAAAGCTTTATGACAATTCCTTATCTGACAAATATTTGAATACAACAATAGTCCTTGATTGTGAATAACTAATCATTTATCACATGAAATTTTAAAGCTACTGCATTGATGAGTCAGTTATTAAAATAACATATCCATAAGACGCAATCCCACTTTGATTTTGTAAAGTACTCAGTGCACATGGATTACCACTATCAACCCTTTAAAGAAATCAAGCTCAAGGAAAAACGTTGAATATCACAGAAATGTTACTATAAAAATTATAATATTATTGATTATATTTCTTAAATGTATTTATCTAACCAATATAATAAATACTGCCATTGGTGCAACCGAGCAGGAGGAAAGAGCCGGCCGTATCGTAACTGCTGATGGGCACCACATCCTGTACTTGCCACGCCTGCAACACAGTTAATTGTAACAACAACATTAACAACAACAACAGTAACAACAATTACAAACAACGTAACACCAACATCAACCTCATCCACAGTAACAACAACAACGATATTATAACAACTTAGCGAGACGATTCAGTTCACGTTTCAAATGCAGTATGAATGAATATAGTTTATATGTCGCTGATTATGATAGAAAAATAGTCCGGACAGCAACAACAACATCAAAAACAACAACATAATTCCCAAAAAAACAACCACAACAGTAGTAACAACAACAACAACAGTCACAACAAAACAACAACAATAACAACAACAACAGTCACAACAAAACAACAACAATAACAACAACAACAGTCACAACAAAACAACAACAACAATAACAACAACAACAACAACAACCACAAAAACAACCTGTGACATGGCATGCCAGATACCGATTTTACCCTGCCTGCTCAAGGCGACCAACTGCAAGCCGATGAAGAAAAGCTTGTCGACAGTGACGGTTAGTGTGAAACAACCTGAAACATTACGTTTGTTGAGAATGAAATGATTGATATTTTATCCTGCTTGTCTGAAGTAAGCAATGTATCAAGCCATCAAGGATTAATCATTTTTTATATGCTGCATGCAAAACATTGCTCAGAAGAACCCGTTTAGACTGAACTGTTCAACAGGACATCGTAACAAAGTTCTGCATTGTACAACTTCATGGAATTAAAAAAAATTCTGTATAGTATTTTTTCTTAAATAAATTCGTTGAAGAAAAACATATAATTTATATTTAAAAGAGAATATTTTAGTTGAAAAAAATGTTTCGGCTAACCAATACAGCGTTGTTCGTTGCTGGCTGCCTCGTAATCGGGCATCGTGTAGAGATGGATGCTCTTGTCCTGTGAATATAAGCTCGGTCAGGGTTTCTTGTTATCAAACGTTTATTTTGCGGGTCGGTTACGCACGTATGGCATGAGTTAATCGCAATTTTCGTATGCTGTTCAAATGCTATGATATGTGAAAAAGATTTTAATTCTAGTATTTTTGAAAGAGAGCCAAAAACGGAATTGAATTCAAATTGCGCGCCAAAAAGTTTTAGACACACAAGAAACCCTGGATACGCTATAAAAATCCTCAACCACTGGCGGACGAGCCGCACTCCAAAGATAGGGGAATTTCATCAGAGGGTGGAATTGACAGTTTTTAGCCCATTTTACCCACACTTTTTAAAGAACAAAATCAAATTTTCGAAACCCGCCAAAGAGGGGGAATTCTACTTTTCCCTCCCTTTTATCCACCAGTGCAGATCACATTGCATATGTATTAGCATACCTGGAAAAGCTTTACATAAGAAAAAAAATGCAGGCTTTTCCAAATAAGTCTCCCCCTAACCGAACCAGCTGTAAATGCTATACAAACCAAAAAAATGAATAAAAAAATTGAATAAACTTGAAAAACAATAATGAAATACCTGAAACGCAACAGCCAGCATCTTGTCCGTACCACGATTGCCCGACTTGGCATTGAAGGCGATATGTTGTACGCACGAGTCCCAGCGCGGTGAGACGAACACCAGTTGCCAGCCCAGACTGTCCTTCATTCTGCAAAGTAAGAGTTGCGAGTAATTGAGAGTCTGCCAAATATTAACCAGACGTTTGAAACATGTTTCATTCAATTCAGTAGAATAGAACATCGAAATTGAAATCCAGTGTTGACTTGCTAAACATAAGTTGTTCATTACTCACCTATAACAACTGACAAATGATTGATAAGCGACGGCCAGCCAGTTGTGATGCGCACGCATGCCACACACTCGATACGGATCGGTTACATGTTTGTGTACCGCATGCTAGCCTAACCCCCTGATGTTATCAGTCTTGAACTCATTACCACCGGATCGTTAGACTAATATATTAACCACTAAACTACCTTCACATGAAACATGACTGGTTTAATACTCACCTATAACAGCTGACAAATGATTGATAAGCGACGGCCAGCCAGTTGTGATGCGCACGCATGCCACGCACTCGGTACGGATCGGGTACATGTTTGTGCGCTTCGTGCTGCTGCCGCAGCATGCCAGCGAGTTCCGCCTTGAATTGTCTGAAAAAAATATTTTTATTGTATAAATATAAGGATTGAAGAGAAAAAAACTGTGAGTGATGATGAAAAAACTGAATCACAGACATCTTAATGAATGAGTCGTTAATAAATTATGATTGTTGAAATGAAAAAAAAACACTGTGACTGTCCGAAAAAACCGATCGCTCGAACAGATCTGACATTGTTACAGCGAAAATTCAAGTCCCTTTCGAGAAAAAAAACATAAAATGCTTCAAAGGTACCATATATCAGCAGGCATCGAATAGATTTACTAATGAAGTAGCCATCAATTTCTTAAATTAAAAAACTCGAATACCCACAAAATTAGAGTGAACTTAATTGAATTTAACCGTACTCGTTTATATAATCGACTTCCACATCCAGGAAGAAAACTATATTCCTACCTTAGCATTGAAATATCTCTAGAAAAAAACGTCTAAATGACTGACTTACCGACTGACTGGTTAAATGACTGACCGACCAACTGATTGACCGACCAACTGATTGACTGACTGATTGACTTACCGACTGATTGACTAATTTATTGACCGACCAACTGATTGACTGACTGACTGACTTACCGACTGACTGGCTAACTGATTGACCGACCAACTGATTGACTGACTGATTTACTTACCGACTGATTGGCGAATTGATTGACCGACCAACTGATTGACTGACTGATTGACTTACCGACTGACTGGCTAACTGATTGACCGACCAACTGATTGACTGACTGATTTACTTACCGACTGATTGGCTAATTGATTGACCGACCAACTGATTGACTGACTGATTGACTTACCGACTGATTGGCGAATTGATTGACCGACCAACTGATTGACTGACTGATTGACTTACCGACTGATTGGCTAATTGATAGGCCGACAAACTGATTGACTGACTGATTTACTTACCGACTGATTGGCTAATTGATTGACCGACCAACTGATTGACTGACTGATTTACTTACCGACTGACTGGCTGATTGATTGACCGACCAACTGATTGACTGACTGATTGACTTACCGACTGATTGACTAATTTATTGACCGACCAACTGATTGACTGACTGATTTACTTACCGACTGACTGGCTGATTGATTGACCGACCAACTGATTGACTGACTGATTTACTTACCGACTGACTGGCTGATTGATTGACCGACCAACTGATTGACTGACTGATTTACTTACCGACTGACTGGCTGATTGATTGACCGACCAACTGATTGACTGACTGCTAACTGACTGACCGACTAACTGGCTAACTGATTGACCGACAAACTGATTGACTGACTGATTGACTTACCGACTGATTGGCTAATTGATTGACCGACAAACTGATTGACTGACTGATTGACTTACCGACTGATCGGCTAATTGATTGACCGACCAACTGATTGACTGACTGATTTACTTACCGACTGACTGGCTGATTGATTGACCGACCAACTGATTGACTGACTGCTAACTGACTGACCGACTAACTGGCTAACTGATTGACCGACCAACTGATTGACTGACTGCTAAGTGCTAACTGACTGACTGACCGACTAACTGATCGACTGAGCTAAATGACTGACTGAATCTGAGCTGACTGACTGACCGACTAACTGATCGACTGAGCTAAATGACTGACTGAATCTGAGCTGACTGACTGACCTCGTCAAATCGCCCGAGCTCTTCTTCGTGTGTCCGTAATAGCCCAACGGTCGTGGAGGGCTCATCGAACCAGGAAGTGTGATCTAAACGAATAAATTAATATTCTAATAGTATTTTATCAATATTGAACTCGGAAAAAACATAACTGCAACATTATTATCGGCAAAATGTTTCAATTTTTAGATTTGACTAATGAGAGAGATTCAGCGAGTGTGCTGCTTCTCGTACGGCTTCGTAACCCGATTAAAAAACTAAAGACACAACCAGGAACACTATCAGAAATGTATTTTTTTTATTTTGGCAACTTAAGGTAAACTTGAGGTAAATTAAATAATCATATTTGCGTTCTTGCCCCCCCCCCCCGATAAATCCTGAAGATTTAAAAAAAAAAATTCTTGAGAGACCCCCGTTAAAAATCTTGCAAATCCCTTAAAATCTCGGGAAAGCCCGAAAAAAACCAATGAACAAGTTAGACCTATTTATAAATACGCTGTATGTTTACTTTGAATATCTTCACGACTACTTCTCAAAAGTAAAGCTGATCACTTGAAACTGATACTCGTAACTGACAACCTTCATGTAGTCGGCACTGCTGGCGCGTGCGTGCGAGTTTTTGGCCGATTCATCGATCGGTGGAGGTGGCGGCGGGGATTTGTGACGACGCAGATTGGCTGGAAGGAAACGAAATGATTTCTTCGAGTAACTTTAATCAAAATGTTCAACTTAGCGTATAAATATTGAGGATTCACTCGTTCACGATACCTGAGTTGACAGTTGACACCTATATTTTGACTTTCACATTTACAAAACAAGTGATCTTCCCCAGTGGAAAATTTACCGATTCACAATCACCCCGCATTCACTAACTGTAACTCAATCAACAATTCTTCTCTCCAACTATTCACTCACTTACTGTTCTTATTGCACTTACTCACTCACTTACTCGTTCGCTCACTCACTCACTCTCACTCACTTATTCACTCACTCACTCACTCACTCACTAACTCATCAAATCACTCACTTACTCAGTCAGTCACTCACTCACTCACTCACTCACTCACTCACTCACTCACTCACTCACTCACTCACTCACTCACTCACTCACTCACTCACTCACTCACTCACTCACTCACTCACTCACTCACTCACTCACTCACTCAGCCACCCACCCAACCACTCACTCACTCACTCACTCACTGACTCACCAGGTATATTAGACGAGCTGGTTGAGGGTGGCGAGCCCGAATTGTTGCTGCCCGTTGAAGACCCCGAGGACCCGCCACCGTTCTTGTTACTTGACGGGGATTGACCGAATCCACCGAATTGCAAAGTATTGGACGAACTGCTACTCATCGTGGAAGAGTTGGCAGCTGGTTGTTCTTCAACTACGGCGGGCACCTGGAGGATAAGATTGATTAAATAAAATTGTTTAGATTTTAGGGTGCTTTCAGAGTAAAAAGGAAAGTGATTGTCTTTGTCTATCCCTCCCTCTCGGGGGGGGGGGGGGCACTGGCGGACGAGGCAATCCTCCAAAGGGAGGGGAAATTAAACCTTTTTTAGGGAACAACTGTATTTTTAAATCCACCAAAGAGGGGGAATTCCACTTTCCCGTTCTTCTATCGTCCGCTAGTGATCCCTCCCTCTCGGGGGTTTTCTCCCTTTGTCAATCCAACCTGAAACTTGGTATCCTGACTGGGCAGTGGACGACTGCCGATCGCTCGTGACGGTAAGGCGGCTGGTTCGGAGAGATTGCGGGCATGCGATGACGGCACGTCAGGTGCCGGCGGTTTGCCGTTGGACTTGTTGCTGGATGTGTCTGCAAAAGAGAAGGAGAATTAATGATTATGATGATGATGATGAGTACTTTTCTACTGGAATTTCTTCATTGAACAAAGAATAATTGATAAATACATTTTCTAATTGGACTTCATTAACCGAAGTCATAGGGCACAGGCACACTAATCTTATCTTAATCAAAGTGGCGTTTCGCTATGTTCATCACGACGTCTCCTAAGAATCCCCCAGAGCTCGTCAGTTGACAAGGGATTCTGCTCTATCCTACTTACATTACATCAAACCTAGAGTAAATATCAACCTATTTTCAACAACCTTTGTCAACTTTGGAGAAGCTCCAAGTCACATTTAAATAAATACTTTTCGTTACTTTATTTTAATCTGCACATTACGTCACGACTAACTTGCTAGTCATTTTTTGTGCCCTCTATATGGACTTTTAGAGGAAACAAACATTGGATTTTGGATGGACATAAAACTGGATTTTGGACGAAAAAACTGAACCAAAAATGTGTCTACCAACCAGCCGGCAACGGCAATGGAGCCGGCGACAAGTACCCGTGGAACAGCACATCACCACACGGACATTCGTTCAGTTCCTGGCAGAGAGTGAGTCGTTTCAGCAATGGTCCCAGACCGTAGTACTGCGCCTCGTGCCGTAGTGCGTTCAGGTCACAGGCGCTAGAAAATTATAACTATTAATAACGTAAATTTGTAAAAATTAAGAAAGTAAGATTATAACAAGTACATAGGGTGCTTTCAGAGTAAAAAGGTAAGTAAAAAGGAAAGTAAAATGAAAAGTAAAAAGGTCATTAATCTGTAAAACATTTGAGTGAAAAGTTTTATTTTGTTCCTGTGCATTTTTCTTCGATTAAATGTTTTACCGTTTAATGACCCTTTACTTTCCTTTTTACCCTGAAAGCACCCATAACGGTTATGTACAAATGATGCCAAAAATTTCCATAAATTTATAAGAACTAAGAACTGCCATAAATGTTTTAGATTTTCAAGTAAAATCGAAAGGGTCATTAAACTGTTTGAATATTTCATCGAAGAAAGTGTTCCCAAGAACAAAATGAGATTTTTCACTCACATGTTTTACAGATTAATGATCCTTTTACTTTCCATTTTACTCTGAACTGAAACACTCTGACCTCAAGTCGACTTGTTTTGTGCGCAAATAGTTAAGAATGACGGAGAAAAGACGGGGATCCCGATCGAGGAAAATGGCTCCTTGTTCATCGCGAATCGTGGAGATACGACCGCTCAGCAAACTGAAATTAATTATTAGTTGACGATAAAATTGTATCACATTTTTTTTCATTTCAAAAAAGTATAGCCCGGTACTACAGAAATACAGCTTTTTCGAGATCAGCTCACTCACAGTAAATCACTCACTCACTAATTCACTGACCGACTGACTCACTCATACATTTACTTACGAATTACAATTTTTGGATTTGTTCACCACTTATTAAACACTATGAGGAACAATTTTTGTTCAAAAGTAACTGAATTTCTGAAGTTGACAAAAAATTGTGTAAGCATGATGGAACAGAATCACCTGGTGAAGAAGGAATCCTGAATCCAAGTCAACGTCTGTCTGGACGTGGCGAACCGTTGCCCGCCCACATTCAGATTAACAATAGTTTCACAATGACTGGCGCCCGATGACATGGACATTTTGACGGTTGAAACTCTGAAAGAAATACTCGAAGTTAAAACTGTGAAACAGATACTTGAAGTTGAGACCCTGGAATAAATATAATATTTAATGTTGAAACTCTGAAGTAAATAATTGAGGTTGAAACTCTGAAATGATTACTTGAATTGAAGTTGAAACTCTGGAATAAATACTTGAGTGAGGTTGAAACTCTGAAAAAAAATTTGAGGTTGAAACTCTGTTTGAAATTTTATGAAAGGAAACGGACTGTAAAACACGCATATTGTTCGCAATCAACTCAAACCAACACAACACAGACATGACGAACAGCAGTACATACCAAAGAGGAAACTGGATAAAACTAGACAACAACATCAAACAACGCAATTTCCATATTAAATTTGTAAGAACACATATACTGACACAAAAACATACAACACATGTCAACGTCAAACCGGATATGACGAGAAATTTGACTGATTTAGTGTCGAGCTGGGAGAACAACTTAATTTTCGGGTTGGTTATGGGAGAAAGTAGTCAGGAGACGAAAAAGAAACAATTTTCAAACAGTACGAAAATTAACAGAATCGATTACCTGTATGAAATATAATTGATTGGAATTGACATTCTCATGTCTTCAAAAAATCATGCCATATTATTGTCCGCGACGCTTAGTACAGCAAGGTAGAATATTATTGTAAACCGGCAGCAATACAAATGATGAATACATCGAAATGTACATCGAAAACCTAACCAAGTAGATAACCTAAATGTGTTGTTCCTAGCCCAACGACAGGCAAACATTTAATAAACGTGAGGGAAACCAACAGACGAGAAGGGATGGGAGTAGGGTTACCCCCCCCCCCCCATGAGCGGTCGGAAACGGGAGGGAAAAGAAAAAATCTTAGTTTAGAAAATGCAGTTTGCTATTTCATAATGTAGGTTAAACAGCTTGTGAATGTCACTTGAGCGAAGAGCGAAATTTCCTTTCCCTTGAGTTTTGGCTCGCCCCCCCCCCCCCCCCTCAACCATCTAATTGGTGGTGTCAACACATCGAGTACGCTTTTTATACTTGGGTGCGGTGTTACGCTCCGTGTCCGCAGATATTAAAAAAGCTTGTAAATCTAAAATCACTAACCGGTAATTTTGAAGAAATGCGCCAGCGGGTTGTCAGGTCGGCTTAGTTTGGTTGGCAATGAGAATTTTCCACTCCGATCTCGCGGAAATTCCGATATTTACGATCTTCAGGGCTTTTTTCTCCGTTTAGCCGATAATTCTTCGCTTTCGGGCTTTTATTTTTTCAAATTGAAACTTCCAAAATCTGAAAAACAGCTTTCATTTGCAAGCAAAACACGATGAAATTGTATCATCATCATGGTAGAAAAGGCGACTTTAGCAGAAAACTTTGAGCAGATGATCACTTCAAGTTTTTGCTGAAATAATTACACGTGACTTAATAGTCTCTATCACAAATGAGGTAACGTGTAATCTTTCGATAAGGTCGTTATTAACAATCTAAAGGGGGTGGCACGGCGTGTTTGGATCCTGGAAAGACCACCCCTGATGCGGCCTTAATCGGTTTGTTGGATTCTGAGAAATTGGATTTCATTATTCAATCTGTTAAACGCATCGAAAAACATGTCAACAAATCGTTTGCCTCGGTCGTTGCTTCCTCGCCTTCAGGCTCTCGTGTGCCCTTTTCTGCGGTGGTCGATCAGCCCGACGCGGTGAGCAAACTCGGCGCTAGTCACAAACGAAACGACAGTCTACAGATGAACACCACGGTTCGTTCCCTCAAAGAATCGTCCAATCGTGAAGCCAAGCTGCTATCCGTTGCCTCTTTCGGGCTGCCATTCAACACCCAGGCATCCAACACTGAGTTACGTATTCAGTGTCGTAAGTACTTTCCCTCTTTCTCGAATTCGATCACTGAGGTTAAAAAGTTCGGCCCTGATTCTGCTAACAATTATCTCCGGCTTAAACTTTTCTTTGACGTTCTTGAGAACAAGAAGATATTCATGTCAACCTTCCACTCACTTTTAACCCAAAAAAATGTTGATACACGTAACATTTACTGTCGTCATGATTTCACTGCTGATCAATTGCAGCAACAACATCACGCCAGGTCGTTGGTGACTGCTCTCCGTAGCCGTAAACCGTTGGGTGGTAATCGTGACTACGTTGTGCGATATTCGGACGATTCTGAGCGATTCAGGGTGGTGTCGATCGAGCGTGGCGCGAACGGACGCCCTGTTAAGGGTACCTACCGCACAGTGTTCGATGACTCCTCGCTGATCGATCTGGATGGTCAGATTAGTACCCCGGGTCAGGTTCACACTAAAGAGGCCACCACACCCTCCGAGTGACTTTATAAGGGCGATAAACTTACTGTTTGGCTCTTCAATTCTAGATCCATAAAAAATAAATCTAATAAGTTCAGTGTTTATTTAAGCCAAAACAGTAATGATATTGTGCTTGTTACCGAAACATGGCTAAACAGTAATATTCCTAACTTCCGTTTATGTCAAACATCTAGTCACTCAATTATACGTATAGGGTGGACAATTGGTTATTAGAATGGCCACAGAAGGTAATCAGTGTTTCCCCTATAAAACTGAATCTTGGATTTTGGGGTCAATTTTAGATTATAACGTTTTTGTAAAAAACAAAGAAAAAGAGGAAAAATTTTTTTCTGTGAACCCAAAATTAGAATTTTTAATTTTGGATTTTGGATTCACGGAAAATTGTTTTTCTTGTTTTCTTCGAAAACGTCGAATTCCGTCAAATCCAAAAGTTACCCCAAAATCCAAGATACAGTTTTATAGAGGAAACACTGATCACCTTTTTGTGGCCATTCTAATAACCAAATGTCCACCCTATACTGATCGAAAACACTCTGGCGGTGGTGGTGTACTCGCAGCGGTTCCTACTACTATGGAGTCAGAAAAAATTGCAAGGCTATCCAAAACTACTGAATTCTTTGACACTCTAGTGATCAAAATAACACAAAATAAAATTAGCCATCATCTTGCAATAATTTACCGACCTCCTTCCGTTATCATTGTTGATGAATTTATTTGTTTACTCAATCAAATTCTGTTACTACCGAATCTGGTCATTAGTGGCGACTTTAACATACCTCTATTTTGGCCAAACTTCCCTGATTTAGTCACACCTCCTTGCTATCAAAACTTTGTTGACTCTATGACCAATTCTGGATTATTACAATTTGTAAATTCTCCAACCAGAGGTAGAAATTATCTTGACCTTGTATATGCTCTCCCACTTGATATCACTAATTGTCATGTCCAAAACGAATATTTTGGTGAGAATTCTTCATTCACTGACCATCGAACAATTAAATTCTCAATTAATGCACCTAAGCCTATGAACAAATATGATCAATCAGTTCCGTCTTACAAAAATTTCCGAAAAATTGATCACCTCAGTTCTATGAATTATTTAAATTCCATAAATTGGCATACTGAATTTTATAATTGTGTCACTGCCAATGACTTTTATTTAAAAATAATATTTCACCTGGATCATATTGTTGATAATTTTGTTCCAATTACTAAGCCAAAATTTGGTTTTGATTTTGGTTTTAGCAAAAAGTGTATTAACTTATACCACTGTGCCGAAAGACTTCGCAGGAAACTACATAATAATCCGAACTCACTTGATTTTAAAATCAGCCATTATTTAGCTGAGAAGGCTTTCATAACTCGCAAAAAGGCTGATGACACCTTTTATGATAATAAACAGCTTCAAAATCAAGACTCTCGTACCTTCTGGAAATTTATTAAACAAAGATTACCAAATATGACATCTTCCAGACCTTCAGTTAACACCAATGGTTTACCAATCAATGATGATACTTCTGCGGCTAGAGCCTTCTCAGAATTCTTTTCGTCCACTTTCAATCATATGGACTATACTGATACTGATGTCTTAATTTGTAGCTCATTTGATCTTCACCCAATTGATATTGTGGAGCCCATACCTTTATTCACACCCGATCATGTTTTAAAATATATTAACATGCTTCCAAATAAACTGACTTCTGTAACTAATGATTTCTCACCATTTTTACTTAAAAAATTATCTACTGGTTTGTTGGTGCCTCTCTCGAAATTGTTCAATATAATTATTTGTAATCACATTATTCCTGATGCTTGGCGACTCAGCACCATTACTCCAATACCAAAATCACCTTCACCTGATACAATCACTCAGTTTAGACCTATTTCAATAACGTGTGCTGACGGCAAGCTCTTTGAGTATTTTATCAAAGATTTATTACTCGAACACTTCAATGTAAATAATCTCATTTCCCCACACCAATTTGGTTTCTTAACAGGAAGATCTACTTGTGGGAACCTTCTTGTATTTACACAATATTCTTACCTATCTTGATTTGCGCATACCTGTTGATGTTATATATCTTGATTTTGCCAAAGCCTTCGACAAGGTTTCCCACAAGTTACTCATAGCTAAACTCGTAAAATACAAAGTTAACCCTCAACTTGTTAATATTATCCAAAACTGGTTAACCAATAGATCACAGGCCGTTCGCTTTAACAATTCCACATCTGATCATATGCCGGTTCTCAGTGGTGTTCCCCAAGGAACAGTACTTGGGCCAATACTTTTTGTTATTTTCACCTTTGATTTAATTAAAATCATTAAATGTCCATTCTTTTATGCAGATGATTCCAAAATTCTACAACCTATTCACTCACTTGATGATTTCCATCAACTTCAGTCCGATATTAATAATATACTTCGTTGGTGCAACCACAACGGCATGTTCCTTAATAACTCCAAATCCCTCATTTTGCATTTTGGAACTAATAATCCTGAACATGTATATGAAGTGGATGGACAACCGATAAATGCAGTTGATCAAGTTAGAGATCTAGGCATAATAGTTGACTCAAAGCTTTCATTCAAACAACATATCACAAATCTCTGTCACAAAGCCAACCAAAAAGTAGCTATTCTACGAAACACCTTTTATGCCAAAGATACAGCCTTTCATTTACAACTTTATAAATGTTTCATACTGCCACTCATTGATTACTGTTCGCCTGTTATTATATATAGTACCAAAAAGCAGCTCAACGATCTTGAAACTATTCAAAGGAAATTCACTCTATACACTCTCAATCTTTTTGATATTCCCTATAATGATAGATTAAAATCTATTAATTTGCCTACTATTGAAACAAGATTGCTGACTAATGATTTGGTTACAACTCGCGACTATTTCTCCGGTTTGTTATACTTGAATTTTTATCCATTTACTCATTCTGTTGATTATACTCGTAGTGCCCTTTTTAAACCTCGATGCCAAACATCTACATTTGCTAATTTTTGGTCTAATAGAATTATCAACGTTTATGAAAAGGTTCCTAAAGACACCCTCAAAACCCGTAAATCTATAATTAATTACATAAAACAGCATGAGTTGAAATTCTCTTGATTGATTTTCCACATTGAATTATTTTTTTTGTTCACACCTATTACACTATTTTACATTCCATTCGTCCCTACATTCATTCTACTATTAATACCATCTCCATTTAACACACACTTATACTCGAATGTGCTGAATAAAATAAAATAAATAAAATAAAGAAGCCCTCAACTGAAAGAAAAGTTTGTTACAGTAAGTCTAGAACTTTTGGTTACTTTGGGCTTGAATAATATTTCAACTTTCAACATGTTTCTCGAGTCCAGAACGCAAATCAGATTGCCACAGAGAACTAAAGGCTTCGACAAATTTAGTGGTTCACAAATGTATTCAATAGATAATATCGGGCTGGTTAGATTGAATATAAATTCAGGACATAAGTGACATGACAGGCATTTTGCCTGGTTACTTTGGCTCTATGTCAGCTATTAAGTCATGCACTATATTCGATAAGGGGTCTAGGAGATCCATTTAGGCTGGCTGGATTGGGGGAGTATTCATGACAGCCATGCATGTAGCCTCTTATAAAAACATCGGGAAACGAGCCCGAGCCGCTTGCCTGCAAGGCAAGTGCTTTGACGCTGCATTTTAGAGCCAGTGCTTTTGAGAAAAGTCATAAAATACTTTTGAAATAGTCTGGTCAGATTTTCCCGTTATACTCAAGAAATTTTTACCTTAATCCTTCTGCACGCATTAAGATTTCGACGCAAAACAATGAGCTTGAGATTTTGCATGCGAGGCTCACACGCTAACCACAAGGCACTATGGCCTTTGACTTATAAACGCATGTGTCAATAAAATACTGACTGACTGAATGAATGAATGCCTAGCTGACTGACCAATTGACTGACAGACTGAATCAATCACTATCTCACTCACTCACTCACTTACTCAATCACTCACTAACTCACTCACTAACTCACTCACTCACTCACTAACTCACTCACTTACTCACTCACTCACTCACTCACTCACTCACTCACTCACTCACTCACTCACTCACTCACTCACTCACTCACTCACTCACTCACTCACTCACTACTCACTCATTCACTCACTAATTCACGCACTCACTCACTCACCCACTCACTCACTCACTCACTCACTCACTCACTCACTCACTCACTCACTCACTCACTCACTCACTCACTCACTCACTCACTCACTCACTCACTCACTCACTCACTCACTCACTCACTCACTTATTCACACTAGCGTGTCACCTTTGCCCTAATGTTAGTGTGGATTGGTTGCGGTTGGTACGTGCTTGGGTCACCCAGAGGGGGCGGTGATTGGTGGATCGTATAGTCGTTATAGTTCAACAGCTATTCGATATTTTGGGATGTCAATGTTCATTCAATATGTCATTAATGGTAATAATTAGAGTGCCGACCATTAGGTGTTGATACGACTGATGATATAAATAGTTCTATCTTATGCATCAAGAGCCGAATCAAATATTAATATATCGTACAGTATCGTAATTGTATCAGTCGGGTATCGATGATGACGTTGATGTCGGTGCTGGTGTTGGTTGGTCACTTGACGGGTTTAACACACAAGATGAGCACCCGAATGACGTCAGCACTAAGAGTGGCACAAAGACACGTTTTATGAGGTGGTTTGCAGGTCACCGTTATGAATGTGGATAAGGTGCGACACCGTTGGAAGGTGGATAGCGCACAACGAATAAGGTACAGACCTTGGAGTTATTTGATGGACAAGAGGCACCTTGATAACACAGCGACACAGTAACAGTTTATGAATCTTGGGGTGTCCTGGCTTGCGCAGCAGATTGCGTCAAGTGAGAAACCTTGGGGCGGTCGGCCGGCGGCTAACCCGATATCACACACAACTATACAGGGTGGCTGTAAAGTAACGACGCGTTTTCCGGCCGTCTATTTCTCAGAACTATTGTATTGCATGATTAACTTTTACATGCCAATTATATGTATTCATACCTGAAATTTTAGATTATGAGGTTCATTTTAGTGTAAGACTGCTCAAATTAATTTTTTTCCGAAAATTAACGTATATTTCGTTTCTTTTCAACAAAACTGACCGAAATTCCATGAAAACTGACCATAGTAATACGAATCAAGTATCCATTGGTTTCAACCAGGATTCATAATGATATAAACAAATGGTAAGTTGAGTTTTGTGTTAAAAAATGTATGAAAGATTTAGAATTCATAGTACTTCACTACCAAAAAGTCTCAATGAATAAAGAAAAAATGCGAAACTCGGTAAAATTTCAAAATTTCGAAAATCAAAGATTTAGTTTTTAAGTAGGATTATCATACTTCCATAACTCCTATAACACAAATCTGGTTGTCATAAGACACCATTAAGGGTCATAAAAGCATGGTAATTGGTGAAAAATGCAGAAATAAGATTCTGATGTAAAAAGTGACATGTGAAAGCTGGCTTAATTTTCACCATTGGATAATACCAATAGTGTTATTTGGCGATGAGAATTTTAAAAAAATCATTAAAAAATAGTGTATAAACTTTTAGAATCCTATAAAGCTTTTATTTTGGAAAAAAATTTCGTCTAGGCCCCAAGAAGTAAAAAAATATAGCTTTTTGACAGAAATTCCACAAATTTCCTACAAATACATTATAATACGTCAAATCTGACCACATAATTCAATTTTTCAGGTGTTTTTACGCAAGTTTGACTATAAGGACACTGATCACACAATATAATTTTTTTGAGAAATGGGCGGCCGGAAAACGCGTCGTTACTTTACAGCCACCCTGTATATGTATGTTTCGAAGATCGACCAGTTCAGATGGTATGAGGTATAAGTTTTAGAAGATGAGTCAAATGAACTGTTCAAACAACGGTAATGAATGTAACAACGGTCGAGACTCTATTTGACTGAACTACGTACTTGCAACTCGTACTCGATAATTAATACAGTGAGAGAAAATGTCCGAGCTGTAGGTACTATAAATAATTACTTGTATAAGTTTTAAGAGAGAAGACGATGTTTAGTATGATTCTATCCGATGGGGTCCTTACGGGATTGAGTTTACAGCTAAACTAATATCTAATCGAAATGGCGAGAGGTTCACGCTCAGGTGTAGTACCGATGGGAGGTTGTTTCAGGCTTAGATATCTGGCTGCTTGACGGGGATAGAATAGAATAAGAATAGAATAGCATAGAATAGAATAAGAATGAAAATGTGATGGATTGGTGTTTGCTTATATAGGATTGAGATGAGGAGGGTTGCTGAGGGAAAGAGTTTGTAAAGGGGCATGAGTGGGGGATCCAACCGGTTGATGAGTCGGGGCGGGTCAGTGGGAGTAAGTGAGGGAGCGAATGATCATGTGAGAAAACCTGTTGGTGACTAATAATAAATCTAATAATAAAAGGGGTGAGTGTTGATGAGTCGGAATGGCATGATTACAAACCCCACAGATTTTTCGAATTTGGATTTTCTCGAGCAGCATTACTATTCCATGTAAAGTTTTACTGTCTGCGAACCCCCGATAACCTAACGTAAGGCTGGCTTGTCCGAGCGGAGCGAGGACAAGCGCGTTAGGCCCCGCAGGGGAGATTTCAATATTTGTTCCTGCACGTGTTGTAGCATAGGCACTATGTTATAGAGAGCATGCGAGCGTAGCGAGCCAGTTATAGTCAGGTCTGTGCAGCTTAGTTGCATCGGCTCAGTAGCACAGCGCAAGAGCGCTTGCCTAGCATGCGAGCGGCCCGGGTTCGTTTCCCAGATTTTTGATAAAAACTGTAAACTTTCGAACAATCTGTGGGGTCTGTAAAATTGCGTCGGAATGAGTCAGTGAGAGTGGGTGAGGGAGGGAATGATCATGTGAGAAAACCTGTTGGGTTTGAAGTCAGGGTGTGGCTGAGGTGACCAACCATGGGAGTGAGTATGAGTGAGGAATGTGTGTCATGTGAGGGAAGAGTGTCATGTGCCATGGGAGTGAGTATGAGTGAGGAATGTGGGTCATGTGAGAGAACTGGTTTGTGAGTATGAGTGAGGAATGTGTGTCATGTGAGGGATGAGTGTGAGTGAGGAATGTGGGTCATGTGAGAGAACTGGTTTGTGAGTATGAGTGAGGAATGTGTGTCATGTGAGGCATGAGTGTGAGTGAGGGAGGGGGGAGGGATTGAATGTCATATGACGGAACGGGTTGGTGACTAACCATGGGAGTGAGTTAGAGTCGTGAGTGTGAGTATGAATGATGAATGTCATTTGTTCTGTCAATCAAACAGTCAGTTAATTAGAGTGTGAAAACAGTCATTTATTTAGTCAGTCAGTCAGTCATTCAGTCAGTCATATCCTGACAAGCGGACGTGAAAGAGTGGAAACAGTGGAATCCCCCTCTTTGGCGAGTTAAAAAACAGTTGGATCCTTAAGTTAAATGTAAAATGACCTAAAAATGACAAATTCCCTTCCTTTGATAAAATTCTCCTCCGTTCGGAGGCTTGGCTCATCCGGTAGTGCTCACTCACTCACCCACTGACTCACTCACCCGCTCTTTCGCTCACTCACAATTTCTTTCACTCACTGACTCACTCCACTTACTCACACACTCACTCACTCACTCACTCACTCACTCACTCACTCACTCACTCACTCACTCACTCACTCACTCACTCACTCACTAACTCACTCACTCACTCACTCACTCACTCACTCACTCACTCACTCACTAACTCACTCACTCACTCACTCACTCACTCACTCACTCACTCACTCACTCACTCACTCACTCACTCACTCTAAACTCACTCACTCACTCACTCACTCACACACTCACTCACTCACTCACTCACTCACTCACTCACTCACTCACTCACTCACTCACTCACTCACTCACTCACTCACTCACTCACTCACTCACTCACTCACTCACTCACTACATCACTCACTCTCTCACTTACTTACACTTTCACTTTTTCACTTACTATTGTACTGACTGACTGACTGATAGACAGTTCGTCACCAGAATAGACAGTTCGTCACCAGACTGACTCACTAGCGGACGAGAAGGGGAGGGAAAAGTGGAATTCCCCCCTCTTTGGCAGTTCCAAAAAATAGAATTCGTTCCCTAAGGTGTAGGTAAAATGACCTATTTTCAGCCAATTCCCCCCTCTTTGACGAAATTCCCCTCCCTTTGGGAAATTAGCTCATCCGCCAGTGGACTGACTGACCTGTAGTAATGGCACGATGACTGACTGAAAGGTTCGTGCCATATTTAGCTACATTTCTGCGATCGTCTGTCATCTGAATCGAGTCCATGTCCAGGATATACTTCCAGGCTATTTTTCGAATTTATAGTTTTCAGCAAGTAGGAATTTTTCAAGTTAACTGCAGGGAGCATTTTACTTGAATTGCGAGGCTTCTTTATAATGTTCAGAACGACCACTTCAAAAGATTACACCATCTCCCATTTGTGATAGAACTAATTAGGTCACATGTAAATATTTCAGAAAAAACAGAAAGTGATTACCCACTCGAAGTTTTCTGCTAAAACCGCTTTCAAAATTCGTTCCCGTCCGCGTCGAATTTTTTATTATTGAGAAATGATACTCTGCGTTAATTTCAGAAAAATCAATCGATCCCATCAATCAACGAATGAATCGGCTGAAGGCGACCTACGTTGGCTCTTAAAAAATCGGGCAGATCGGAGATCGGAGGGACCAAACGCTGGCTGATTGGCTGACGACAACGGCGGCAAAGCTCTTTATCGAGAAATCTCGGTTGGTTATTTATTATTTTGGTCTCCCCTCTTCTTCAGGTTCTTCGATTGACACACGACACCGCTGGCGGACGAGCTACTCCTCCAAAGGGAGGGGAATTTCCTCAAAGAGGGGGGAATCAGCAGTTTTCAGGTCATTTTACCTACACCTTGAGGAACAAACTCTACTTTTTGAAAACGCCAAAGAGGGGGGAATTCCACTTTTCCCACCCTTTCTCGTCCGCTAGTGCACGACACTAATTAATTAAGGCGACCGGGCGATGGGTAGCACTGTCGAAGCCCGAAGGCACTACCCGTAGCAGATGAGATTGCGGCAGTTTCAGATCTAACTCCATTCCAGCTCCCATGAGAGATTCAATTCTACCTTCACATTTTTTCTTGTTCACTCATTTTATAATGAATCCCACCGATAACTAATCAAAGTTTGTAGTCGATAGCCGGCCCGCTGGCTTTATCGTCATGGGGCCGTCATTTTTACAGCGCAATAAACGTTGAATTTGTCTGGAGAGTACGTTTGTACATACATTTACATATAATACACACTAGCTAATATGTACATCCGAGTTGACAAAATCAAATTTTCTCACCTAAGCTGATGCTGAAGTAATTCAGCCTCTAAATCCCGTATAAAACCCCCTCTTTGTAGAAATTCCCCACTCTAAACTAGACGCTTCCGATTGGTTCGTCCGTCAGTATGCTATTTTTCGTACATGCATCCGTGTATTTTGTCTTACATACATATATACGCATGTATCCCTTCACCATGCCATGTCATAAGAAGGTACCCTTGTTGTGGAACAACCTTACTCATGTCTTTCTCAAGTGCATGTACAGGTCCCGATTATAGCTTATGTGCCATTTAGCTGAGCGGACGAGCGGACCTGTCAAAAAAGAGTGTTCTAGAGTTTCTTTAAAAGAAGAAATAGATTTCACTAACCTGATGTTTTTTTACCTAGATATTAGAAGACGAAAAGATTGTTTTAGAGGTCTAAACATAGTTTAGGACGTGTGCCCAGGGCCCAGCCCTGTACCGTTTGTGTGTTGTGGAATATGTTTGTGTTATATCCAGTTCCGTTCAACGCACTTACGGACGAACCAAACCTCCAAAAGAATCTTGCCAAAGAAGGGGAATCGGCATAAATCAGGCTATTTCACCTACACCTTAGGGAACAAGTTGTACTTTATGAAAATGCCAAAGAGAGAGAATTCCACTTTTCTCAACCCCTTCTCGTCCGCTAGTGGTTTCAATGCATGCAATGCAAAGCAATTAGTGTTCAGCCGTAGGTCCCTTGAGTTGAGGCACAATGATTGTGCTGTAGTGAGTCAGTACTCGAACCACTGGCGTACGAGCCAATTCTCCAAAGGTAGGGGAATTTCACCAAAGAGGGGGGAATCGGCAGTTTTCAGATCATTTTACCTACACCTTAGGGAACAAATTCAACTTTTTGAAATCGCCATAGAGGGGGAAATTCCACTTTTCCCACCCCTTTAAGTCCGCTTGTGAACTGTGCCACACCCAACCCTTGGTAGTGAGTGAGCCTAGTTGGAGATAAACGTCTTTGATGTATGTGTTTGTTTATTCGTCATATACGCCATCTGTGTTTGAATACTCTGCCTTCTGAAAAAAATAAGGTTCTACATTTTGTTTGAATTTTTGTATTTCTATTTTTTATTATGGTATGTACTATAACTTTACAGTTAAATCTAAATCCAACAACAGTGGCATCAACTAGTTTTACATAGGTTTTATCCCTCATTCTAAAATCTCATTAATATTAAGATGCGATGCACGTAAAAGTCAGCCAAAATTTGGACCAAAATGAATATTTGAAAAAAATTAGATTTGGATACAAAACGACTCACTCGACTCCCGTGAACTCAAAAATATCCTTGCTTCACGTTAAAACCACGTAAACAGGCCAAAATTCGCATCACTAAACGGTGCACCCTAATTTCCCTATACAAATTAGGCAAAACTTTGAGACCGATTTTCTCATGTACTTCCGAAAAGATCGGAAAACCAAATACCTCAGGTTGAAGCTGAGAATTTTCTCTACAAAACCTGTCTAACTAGCCAATGCAATTTCGATTTTTTTTTCAACTACCGTAATCCCAAACAACAATTATTTTTCAACTACCGTAATCCCTGTGTCGTCATAAACGAAACATTAGGTTTTGCCATCAAAAATTAGTTCCGTGTGGATCATCAGAAAACAATTATTTTTATAAACGATGATGAATTACTGACTGTTCCACGAAAAACGCGCGAAAAACTCTAATTTGATGTTTCACACTGAATTCCAATGTCGATGCAGCACTGGCATTCGACGAAATGTTCGTTTCTCCTATTTGGTTTTCGAGCTGTACTGGACCAATTTTTTAAAAGTTAACACCAATTGAAAGAGAAAATTATTCTCTTTCGTTTGCACAAAAAAATTCCTGAAAACAGCCCAAATCACAGAATTGCGAATAAAAACTAATTTAGGGTCGACTGACATTTTTTCATCGACAAGCTAAAGCACGGTAAATCATTAGGATGTTTATCGAGAATTCACGCACCTTTTTGGAACAGTAATTCATTATCGACTATACTGCAAATTTACTAAAATATGATTCTGTCCAATAATAGTAATCAATGGCGGGTCGCTGGGGGCCCTACCCCCCACTTTTCAGGGTCGGCGTGTAGCCTACCCCCCTAGACAAAAATTTAAGTCGCCTACCCCCTTCCCCCCCTCCCGACTCGAAATTTTTGAGAAAATCGGCTTCAAAACCTCTATTTTGAAACTCAATTTTCAAAAAGTTTTGGCTGTGAAAATTTTTTTTTCGAACAAACACGTTTTCTGGGTTAATTTTCTTGGTTAAAACCTGTAAAAACCGGTTCATGTGATGTTCATACCTCATAATAAAAGATTTTTTTTGGCAAAAACGAGCAAAAAACGGAGCTTTTTTGCGAATTTTTTTTTCTGCCTTCCCACCTCTACCCGGCTTTACTCCCCCCACTTTTTGGACTGGGCGGATAGGATGGGATTTTCTGTCGAATCATAACTAGTATTTTTGTAGTAAAAATATTTGTTTTCAGATGATCCACACGGAACTAATTTTCGATGGCAAAACCTAATGTTTCGTTAATGATGGCACAGGGATTACGGTAGTTGAAAAATAATTGTTGTTTGGGATTACGGTAGTTGAAAAAAAAGTCGAAATTGCATTGGCTAGTTAGACAGGTTTTGTAGAGAAAATTCTCAGCTTCAACCTGAGGTGTTTGGTTTTCCGATCTTTTCGGAAGTACATGAGAAAATCGGTCTTAAAGTTTCGCCTAATTTGTATAGGGAAATTAGGGTGCACCATTTAGTGATGCGAATTTTGGCCTGTTTACGTGGTTTTAACGTGAAGCAAGGACATTTTTTAGTTCACGGGAGTCAAGTGAGTCGTTTTGTATCCAAATCTAATTTTTTTCAAATTTTCATTTTGTCCCAATTTTCATGATGTTTTGGTCGTCGCTTGCTTACGTGCATCGCATCTTAAATCACCCGTCCATTTCTCATCCAGTCCGTTCAACCGGCTGATTCTCTTCCTTTTAAATAATCTTTTACACGTTGATAAAAAATAAAGATCGTAAAAACTAAGTCAAATTTTAAGTTAAAATAATTTTTTTAGTTAAATCCAAGAACACTGACCTCAACTCGGTTTCAATGGTTCAACTCACTGTAAACGGCGGCCACACATTGGCGATA
The DNA here is from genome assembly GCA_964036265.1 of Daptonema setosum. Taxonomy (NCBI): domain Eukaryota; kingdom Metazoa; phylum Nematoda; class Chromadorea; order Monhysterida; family Xyalidae; genus Daptonema; species Daptonema setosum. Next base: position 21,547,069 of record OZ038448.1, read on the forward strand.
GTCATCAACTCCCTATTCGGATTGCTCACCTTCTATGAAACACATTATGATCAGATTAATGTGGATGCCGTGTTTGGATTGCAGTTGATTAGAGGTTAGAAAATTGAATGAGAATGACGGATTAATTGACTGAATGAATGATTGTTTCACTGACTTGACTGACTAATTGATCGATCCGACTGACTGAATGATTGACTAAATGAATGATTTCTGCTGACTGATTGAATGATTGACCGATTGATTAACTGAATGATTCAATAATGTTCGACTGAATGATTGAAGTATTGACTGAGTGTGTGACTTACTTAAATTATTCTTGAAATTTGAAGTTAAACTATATACAGATCAATGTGGATGCCTTGTTTAGAATGCAGTTGTTGATTAGAGGTTGAAATCAAATTCCCGACTAACTGATTGATTAATTGAGTGACTCGACTGACTGAGGGACGGATGAAGGGACTGACAGAATGATAGACTGTCTTACTGACTCACTGTCACAGACTGATTGACTGAATTGATGATTAACTGACTTACTGATTGACTGAATAACTGACTGACTGATTACAGACAGAATGACTGATTGATTGACCGACTGATTGAACGTTTGACTGAGTGAATAATGGATTAACTGACTTACTGATTACTGACCGACTGAATGGATGACTGACTGATTGACTGACCGACTAACTGACTGACTGACTGACTGTCTAACCGACTGACTGTCTGACCGACTGACTGACCGACCGACTGACTGACTGACCGACTGACTAACTAACTGACTGACTGACTGACTGACTGACTGACTGACTGACTGACTGACTGACTGACTGACTGAATGACTGACCGACTAACTGACTGACTGACTGACTGTCTAACCGACTGACTGTCTGACCGACTGACTGACCGACCGACTGACTGACTGACCGACTGACTAACTAACTGACTGACTGACTGACTGACTGACTGACTGACTGACTGACTGACTGACTGACTGACTGACTGAATGACTGACTAAATAACTGACTGACTGACTGACTCATAGCTTATCCAGGTCAACTCCAAGCGATTGTCAGTCAGTTCGAGGCCGACTTGCCTGCCGAGGTCGTCAAGGATATCGAGGCTCTGATGGAACGGAGTGACAAAGCCGCCAAACTCGCACTACCTCATTTGCTGGAAGATAACAAGGAATATGCGGATAGATTCAGGTAAAAGAGGTTTGAAACCTGTCTTGAGACACAGACCCTAACGAGTTGCTATAGCTCTGGGGTTTCCGCCTTTGCCCGTCAAGTTATTCCACTCTTCTGACCACTTTGACAGCCGAAAAACACTATTCCGATATTACGGTATTTAGTGTGCCTTGATGGCCTTGAAGTCCCGGTGTAAAAATTCACTTAAATTCTCATTTCCCAATTATAGTGGTTTTAAAGGCCCGATCACACGAAATTTCTTTTTCAATTATTTTTGTTTCCACTATTATTCCAGATCCAGAACCATCATCACCCAGCCGTACAACCATTGTTGTAGAACCTTTGTTATAGAAATTGGTAATTATCAACGATTGTTATAGAACCATTGTTATAGAAATTGGTAATTGTCAACGATTGTTATAGAACCATTGTTATAGAAATTGGTATTTATCATTGATTGTTATAGAACCATTGTTATAGAAATTGGTAATTATCAACGATTATTATAGAACCATCATCACCCAGCCGCAAACCATTGTTATAGAAATTGGTAATTATCAACGATTGTTATAAAACCATTGTTATAGAAATTGGTAATTATCAACGATTGTTATAAAACCATTGCTATAGAATGATTGTTATAGAACCATTGTTATAGAACGATTGTTATAGAACCATTGTTATAGAACCATTGTAATAGAATTTGGTAATTATCAACGATTGTTATAGAAATTGGTAATTATTAACGATTGTTATAAAACCATTGTTATAAAATGATTGTTTTAGAACCATTGTTATAGAACGATTGTTATAGAATGATTGTTATAGAACCATTGTTATAGAATGACTGTTATAGAACCATTGTTATAGAAATTGGTAATTATCAACGATTGTTCTAGAACCATCATCACCCAGCCGTACAACTATCGTCAGTTCGTTTATCGGATGGCGGATCCCAAGAAACTCTGGCCGATGGCCAGTCGCAAGAAGTCGATCCGGGAAACGCAGAGCGATAAGTTAGTAGAGCCGATCCAGGGTTTTTAAGCTTTTGGCGGCAATTTGAATTTGAAATTCGTTTTCGCGCGCTCTGGCAATTATAAAAAATACAAACGTGATTACGAAAATACATTCTAAATGTGAGTACAAGTCCATAAACATTTTTTTGTTCACAAGAAATCCTGATCAAGTAATATCAGGATTAGTTTTTTTTTGGATTCAAATGTGATAACTTTTTTGTTTTTTTCTTCATTACTGTCGTTATCATTATTGTTGGAGAAAGAGTTCCTTCCACGTAGAAAAAAAGTTCGGTATACAACCGAACCTGTATTGTTTGTTATTAGTTTTCTTGGGATTTCAGGTGAATATATTTACTACCTATTAGAGTGGCCTCGGAATGAGTTGAATTTTAGCATATTTTTGAAACATTTATGTTTATAAACTCATTTAATTAATTTTAGATCTCCTTTGTTTGGTCTAATAGCATTTATGATCGGTCTTACAAATTACATCTAGTTGATAATAATAAAGATTATATTTAATAATAATATTTAATAAAAAAGTTTTCAGTTGCATGGCAGAGATGTTCCCGGAGTGCAAGCCGAGTCCCGCCTGTCTGGATCTGATGTTAAGTAGACGGATGACCAGTGGCTACTCCACCACACATCAAGTCTTATATTTACAAGTCGCTTATTGGGTTAGTGGCAGAAAAAAGATCACAAAAATTAAATTTTGGATGATTTTATTCTTGTTTAGTCGGGCTTGATCTGAACCACTGGCGGATAATACAAACCTCCAGGGGAGGGGGAAATTTTGCCTAAGAGAGGGGGAACGGGTTTTTGCCGTTTAACCTACATTTTAGGAAATAAATTCTACTTTTTGAAATGTCCAAAGAGGGTTAAGTTGGGTTGCGAAAGTCAGCCGTTAACATCAAATTATCATCCTTGTTCCTCGCACCTCAAGTCAAGTCAAGTCAAGTCGTTTATTCAGTCTGTATACTGACAAGAGGGCACAAAAAATGACTAACAAGTTAGTCGTGGCGTAATGTGCATGATACAATACAATAAAGTAAAATAAGCAAAAATTTATTTAGGATAATTAAAATTGAAATTTTTAGTAGAGGAAAATGGTAAAAATAAGAAGAAAAAGAATCACCGGACAACAAAATATATGAATATTGTAATTTATTTTTTTTTTGAAATAAAAGGTATGTTATCATAATAAGATTAGATCACCCTGAAATATTGGTAGTTAATAGAGGGAAAAGTAATAAAAAGATTAAAAGATACTAGAACACTGTATTGAAATTAGAGAAAATATGATGTTAGTAAGTAATTTCAATCAAGTATAAATTGAAAGATTGAACTTAATAAAAAAGACTTTGATAATAAAAAATTGTAAAAATTTGAAATTTAGAATTTAAAATTTAAAAATTGATGGTGAAATACACCATAAGAGTGTATATAATCTGTGATATAAGAAAATTAAAATTAATATTAAAATAGTATTTAATAACAAAAATAAAGTAAAAATAGCAATAATAAAAAAATAATAATAATAACGGGAAAAATCAACAAGTGAGGAAAACCTGAAAGCAGATTGAATAAGCTTGTAATAATGATGTAGCCTAAGGGAGGAGAATTTGAGGTGGGAAATAAAATTTTATAATTAATAATAATAATAATGTGTTATTTGTAGTTATTTTATAGAATATTATAAAATAGTATATAAAAAATTATAATCATAATAGAGTATTAAGAATTAAGAATGAATAATTTGAGTGAGGGAAGAATCGCGGATAATATATAAATGTGTTGTTTGGTTAAGAGCAAAGAGAAGTAGAAAAAAATATAGTAAGTTTAATAAGATATGTTGAACTAATTAGAAAAATAGAGAAGAATAGTAAAATTTTAAGAGGCTAGAATTGTATAAAGACAAATATGGGTATAATGGAAAATGAAATAGCAATGAAGATTGAAGTTAAAGTTAAAATTAAAGTTAAAATTAAAATTAAAGTTAAATTTAAAGTTAAATTTATTCAGTGTAAGACAATGAGTAGGTGAACCAATAACATGAATAAGACGTCCTAGAATATCTGATATATTAAAGACTGAAAAAAGAAGTAATAAAACGTAAGGAAAAGTAGATATTAAGATATAGTTATAGATATTAAAGAAAATGAAAAAAGTGAATAAAATTAAAATTAAAGTAAAAGTAAAGTAAAGTTTTTACATATGCCTGAAAACATCAATAGTAAAGTAGGAGTTGACATCAGACCTGTTGCACAATGCGTTAATAAAATGAGCATCAAAGACAATAGAACGAAACTCTTTGATTGTTGAATATACAGAATAACCAAGAGAATTGAAGGCTTTGATTGACGAAATATGAGGGGAGTTATGGTAAAAGGTTGTAGAATTAGATTTATAAGTTAGTTGGAATGAATGACGATTAACCGATTGGTGGTTGGATTGAGGTGAATAAATAATTAAACCAGGGAAAGAGAAACGAGAGACGATTGAAATTTTGTATAAAAAGAGAAGACGAGCAGCACCGGCAGTAACTGAAATAGGTAAAATATTGCAACGATTTAACAAATTAGCATAACATAACCTCGCGCTCATGCTCGTTCAAAATGCAGTGAAAGTGAACTAATGAAATCATGGCGCATTAAATGTGTTGATAACAATAGTCAATAAGAATCGAAAAAGTATAACCTAAATAACAAAATAATAATTTTAATAGAAAAATATTATCCACTATTTCAGCGCAACTGCAGCAAACCGATCGAGGCGCATCTGCAAACGACGATGAACCTCAACACTGACGACTGGCTGACGGAGTGGTGCTCGAACATCCTGGCTGAGGTCAGGGTATTACAGTCGACGAACAGTCACATGCGAATAACCAAACATCAACAGGATCTGTTTTCTGAACAAGGTTGTTGAGTCAGTCAGTCATTCAACCAGTCAGTTAGTCTGTCTCTCAGTCAATCAGTCAATCCGTCAGTCAATCGGTCAGTCAGTCTCCAGCTGAGCGTGGATGACTGGCTGACGGAGTGGTGCTTCAACATCCTGGCTGAGGTCAAGGTATTACAGTCGACGAACAGTCATATGCGAATAACCAAACATCAACAGGATCTGTTTTCTGAACAAGGTTATTGTGTCAGTCAGTCAACCAGTCAGTTAGTCTGTCTGTCGGTCAATCAGTTAATCGGTCAGTCAGTCACTACTCACCACCAGAGCGTGGATGACTGGCTAACGGAGTGGTGACTGAACATCCTGGATGAAGTCAGAGTATTACAGTCGGCTAACAGTCACATGCGAATAACCAAACATCAACAGGATCTGTTTTCTGAACAAGGTTATTGAGTCAGTCAGTTAGTCTGTCAGTCAGTCAGTCAATCAGTCACCACTCACCACCAGAGCGTGGATGACTGGCTGACGGAGTGGTGCTCGAACATCCTCGCTGAAGTCAGGGTATTACAATCAACTAACAGTCACATGCGAATAACCAAACATCAACAGGATCTGTTTTATGAACAAGGTTATTGAGTCAGTCAGTTAGTCTGTCAGTCAATCAATCCGTCCAGTCAGGTACTCAATCAATCAATCGGTCAGTCAGTCAGTCAACTTAGATTCTAAGCGTGGATGACTGGCTGACGGAGTGGTGCTCGAACATCCTGGCTGAGGTCAGAATATTACAGTCGACGAACAGTCATATGCGAATAACCAAACATCAACAGGATCTGTTTTCTGAACAAGGTCGAGTCAGTAAGTCAATCAGTCAGTTAGAGTCAGTCAGTCAGTCAATCGGTCAGTCAGTCAAACAGTTGGTCAGTCAATCAGTCAGTCAGTTACCAACTTAGCGTGGATGACTGGCTGACGGAGTGGTGCTCCAACATCCTGGCTGAGATCAGGGTATTACAGTCGACGAACAGTCATATGCGAATAACCAAACATCAACAGGATCTGTTTTCTGAACAAGGTTATTGAGTCAGTCAATCAGTCAGTTAGTCTGTCTGCCAGTCAATCAGTCAGTCAGTCACCACCAGAGCGTGGATGACTGGTTGACTGAGTGGTGCTCGAACATCCTCGCTGAGGTCAGGGTATTACAGTCGACGAACAGTCACAGGCGAATAACCAAACATCAACAGGATCTGTTTTCTGAACAAGGTTATTGAGTCAGTCAATCAGTCGGAGCTAGTCAGTTGAAAGTTTTTTGTTTTGTGAAGCAGGCACTGGCCGACGAGAAGAGGTGGGAAAAGTGGAATTCCCCCCTCTTTGGCGTTTTCAAATTTGTTTCCTATGATGTAGGTTAACTGGCCTGAAAACTGCCAATTCCCTCCTCTTTGACGAATTTCCCCTCTCTTTGGAGAATTAGCTCGCCCGCCAGTGGAAACAGGTATTCGTTTATAGTCGAAAGTTTGAACATCCAGTCAGTCAGTCAATGACAAAGACAGCAAACAACAATAGAAATTAAAACATTCAAGTGCTGTTTCTTCACTTATCTCTGGGTTATGCTTTATGTTGCACTGACCCATTGATGATGATGAAATGTTGTATTGTTTGAATAAATAATAGTCTGAGCTGGGGGCTCAAACAGTAGTTTAGTAGTTAATTGAAGTCAATGAATCAACCATCCAATCAATCAATCAGTTTAATAAAAGTCAATTAATCAATCCAATTACGGAACAATTGATCAGGCTAATAAACAAAAACAATAGTCAATGAACGATCAGTCAATCATGTTACTAAAAAGTCAATCAATCAATTATGTTACTAAAAAGTCAATCAATCAATCATGTTACTAAAAAGTCAATCAGTCAATCATCTTACTAAAAAGTCAACCAATCAATCATGTTACTAAAAAGTCAATCAATCAATCATGTTACTAAAAAGTCAATCAGTCAATCATCTTACTAAAAAGTCAACCAATCAATCACATTCCAGTTTTCCTTTGCGCGTCATTTGGATTCGTGGAGTTTGGTCGTCGTGACTGGGTCGATGCGATCGCGTCCTGGCAGGATCCGGAGATCGGCTGTTTTGGACGACGATTGACTAGTCCGGTTAGTGATTTATTGACTGATTTATTTATTTTTTGAGGGTCTGACTGATTGACTGGTTGATTGACTGACTGATTGGTTCATTTATTGAGTGATTGACTGAATGACTGATTCATTGATTAAGTGGTTGACTGACTGATTAATTCATTTATTGAGTGATTGACTGACTGGTTGATTAATTAATAATTGTCTTACTGTCTGATTCATTGATTGAGTGATTGACTAACTGATTCATTAATCGCATGACAGACTGATTCATTTATTGACTGACGTACTGACTGTCTTACCGGCTGAATCACCGAATGTGGACCAACGGATTGAGTGAGTCAGTGCAGTAGGTGTAGTTTATGTTTACGGTCATCCGAAGATATCCAGCACGAGAAAAACTACTGTTATGTATGTATGTATATCCGAACATTCAGTCTCGGTTCTCGGATTCCAATGTTATTTGAAACATCTTGGTTGTTGAATTCTGAATTGGTCTGACTGCTTGACTAACTGACTGACTGACTGACTGACTGACTGACCTGTTGACTTGCTGACTGACTGACTGACTGACTGACTAACTAACTAACTACGTTCAGAGTCCCGACAGTCAGAACCAGTCCTTATCAAACGATGTACAACGTGCTGTATCACGTAAGCTGATGTACGATCAGGAAACACAAGGTATTGTTATTTGTTTATTTATTTATTCATTTCCTTTAACTACATTTAAGAAGAATATTAGATTAAATAGAGAAAAGGTTAATTATGAAATACAAGAATATGAAGAATCAGTAGCGGAGAAAATACATTAATAAATACAAAAACTTAATTGGCATTTATGTTTCATCGATGTCATAAAACGAGATAACGATGAACTTACAACAATAATTATTCACCTATTGGGTCATCAAAAAAATTACAAGATCGAAAAAAGTCAGGCATTTATCAACTTTATTTACAAAGTCGTGAAATATGGCAAATATCGCTGACTTTAATTAAAACTGTGTGTAAAAAATTCTGAGTAACAAGATTGTGACATTGGACTACCACCGTTTCACGGTTCACGTTTCACGTAAGAGCGCCTTCATAGTCCTTCGTAAACACTTTCTGTCTCACGAAATTTCTGGCCGAAGAAAGTGTAAAAATATGACATGGAAAGGGTTTACGGAAAAGTGGCTAAAATTTTGCAACGTTTTCGCAACTGACTATGAAGACACCCTTAATGAAACCGTTCACGTTTCACGTAAACCATATATATTTTTGCAGACAACTGTTCTGGTCATGCGTCGGCAGTCGCCGCTGGTGCCCTCTTGGCGCTACTGCCGTTTATCTTCGCCGATGGTATGCCCAAGGTTTGTCAAGTGGTTAAGGCGCCGGCCTCGCAAACTGATGGTCCTGGTTTGAGTCACAGCGCATTTATAAGGAAGTTGTTGATAGAAGGATGGCCGTTTACCGTTATTTCCCTATATTTTTTACTTGTTATCCAACTTTACTATTATGGCATAACACTGGCGAACCAGCTAATCTTCCAGAGGGAGGAGAATTTTGTCAAAAAGGGGGAATTGGCAGTTTTCAGGTCGTTTTATCTACACCTTAGGGAACAAACTCTTTTTTTTTTAAATGCCAGAGGGGGAATTCCACTTTCCCACCTCTTCTCGTCCGCTAGTGGTAACTGATAACTGATAACTGAATAATCTTGATTTTGAAGGAATGGTCACATCTGCGGATGGATCTGCAACAACCGACCACGTTGACCGTGATACCGGCTGCCGATCGCTTCAAGAAATACGACGTGGATTCGTGGGGTTTGGCCACGATTAAACTGCTGGGCATGAACGATGACACACTGGTCGGTTTCACTGAAGCGTTTTCGCATCTTTTTATTCAAACGTTTTTCAGTACGGGGATTATTATTATGGCTTGAAGCCGTTATTACAGACATATGGTTTGGTGGTTTTGTTGATGGTATAGATGAGCTGAGATCGCATTGTTCACCACGATAGATGTATCTGTATTAAGCGTGAAACGTGAACGATCACAGCACTCAAGTTAATTGTTGTATTGATTTTGTTGTTGTTATTGTTGTTTGTTGTTGTTGTTTGTTTGTTTGTTGTTGTTGTTGTTTGTCGTTGTTGTTGTTGTTGTTGTTGTCACGCTGACCAGTACATTATGCCGCAGCCTCGCAACCTTGCCGAAGACAAAGATACTTATAAAGTGATTGAAAAGGATGCTTCAAAGTCTCCTACGGCAACATCTATAATGAAGACAACACTTATGGCACAGACAACGCCTATAGTAAAGGTAACATAACACCTATAGTGACGACGACACCTATAGTGAATACAATTGCTATAGTGAATACAATTGCTATAGTGAATACAATTGCTATAGTGAATACAATTGCTATAAGTAAATACAATTGCTATGGTCAAGTACAAGTCAACGATCAATAGAGCAGCGCTGGACTACTCAAATTCAATTGTAATTTTTTTTGTAGGAGTAGGATCGTCAGTCGATTGTCCAGTTATTATCATTAGTCCTACTGAGAAAGTTACTGAAAAGTTGCCATAGCCTTTAGAAAAATCAGGTAGGCCGTTAATTACAATTGGGGGTTTCGTCAATTGCCAGACAGAATGGTAGAAACATTATACTATTAACCTTCATCAAGGTCATGTTACACGCGTTCAATTTAGGTAATGTCACATTAACAATCTCACTCTATTCATTCTTCGTTAATTCAATGAACTTCGTTAAACTGATTATATTCGAGTCAAGTCAATAAAATATGAATCTTCTCAGGTTTTTCAAAGTTAGGTTGGAACGTTGTTCTCGCTTCACGATGTTCGACGTCTTCTCTAAACCTACCTAACCTACCCACTAACCTACTTTCAGGCTGAGATCGACCTGGCAGCCTACCCACCGCCTACCTGGTCGCGATGGCGAAACGCCAGCACCTACCTCTTTCTACTCGTCATCCTGATATTCATCTACTTTACGTGGCGACTGTTCCTTAAAGCCTCGCGGACTTTACTATATCCGTTTGCTTTCAAAAAGTTGTGATATTGCTGTTGTAGTTCTGTTGTTGTTTTAGTCGAACAAAATCTTTTTGAAAGGAAAAAATCTATGGAATTTTTGTCGAACAAATTTCTTTTTAAATGTTCAAGGGTCATTCGATTATGAGACTGGATTTAAGTTTTCAACTGTTGTTTTTTGTGATTTATCACAGTATTTTCATGGGTGATGTTTGATCTTGTAACAGAGGCGCAGTGATCTTGCATGTTTATGCATGCATGGGAAAATTCTTACTGTGTTTCGAAAAATGGCGGGCATTTCGATTTGAATTTAGTCTCATAATCGGTGGAGAATGCCATAATATTGCGCTGTGCATATCCAATCAATTAGTCGATTCGTTAATCATTGTGATTTATTGCGTTTTGCAATGAGTTTCCTTTTTTTTGATATTCTATTGTGAGTTGAGATTTTCCCGCGCTTCGTGAGGTTTCTAAATTTCGGCTGCTGATATTTTCTGTGTGTCAAATTAGTCTATGACATAAGTGTTGTGGTTATTAATCTTTCAGTGCTTTTACATCGAAATTTTACGTTTTATTTTTATGTTTTTTGTTATCTGTGCTTTTTTCATGTGGGTATTGAATCAGTTTCGAATACATATGAAGTCAGTCAAACACTTATCTGTTTCTAGTGGTTAACGAACACACAACTTTTCGTGCGTGTGAAACATCAGCTTACTGCTATCTAACCTACCGCAGAAGGTGATGTTTCATAGGCATAAAAAGCTAAAAAAAATTTATTTAGTTTCCTGTGATTCAAGTGAAACGTTAGATTTATAGATTAATAGCTCTTACGGGTTAAAATCATTAGCTTTGAATCAAATATTTGAATGCGCGCCAAAATCAATTTTGAATTCTCAATTGGGCGCCAAAAACTTTTCTTAGTAACAAGAAACTCTGGATAGGCTATACAGGGTGTTGGAAAAGTTTGCGAATCAACTATTCACTAGAATCTCAGGAAACTATACCTCGGAAAATTTCGAAATACTCTTTGTTTAAATCACCTGCTTTTCACCACTGCACTAGCGGACGAGAAGGGGTGGGAAAAGTGGAATTCCCCCCTCTTTGGCGTTTTCAGAAAGTAGAATTCGTTCGAGGTGTAGGTAAACCAGCCTTAAAACTTCCAATTTCCCCCTCTTTGACGGAATTCCCCTCTGGAGGATTATCTCTCTGACCGAATTCCCCTCTGGAGGATTATCTCTCTGACGGAATTCCCCTCTGGAGGATTATCTCTCTGACGGAATTCCCCTCTGGAGGATTATCTCGTCCGCCAGTTAACCACTGCTTGCATTCCTTCTTTACTCCCCCCAAAACAGCTTCAAAATTGTTAAAAAGTGCTGTTAAATTTTCGATTTCCTCATTTTTGGGCTCATATTTTGAACTATTCAGCTTGTTGGGCTTCAATTTTTTACTGATTGCTGAATTTTTTCAGAGATTACGGACTTTTGTACATCATAATATGATACTTTTGTTTAAAGGCTTACTGTCTCTTGTGTCACGCTCAATCCAAATCAAAATACACTGAATTTATGTGTTTATAGCATGAAAACGCTATATTTTTCGCCATATTTTTTTGTCTGTATTTATGCGGTCACTATTTTTTACTTCCAATTTTTACTGTCATGTACTATCCTTTTATCATTTTCCTTACTTATTTATTATTGGGAAATCCGTCAAAGAACGCGAACAAATGAAAAATATATATTGATTTGAATAAATCGACAAAATGTCATGTAAAACGAGTTGTCGCTTAGAAACAATAACTCTAGTTTAATTTTTCGCATAGATTTTTTTCTATAAATTCCATTAGTTGCACCAAGATTCCAACTATCGATCCAATGAGCTGATCAGTGTTTTATTTCCCCATTAGAACATTTTTGTAATAAAATAAACATAAATATATTTCGTTATAATAATAATGTTATAAAAATAATTATAACAATAGTAACAACGTCTATAACACAGATAGGATGATATCCGCGGGCAGAATCCAATGGCAAAACTGAATATAGCATACTCAATTGAATTCAAATTGCGCGCCAAAACTCTCCAAGTTACAATAAACTTTGGATAGCCTATAGATTGAAATGTCTCACTGCGGTGAATCGAATGGCGCGTTTTCAAAATTAGGTCTCTTAGTCAATTGAGCATATTATAATGGAATGACTTCGGTTTAAAGTACGCATGTTACATTAATATAGTCGGTTATGATAAACCTTTCCGAATTTGTCATGAAATAATCTACAACCACACAAAAACCTGAAAAACAGATTTTTCGTTGTGTTTAATTTAAGCGGCCTAAAAGTTTAGGAGAGAATTTTAGGAGGGAAACTGTAAGCCTATTCTCGGAATTTTTTTAATACGACGAAACAGAGCTAAAATACCATTTATCTATGTGTCTGTACATAAAATCATGTACAACTTTTTAGAAAGGATTATCATAACCGACTTCACACCATCCAACGTTTTATTATTATTTTTGCACTGAAATCTACGCTCACTTTTTCTGCCGAAATTTTTCTCAACAACGTGAAACCATAACCGGGAACTGGGAACATTTTCTTCTATGAAATGTTTTACAGTTTGAAGACCCATTTACTTTTCATTTTACTTTCCATTTTACTTTCCTTTTCACTCTGAAAGCACTCTTTGACTTATCTACTCACTCTTAGGAGAGTTGAGAAAAATGTGAGCGTATTTTTCCGGCTGGAGGAAAACAGTAATAACACGAAAATGTTGTGTATGAGAATTGATTGAATACCCATTTAAGATTTGCCAAAAAATACTTCGAGAACCATGTATGAGAAAAAAAGTTAAGCAAAAAAGAATAATTAAGTAGGACTATCAAAGTAGCACACATTTAGCAATGAAGCGTTTCGTGCTTTTAACTGAAAAAAAATTGAGGTGACTATTTAGAACCAAATACGTTAATGTGTAACATAGCACGAAGTAATCGTCATGAAGTAATATTTTTTAGTAGAAATAACTAAAAAAATAAATAATAATAACTTTGGGACGGACTGAATAGAAATATTAAATTCGTAGTTAAAAAGCGAATATTTTAATGATAAATGGCAACATGCTGACTTAGACGTTTTTGCGATGAAAATTGCACATGCTAGAAAAAAATATAACAGAATTATAACGAATAAAAGTTTGATTTATCTATTATAAATCAAAGTTTTCTTTAACATGAAACATCGCTGTATTTATATACAAAAAAGTTCTACGAAAACGCGATAGAAATCTCTATAGGGTGAATCGGAAAAAGGATATTCGGAGAAAGTGGGAAGCATTTCAGGTGAAAATAAAAAAAATTATAATGATAAAATTTTATAAAAAAACATTTTACGCTGAAAAAAAATAAAGATTAAAATATAAACAACAAGTATAGCAAGCGAAAACTACCCAATCGGATTACGAAAAATTATATAGCCCATCCATGATTTCTTGTCAGCACGCAATTTTTAAATTTAAATTTAATTTCTGCGCGCGTTTAAAATTTTTTTTTTGAAAAAAGGCAAATTTTCAAAAAAGCACATGACACCCTGGATAGGATATACCATATTTTCGAAACAATCAATCTACGCAGTAAAGTAATGAATGCTGAGCAAATTCAATGTGTGCAATAGTGCTTGTGTGTGTGTGTGTGTGTGTGCGTGTGAATTCGATGTGTGGATTCGAAAAAATGACTGATTCAATAAATGAACAAATGAAATGAAATTAATAAAAAAATAAAACCAACTTCATCAATGGTATAGAATCAGTGTACAGAAATTTATCACCAGTAATGGGAGCCAAAACAAGTACTTTTAGCCCAACGATTTTTTTTTCGAAAACTTATAAAAAAACAAAAAATTTAGTTGTTTTTCAACTTTTGCAAACTAGAAGTGTACGTAACCACATATTTAAACAAATATTCTCGAAATGTCTGATTATGAAACATCACTAATTATTATAGATGAGTCAACCAGTGTCAACAATCATCATCACCCTTAGGTTTCACTGTGTTAAAAGGTCTATGGTGAACTGTCCACTGAACTGAGTTCAGAATGATAATGTTTCATAATCAGTCAATTTGGGAAACATTTCTATTGTTCAATAAACAACATACGGTTTTTTAAAAGTCAGACAAAAAATCTCCAGCTTATCACCGCAAGCCACAGGGCAATCACCGAAATTCTCTACTCCATTTATTGGCGCGCGACTAATTTTTGGACAACATAAAAAAATTCCTTTTCACTTCTTTAACTTTTTAATTAATTTGAGAAAAGTAATAAATTTTTAATTCAAATGTTTATATTCGGGCATTTTGGCGATTCTCCATTTCTCCCTGACTTTATAGGACGGATATAATGCGATTCGGCCGGTGCGACTTTGCTTACCCTTGGAAAATCCGTCCCAATGGTTGCCGGCCACGCCCACCGTGTCGTTGACCTAAACGTTTTTTTTTAACTTTTGTGATAAAAATTTGAGAAATTTTTGGAATTTTTCAAATTAAATTTTTTTCTCACAGATGTTTATTATCATATTGGAAAAAAATTGCGCTTGGATTACAACAAAGTTGGAGGTTTTATGAGTCCAATGAAATCGGGAAATTTTCAAAAAATCAGAATTTTACTAAATTTATGAAAATTTTAAACCGAAAAGTTATATGAAACCCTCGTGAATTTGTGAAAACCACAGTTTTGATCACTGGAAGTCACTGAAAGAGGTTTTGTGTACATAATCTTCGTGCTTTCAAGTTGCACAATAAATATTTTCTCACCTACAACTGCGAAACATAAATTTTCCAAAAAGTTCAAAAAAAAATCCAACCTGCAACTGCAGTTCATGTTGTTTGGGATTATCCGGCTGGCCCGAACTGGCCCGGGGATTATGCGGATAAATGGCATATTGTTCGTGTCCCTGTTGACCGCCGAAGTAGTAAATATCGTCCAAAGAATGGAAGGCCGAGGCAGCATCACCTCTCCATTGTTGCATTAGTTCGTAGGCAACACGACAGACCTGTGAATCAGTCAGTCAGTCAGTCAGTCAGTCAGTCAGTCAGTCAGTCAGTCAGTCAGTCTGTCAGGCAATCAGTCAGTCAGTCAGTCTGTCAGGCAATCAGTCAGTCAGTCAGTCAGTCAGTCAGTCAGTCAGTCAGTCAGTTAGTTAGTAAAATGTTTCAAAAAGCAGTGAAGTCCGGGACCACATTGTTCAGATATACATACAGTCATACATAGTTTTTCTCGTGTTGGATGTCTTCGGAAATCCGTTAACATAAACCTACTCATTCACTCACTCACTCACTCACTCACTCACTCACTCACTCACTCACTCACTCACTCACTCACTCACTCACTCACTCACTCACTCACTCACTCACTCACTCACTCACTCACTCACTCACTCACTCACTCACTCACCTGTGATGAGAATGTGCACACCAAGTAGTCACATTTGGATAAAAGATGAATATCTAATAAGACTCCTCTTAATGAAGAGTCAGTGTATCTCCGATTCAATTGAGCAGTTTCCGCTATACTCCTATCACCGAGAATCTCGTATTCGGGATATCTGGGAAAGAGTGAGTGAGTGAGTGAGTGAGTGAGTGAGTGAGTGAGTGAGTGAGTGAGTGAGTGAGTGAGTGAGTGAGTGAGTGAGTGAGTGAGTGAGTGTGTGAGTGAGTGAGTGAGTGAGTGAGTGAGTGAGTGAGTGAGTGAGTGAGTGAGTGAGTGAGTGAGTGAGTGAGTGAGTGAGTGAGTGAGTGAGTGAGTGAGTGAGTGAGTGAGTGAGTGAGTAAGTGAGTGAACGAGTGAGTGAGTGAGTGAGTGAGTGAGTGAGTGAGTGAGTGAGTGAGTGAGTGAGTGAGTGAGTGAGTGAGTGAGTGAGTGAGTGAGTGGGTGAGTGAATGAGTGAGTGAGTGAGTGAGTGCATGAGTGAGTGATAAGGTGAGTGATAAGGTGAGTGAGTGAGTGAGTGAGTGAGTGAGTGAGTGAGTGAGTGAGTGAGTGAGTGAGTGAGTGAGTGAGTGAGTGAGTGAGTGAGTGAGTGAGTGAGTGAGTGAGTGAGTGAGTGAGTGAGTGAGTGAGTGAGTGAGTGAGTGAGTGAGTGAGTGAGTGAGTGAGTGAGTGAGTGATTCTCACCTTACCTTATCTTGTTCACTGAGCTGACCCGCACAGTTCTGACCAGTTACCGGCTGGAAGTAATGGTTCCACGATTTCGTCTTACTGTACCTCCAGGTCGATGTATCCAGGTATAATGTTCGTTCCGTACCGTATGCCATCATGAGACAGTAAGCGGCATGATGGATCTGACAGCCGAAACCACAACCTGCAAGTGTGAGTGAGTGAGTGAGCGAGTGAGTGAGTGAAAGTGAGTGAGTTTGTCTCTCAGTCCAAATCAATTGCAATGAAATAACTATTGTGAAAAGCTACAGTGTTTTATTTTTTCTTCGTTTTATTTTTATTATTGGTTTTTTTCTATAACCTTTGTTCAGATTGCACAACAGTTTTCGATGTTCACTGCAGTTCTGGTCGTTTTGCAGGTATTCCAGACGTTTGAAAACAATGCCCGATATATTGGCCAGTCGTTGATGACGCCAAAGTGTGCCCTGAAGTCAGTCAGTCAGTCAGTCAATCAGTCAGTCAGTCAGTCAGTTAGAAAGCCCATCAGTCAGTTAGTCAGTCATTCAGTAAGTCAGTCAGTCAGTCAGTCAGTCAGTCAGTCAGTCAGTCAGTCAGTCAGAAAGTCCATCAGTCAGTTAGTCTATCAGTCAGTCGGTCAGTCAGATAGTCAGTCAGTCAGTCAGTCAGTCACTCCGTCAAACAGTTAGACAACCGTATTATATTTAATGAGCTGTCTTATTTGTTGTTCAACAAATGCTCCATTATTTAATCAAGTAAGCATAGATTTACAAGCAACTAAAAATGCCCTGAAGGCATGGGGAGTAACGAATATGGTTCGATCCTGTCAAGTATGAGACAAGAAATGTTTATTCTCATAGTTTAGATAGTCTGATCGTGAAAAAGCAGGAAACAAAGATTTGCGATGAATCACGAATAAGCTTGTACTTCAAAAAATCAAGAATCAAACCGAATTACACGAAACATATCTGGGACTTTTCATGAGTGGCGTGGTAATCCTTAGAAATAAGATTTATTTTTTATGAAAATGCTGGAATTCAGAAAAAACTTATCGTCAAAAAAATCCCATGCTTTTCTATATAAAAGTAATTAAATGAAAATAGTGGCAGACTGGTCACACAAACAGAAGACAATATTTCTATGTCTATAACTAGCTAGACGAAATACAGAGGATTTTGTTTTAACCCAAAAGTCCCAAATATGTTTCGTGTAACTTGGTTAGATTCTTGATTTTTTGAAGTACAAGCTTATTCGTGATTCATCGCAAATCTTTGTTTCCTGCTTTTTCACGATCAGACTATCTAAACTATGAGAATAAACATTTCTTGTCTCATACTTTTTCACGATTGGACTTGCCAGGATCGAACCATATTCGTTACTCCCCATGCCTTCAGGGCATTTTTAGTTGCTTGTCTTTAACTTTTTACGTGTGAACAAATCACATGTAGATTATGTGAAAGTGTCTCAGATCTTTGATAAATGTGGATTTTCAAACATGGAATTACACAAAAACTCGTGAGAACAGGGATCGTTCGCGAGCCCCTTTAAATTTTTTCTTATAGAAGAAGTCATTACATAATTGACAGAATGATGTAAAAAAATCCCTGAATTAGTGATAATGTGAATTAAAAAGCTGCCTTACGTTATCTAAAATAGACCGTTGAGGTTCTAAAGCAGTATATAACATCAAAAATAGGAAAATTTAACATTTTCGTGGTTATTGATTTTTAGGGGTATTGAACCCAGAACCACCCGTTTAACATGCAGACCCACTATACACTTGACTACCGTGACTAAACATATTATTCAAATTGGTTCCCATCATTAAACCTAGTTTTCAATCATAAATTTATCATTAGACCTAGTGTGAAAGTAACTTCAAAACTGGACCATTATCTGGTTTTAACTATTACCATGTGACCCTTGAAAAAAAATTCTTCACTTTAAGAATACTTAAAATACGGTTTTGATGTGTTTTCATGATATTGGTACACGTTGAAAATTTACGAAAAAAAATTTCGCGGAAAATTTTTTTGACCAGTTTTTATTTATTTTTGCTGTTTTTGACAGATCATAACAATTTATTTGAAAGTTCTGATCAAGTTTTAAAATCAAAATTCATTTGAAATTCAGTCCCTCTAAACATTCTGTTAAAATGAAGTTTGTCATGTTTCTGTATAAAAAAATAATTCGGAACCCAATGTGGCTGCAACAGCGTGAATAAGTGAACTTTCGTTTTTACCGGTTTTGGCGACCCGTAATTTTTATTGAAGATAGCTGAGCAAATCATATTTTCTGTATTGAATAGAGCTTGAGTCATTCTAAACATTCTATCAATGCGAAGCACTTCAATATTTTAAACCTGACAATAATCTGAGTTTCAAATGGGCAAAAATCGTCAACAAGGTCGACTTTTTCAATTATCTGTTTTCTGGGTTTTTAAGAAAGTACAATTGGTTTATCAAAAAATGAGTCGAAATAAAGTTATAATGAAATTTGAATCCGCGTCGAATGGGCACATTTTGAGGAACATTGGGATTTTGGCCATATTAGTAATTTAGCTTTCCTGAAAAAAGCCCATAATTTTTTTCTCCATGTACCCCCTTGCCGGTTTTGCATGTTTCATGATAATGAAAAGTTATATCACGGAACATCTGACACATGTGTTGTACACATTCAATTGAAATTTCGTTGCGATCGGACCACCCTATCGCTCATACAACAATTCTTTCTCCATTTTGCCTGCGATTTTTGACATTTTTTTCATCAAATCCTTCAAAAATAGTGAAAAGCTTCATCCGATCTACGGGACAGTCAGGAAATCGTGTCCTGGGCATGATTTTGACCTATGTACCGATTTTCAGCCGTATCCGTTCGGCCCAACTTGCTGACACCATTTTGGGTTGATATAAAAACGGAAAATCGCATTTTCATCGTTTTTGGACCTGAAAAATGAAAATTTATCCCCATCAAGTACAAAATAGCCAGGAAGATGTAAAATCGCACGAGAAAACCGATGAAACAGACTAGAAGTTGATACAATGAGGCTAGATCAAGATACCCGCAAAAAAGCTTATCTTAATCGAACCATATTAAGGGAACGGCCTAGCGGCCGTCCCTTGATAAGGGAACGGCCTAGCGGCCGTCCCTTGATAAATTATATAATTTGTTCTTTCCATGCATGCACAATTTAATTCTGAATAAAACACGTATAACCAAAAATAACTACAACTAACACCCGTAGCACAGAAAGATATTACACGTTTTTGTAATATCAGCCGTAATATCGGTTTTGTAATAACTCACTTTCTGAGTTGCCTAGTCAACGAATTTTCAATTTTTATGTATCAAAACGAATGTATTCTTCTGGTGAACACGTCGCTTTTAAAAGTTATTTAATTATAGCTGTGAAACACATCGAAAATCTCGATAATAATGGTTTTGTAATATCGATATTACGGAGATATTACAAAATACCGTACTATCTCCGTAATATCTCGTATGACTCGATTCTGCTGCAGTTTCAAGGATGTAACCAATGTTGTTGTACACCAACGTGACCGTAAAACTTTGAATTTATCCAGTAATAAAAAATATGGAACAAAAACTTCATTTGAATAAAGTTATGTCACAAAAACTACGATAATAATTGTAATATCGGCCGTATTAACGTTGATAATACTGTAATATCATATGACAATGTAAGCTAATGTTTCATTTGTCCACAGTACTATAGATATTACACCTTGCTGTTTTGGGTGATATATCGATAGTACAGTTGAAAATTTTAGCTTGCAAGGTGTAATATCGATAGTACAGGGGATATTGAAACATAAGCTTGATTTTTTTTGTTATAACCAAGCACTATTGTGGAGATAAAAACCGTTATACGGGCATGTAAATGAAGTAGTAAATTAAACTTTTATCCCGATTCGCCTATTATCGTGGACAGATCGTTAATATAGAATGAAAAATTTTATTTCGAAATCAAACATCTGAGCGGGACAGATGGTACTACTTAGCACCGGAATGAAACATCAGGTCATCCGGACTCCTGATGATTGTTAAATGGAATCATAATCATCGAATCGAAAAGCACAGCACAGTTATGCAAAAAACATGTGATTAGAGTGAAACAGGTCATTAGGACTTCAGATGCAAATGAAACATCATGTCATCCGTTCCGTGTTTTTTTTTTCGTATACGTGCTCTGAGCATGGAGTTCTGATCATGCATGATCAACCCACTTCAAAATTGGTTCAAAGGACAAAAATATAAACTTTTTCTCAAATCAGTTCGAATATATCGTTATTTTGTTTCCATATGAAATCAAAAATACACACACAAATCACCTGCACAAGCGTATAACCATTCAACCAAGTCGAAACGTTCGCAAATAATTATTATCCCATGATTTTTTATTCATTTGATGACTAATTTTTTTGTCCGTGAAATTCAGCTGAAACTGCAGTAATCGAAGTCACCCGGGCCGGTGCGAGTTAAGCTACCGAGCTACTTCTTTTTTTTTGCATTGGTAATGTGAAAAAGTTATTCGAAATATCGAGAATAGTTATTTTATAACCTTTTTATTTCAGTAACCTTTCGTTAAATTTATGTATCTTTACCAAAATCCTTTAACGGTTTTGTATTTATACTGGTCCCTGGTTATTGAAGAATCC
>OZ038448.1:21568379-21590879 GCA_964036265.1 Daptonema setosum
ACGCACATCAATCATCATCACCCCATGCTATACTGTGTTAAGCTATGGTGTCAACCGAGTTGAGTTGAGGCTAGTCATGTTTCATTATCAGACGTTTTGGGCAATGTTATTGCTTGCCGAAACAACATACGGGCTATTTATGTCTGAGCGTGCATGCAAAAAGTCTTACTAATTTTTTGAAAAGAAAAAAATGGCGGGCTTTCAAATTTGGTCTCTTAATCAATTGTGAAAGCTACATTCGTAGATGAATCTACGCTGAAACCTTAAATACTGGTCTTTTTGTTACGGGGCAGGGTGAGGGTATAGTCGAATTTTTTGGTTACGCCTTTTTTTCGGGAACTTTTTTGTGTAAAACCTTTCCCTCACCCAGAAATTGGCGGTCGAAAGCAGCAGTTTGGGTTGATGAAAAGGTTATATACACAAAAAAGTTCCTAAAAAAGAGTCCTAATCATCTTTTTAAGAACTTTTCTGTGTGTGAAACCTTTTCATCAACCCCAAATTGCTGCTTTCGACCGCCAATTTCTGGGTGAGGGAAAGGTTTAACACAAAAAAAATACCAAAAAAGGCGTAACCAAAAAATTCGACTATACATAATTCAGTTTTCGACAATTAGAATGTTTTTGACTGCGAATGTTTCAACATGTAGTTTAAGACAACCGTGTGGTCAGCCAAATACAATGTTAGTGGTGTTGATGAAATTTGACAAAAAAATTTAATGTTAATAACAGATTTCAACGAGTTCAAAAAGCCATGAACATTTTGGGAACTATTATCAAACACGATTCATTTAGAGTAAAAATGAAAGTAAAAATGAAAGTAAAATGGAATCTATGCTATTTTTTGTAATCTATGTTTATCGTATGCTAAAAATGAACGCTTTGATAACGCAATAAAAACTACCAAAAGTAACAATTGGCAAAAAAAACAGAGAATTCTCAAAGTTCACAAGCACAGTAAAATTAAGTAAAGTAAAAAAAGCAAAAGCAGTTGAAAACCTGCGGGTACATGATTTTCGATTGAATCGAATTTTTCATATAATTATGTAAGCGATTTCCCTATATAGTACATGCTTAAAAGTCGGGGCCGGCTTTAACATGGTCGGCTAAACATGAATTGGATCACTGGCGGATGAGCCAATCCTTCAGAGGGAGGGAAATTTCTTCAAAGAGGGGGAAAACGGCAATTTTCAGGCCGTTTGACCTACACATTGGGGAACAAATTCTACTTTTTGAAAAGGCCAAAGAGGGGGGGAATTCCACTTTTCCCACCTCTTATCGTCCGCTCGTGAATTGGATAAACTTACTATACCATATTGTTTAGATTATGGGAGAGATTTATACATTAAAGGTGCACGTTTATGTATGTATAGCCTATCCAGGGTTTCTTGTGCTCAGAAAATTTTCACCCACGCAATTTGAATTCAAATCTGAGTCAAGTTTTAGATTAAAAAAGACTTTTTTTTCACAACATAAATGGATCCCTAATTTTTTTGATAACAAGAAATCCTGAACTAGCTATACCGTATTGCTTAGATTATGGAAGAGATTTATCCAGTGTTTCTTGTAACTCTTTTTCGCGTGCAATTTAATTGACATGCGTTGAGCAACAACAACAACAACAACAACAACAACAACAACAACAACAACAACAACAACAACAACAACAACAACAACAACAACAACAACAACAACAACAACAACAACAACAACAACAACAACAACAACAACAACAACAACAACAACAACAACAACAACAACAACAACAACAACAACAACAACAACAACAACAACAACAACAACAACAACAACAACAACAACAACAACAACAACAACAACAACAACAACAACAACAACAACAACAACAACAACAACTACAACAACAACAACAACAACAACAACAACAACAACAACAACAACAACAACAACAACAACAACAGCAACGCGTTGAGGCGTAAAATTAACAGTTTTATTTTAAATGTATAATATTTTAAACAATAAGTACTTTTTACACGAAATCTGGTTAAATACGAACGGCGCGGCGTGCCATATTCTTTTTTATCCGGAAAATACCGATCGGTAAAAATACATAATCCATAAAATAAGAATAAGAAACCATGAGCCAGCTTTATATTACGTGGTTTCGGTGTTCCAACCTATGGATTGCAAAATGAATCACTAAAAGTACATGGTATAAACGGGTACATGCAAAATAGGATATCTTGTGGCACTATCGGACGAGAAGAGGTGGGAAAAGTGGAATTCCCCCCTCTTTGGCGTTTCCAAATTTAGAATTTGTTTTTTAAAAGGTGTAGCTAAAATGGTACGCAAGAACCACATGATCAAAGTGACTCAATGAAACAAACACTTTAGAGGAACAATGAAACATATCTTACAGGTTAAGGTAATCGTACATTTTCCTCAAATCACGTATACCAAAATTATAACCCCCCATATTGCGTCATGACGAAATTCTCACGGAATACAGGGTGTTTCCATCCAAGTATGCAAACACAGTTTTTTCCATAACTTTCACAAAAATTGAATTTTTGCTCGTTATTACGAACCTCTCGAAGGTTCCGTTGTAAACTGTCCGAACACGGCTAGAATTTTGTTTTAATACAGAAGATTGTTTTCGAAAGTTAAATAGAGCAGTTTTGCACGCCTTTATTAGACACCTTGTAGGAACCGGCACCTATAGCCTGGTCACGAGGTTCCACCGTAGCCCTTTAAAAGCCATGTCAAGGACATGTACCATAACTTGGTTATATCTTCCTCACCCAGGGTATTTGAGGCGCATCTGTAAATAGCTTTTGATCAGATTTATCTTGTTATTAAAATCATTTCGATGGGCTCAAATCAATTTCGCGCACCTACATACGTACATATTTATATAGGAGACACCATGTAGGAACCGGCACCTAGAGTCTGCTCGAGAGGTTCCGCCTTGACCCTTTAAAAGCCATGCCAAGGACATGCACCATAACTTAGAACTTGGTTATATATTCCTTACCGTGACAAGGTGCGTGGGTGACAAGGTACTTGGGGTGCATCTAAATAACTTTTGAACAAGGTGTCTTATCTGAAAAAAGTATTTCGATGCACCTGTTACCACATATTCAATAAAACGGGTCGTTCAGAGACTGATCTATCATGGCTAAATAAAAAAAGAAGGTTTTCAGGAACCGGCACTTAGAGTCTGGTGGAGAGGTTCCGTCTGGAGTTGACCCTTTAAAAGCCATGCAAGTTTAGGAAAACAAAATTGTTTTATGGTAAATAGACAACGCTATGCAGAGTGAAACAAAAACGTTAGAACGACCAAAAAAGACTACCGGATAAATCATCTCATCTCATTCGGTTCGAGCGGCTACATCTTTTGAGTTGGTTTCTCATTGCTCAGTCAATATATGTAGGTATGTATGATGTTTATAGAATATTATGGAAAAATACGTAAACGTAAAATTTGCTGTTGCGATTAAATTAGTTCAGAAAAATTCCGGCAACAGGCACGTGTTTGCTTATTTTGAATATTTTACAAAAAATGGTTGGAGTTTGCCTTGAGACGTCTCTGAGAGTGCCTGAAGAAGATGTTCCAATGTTGCAATAGTTAGATGAAGAATCAGTTTGATTCTGATCCTTTGTACCTGATGAGAATCTTTTGTACTTGTTCTCAAAGAATAAAAGATAATTTTTAAGATAATAATAAAAAATAATAAAAATACAAGAAAACTGGTATAGAATATAGCGACAAACGCCAATCCACAGTTTTATGAACAGCCTAGACAGCTTCTTATACAAATAACCATACAGGGCCCCAAGCGGTACCTCTAAGAAATGTGTGTCCATCATATCTACGGACTACGATGTACACAACAACAACAACAACAACAACAACAACAACAACAACAACAACAACAACAACAACAACAACAACAACAACAACAACAACAACAACAACAACAACAACAACAACATTAAAACTGGCACTATGGTGCAAAATGGTTCCTTTTCATGTCACAAAAAGAGCAATGGTCCCGTCCCACCGTTTGTTGCTTCTTCATATCACATGTCATTTGTCATATAGTACACCCATAAATTTGTAACATAAATATGGTTTGAAATATTTGAAGAATCCGAAAAATATTCGCGCCTTCTGTTTGCTTATTTGAAGAAACCGAAAAATCTCATTGCATGAAAAAGTTTTACGTTGACGTTCAGCGGGAAGTTATGAGCAGAAAATACGGAACAGGCTCTACTCAAACAATCGAAAACAATGGACCACAGCTTCTATTCAAATTCATTAATTCCAGTACACAGCTTTTCCATCCATCACGAAAATTCGAATGCGCGCCAAAAAATTCATCTGATGGAAAAAATTTCCATGTCAAGAATTTATGAGCCGACTATAAGTGTAGGCTCAAACAATTGGCCAGTCGGACGGGACCGGTGTTCCCCAAAGTGCCATTTATAAATGGTATACACCCGGTGGCGCCTACTGTTGTTGTTGTTGTTGTTGTTGTTGTTGTTGTTGTTGTTGTTGTTGTTGTTGTTGTTGTTGTTGTTGTTGTTGTTGTTGTTGTTGTTGTTGTTGTTGTTGTTGTTGTTGTTGTTGTTGTTGTTGTTGTTGTTGTTGTTGTTGTTGTTGCTGTTGTTGTTGTTGTTGTTGTTGTTGTTGTTGTTGTTGTTGTTGTTGTTGCTGTTGTTGTTGTTGTTGTTGTTGTTGTTGTTGTTGTTGTTGTTGTTGTTGTTGTTGTTGTTGTTGTTGTTGTTGTTGTTGTTGTTGATGTGATTGTGTAATCAGTGCATGACACAATCAGTATGTATTCTCGATTTCCACCGAGGTCAGATAATCCAATAATATGGCCCGGTTGCTGATGATAATCTTCAGTTACATGTACTAGAAATAACATGACACTAATGGCACTGAGTTATAGTTAGGTCAATGTTTCTTGATATTAGAAGATTCCCATAAATAAAATGGATATTTGATATCTAACATTTCCCCTCTGAAACAAGATAATCCAAAAACATGTCCATGGCAAGCCTGTTGTTGATGATAATCTTGAGTTACATGATCAAGGAAATAATATGACACTACTGGCATATACCGTAGATCAGGTCAACGTTTCTTGTTATTGGGAAATCAATATACTGAAGTATAGCTTTTAAGAATCAAGCTACTGTCTACGATCCAGTGTGGCAATACGTCATATTCATATACAACATCATACTCAGAAAAAGCAGAACTATAACACCCAGTTTACAGAAGGTGAAAGTGGCTTTCAAATCGCAAAAGCCGCTTTCGCGATTTGAAAGCCGCTTTCACCTTCTGTAAACTGGGTGTAAGAAGATGTACACATAAAAAAGTCGGCTCGCTGGTCAAGTGGTTAAGGTGCTAGACTCTGAAACCGCCTGGCCGGCCGCAAACGGGTTCGAATCCCGGGGCCGTCACCAAAAAGCCTTATGATGGCAGTCAAAACAGAAGTGTGACCTACTGGCTGATGGTCGTTAAAGAATATGTTTTGAACATCTGATGGAGTGACTTGGAACTTGGTTCCATGATATGCCTATGGCAAGCACCATTCGTGATTGGGACCCGGCGCAGTCTTGATCCGAGTGAGACAACCCGACAATAAATAAAAAAATACTGTATAACACTGCAATCATATAGCATGATCAACTCATACACCGGAGCTGGGTTACAAAAAGTGTTGGATGATCTCCCAATCTCCCATCATATCTAAAACATTCTTCCTCTGAAACAGGATAATCCTATCTCTAGCTACATGATCTAGAAAATAACATGACACTAATAGCACAGATATTAGAGTTATAATAGGTCAATGTATCTTGTTATTGGGAAATTATTATACTGAAGTATAATCTGTCATAGTCAAGCTACTGTATATCACCGCAATCAGCTTAATGTTTCCTTACAACAATGAGCAAATGAATAACCGGGTACACAACTCTTTGAGATTGATACTCTGTGTAACCATCTTCATCTGTATCAAGTTAATCTATTAATATACCCATGACAAGCTTATTGTTATTATTAATCTCTAGTAACTAAGAAATAACATCGATATAGTAGGCATTGAGATCAAATCTAATGAGTCAAAACAGCCGAAATCCAGAAACATAATCTGTCAAATTGCATGCGGACACTGTCAAACCTCCAAAGGGAGGGGAATTTTATCCAAGAGGGGGGATCGCCAGTTTTGAGGCTGTTTTACCTACATCTTAGGTAAACGCCAAAGAGGGGGAATTCCACTTTTCCCACCCATTCTCGTCCGCTAGTGAATGCGGATGTATCAAAGCTTAAGGAGCTGTATAATATCCTAACTTTTCGCTTCCTAGGGAACACTGTACTGTTCACTTGGAGGAGCCCAAACAACATGTTCATAATAAATTCATGGAAATGTTGTCCAAAATACATTTGAAGTCAACAAACAAGATGTTCATAACGAATTCATAGAATTTGTCCCTTACATATGTCCCAGACAGATGCTACAAAGAATATAAATAACACAGAATATCTATAAAATTAAATGAATGGTGGGACAAACATAATGGTTTCTTCATTATGCATAGGCACAGGCGGATGAGCCCATCCTTCAAAGGGAGGGAAATTTTACCGAAAAGGGAGGAGTTAGCAGTTGTGTGACCATTTAACCCCCACCTTAAGGAATAAATGCTACCTTTTAAATTCCCAAAGAAGGGGGAATTCCACTTTCCCGTTCTTCTCTCGTCCACTGGGGTGCATAGGCACGGCGTAACGGCAGGTTCCACCGAACATTGAATGAATGCATAATAAATTAGGTCCGATGAATTTTCGTCAGCCCAGACCAAAAAGTATCCAGGTAGATGAAATGTATAGTCTGATCAAAGCATCTTGTTATTGTGAAAAAAAATAAAATTTTCATTGACCCGATAAACATAAAATATGCGATGAATCAGGCCCAATGTTCGTGTATTGTCTGAATGTCATGTGAGAAAATATTTTTTCATTAAAAACTTGAACACGCGCCAAAAGCAGATTTGAATTAAA
Organism: Daptonema setosum; assembly: GCA_964036265.1. Lineage (NCBI taxonomy): Eukaryota > Metazoa > Nematoda > Chromadorea > Monhysterida > Xyalidae > Daptonema > Daptonema setosum. The sequence continues at coordinate 21,575,427 of OZ038448.1, forward strand.
AATACCCGCCAAAACCTTCAGAGTGACAAGACACCTTGAATAGGCTATATGCATAGGCACGGTGTATCGACGGATCCCATCGAACGAACATCAATGCATAATAAATTAGGTCCGATATATTTTCGTCAGCCCAGACCAAAAAGTATCCAGGTAAATGAAATGTACAGTCTGGTCAATGTATTGTATTTTCAAAAGAATATAAAATTCATGTGATGTGATTTATATGAGGTGCTGATGAAAAAATGGATCGTCTTCCGCAGATTTCTTTCCAAGACTGTTTCTACGGACCCGCCGACCCGATGAATCAGGCCCAATGTTCGTATTTTGTCTGAATGTCATGTGAAAAAAATTATTTTTCACAAAAAATTTGAACGCGCGCCAGAGCCAGATTTGAATTCAAAATAATTTTTTTTGGAGAAACAAGAAGCCTTGGATAGGCTATATGCATACATAGGCACCGGGGTAACGGCAGGTTCCACCGAACATTACATGAATGCATAATAAGTTAGGTCCGATGAATTTTCGTCAGCCCAGACCAAAAAGTATCCAGGTAAATGAAATGTATAGCTTGTTCAATAGCTTGATCCGACCGAATCCGATACACATGAAATATGCGATGAATCAGGCCCAATGTTCGTGTATCGTCTGAATGTCATGTGAGAAAAAAAATTTTCATTAAAAACTTGAACACGCGCCAAAACCAGATTTGAATTTAAAATAACCGCCAAAACTTTTAAGGTGACAAGACACCTTGAATAGGCTATATGCATAGGCACGGGGTATCGACGGACCCATCGAACGAACATCAATGCATAATAAATTAGGTCCGATGAGTTTTCGTCAGCCCAGACCAAAAAAAACCAGGTAAATGAAATGTATAGCCTGCTCAAGGTATCTTGTTATTAAAAATAAAATTTTCATTGACCCGAGAAACATAAAATATGCGATGAATCAGGCCCAATATTCGTGTATTGTCTGAATGTCATGTGAGAAAATATTTTTTCATTAAAAACTTGAACACGCGCCAAAAGCAGATTTAAATTTAAAATACCCACCAAAACTTTTAGAGTGACAAGACACCTTGAATAGGCTATATGCTTAGGCACGGGGTATCGACGGACCCATCGAACGAACATCAATGCATAATAAATTAGGTCCGATGAGTTTTCGTCAGCCCAGACCAAAAAGTACCCAGGTAAATGAAATGTATAATCTGATCAAGGCATCTTGTTTTAAAAATAAAATTTGCATTGACCCGATAAACATAAAATATGCGATGAATCAGGCCCAATGTTCGTGTATTGTCTGAATGTCATGTGAGAAAATATTTTTTCATTAAAAACTTGAACACGCGCCAAAAGCAGATTTAAATTTAAAATACCCGCCAAAACTTTTAGAGTGACAAGACACCTTGAATAGGCTATATGCATAGGCACGGGGTATCGACGGATCCCATCGAACGAACACCAATGCATAATAAATTAGGTCCGATGAGTTTTCGTGAGCCCAGACCAAAAACTACATACATACCGAGGTAACTGAAATGTATAGCTTGGTAAAGGTATGTATCTTGTAACAAAATTAGTTTTTATGAACCCGATGTCGAACTGTCATGTGGAAAAACAAAATTTTTTCACTGTCATGTGTTTTTCTTACAAAAATTTGAACGGTCACCAGAAGCAGATTTAAATTCAAAATGCGCACCAAAACTTTTGGAGCAACATGTAACATTGAATATGCACAGGGTAACGTCGGAACTCGGGTTCCACCGAGGCACCGAACATTACATCAATGCTTAATAAATTAGGTCCGATGTGAGCAGGGATATCAGCAGTTGTGCACCATTTACCTACTCCTTAAGGAACAAATGCTACTTTTTGAAATTCCCAAAAAGGGGGGAAATTTTCCGTTCTTCTCTCGTCCACTAGTGTGCATAGGCACCGGCGTAACGTCGGGTTCCACCGAACATTACATAAATGCATAATAAATTAGGTCCGATGAATTTTCGACAGCCCAGACCAAAAGTACCCAGGTAAATGAAATGTATAGCCTGGTTTAAAAAATATTTCTATGGACCCGATACGCACAAATGCAATGAATCAAACCAAATGTTCGTGTATTGTCTGAATGTCATGTGAGATGTGAGAATTGTTTTCTTCTCTCGAAAACTTGAACACGCGCCAAAAGCAGATTCGAATATAAACACCGCGCCAAACTTTTTAAATGAATAAGCAGTCCTGGATATTTTAGGATAAGACTACGATAGTCAGGCTGACGTCAATGGAAGCCCGAAAGCATTTCGATTACTTACCTACTCAACCGAAACATTTATCGAACCACTGAATTCATGGCCCAGTCTACCAAGTATACCATCGGCATCTTGACTTTCGCACAAAACCAACGAATCAGACGAACGTCAAATTCGAATTGACGGCACAGGCGGATGAGCCGAACTTTCAAAGGGATGTGAATTTCTCTGAAGTGGCGGGAATTGGCAGAAATTAGTTCATTTTACCCACACCTCAAGGATCAAATTCCACTTTTTGAAACTACCAAAGAGGGGGAATTCCAGTTTTCCAAGCCTTTCTGGTCCGCTAGTGCTTGACGGCCAGGCACCACCGGGAATTCTTCTGATTCTTCAGTTCGGTGTTCGGACATTCGCTGGTCACTTGAGGATAAAACTATTCTGATTAAGAAATGTGATGTTCGTCGGGCACAAAATAAGAGCGTTTTATACCATAACCAGGTTTTCTTGTTTTTTTTTCCAGAAAAGTTTTCGGCGCGCGTTTGAATTTAAAACTGATTAGGCGTTTACTTTTAGATATTTTTTGTACAATGTCTAAATCATTGCATGTCGTCATGGGTTCATAGCAATATATTTTCATATTTTAACATACCTTGACCAATCTATACTAATCTTATTGAATACTGTCTCACCATGCAGGGAAAAGTCTTACTGAAAGTTCTGGAAATTTTCTAATCAGTTTTACTATACTACTCTGGTCATCGGTTTGACATCTCTTCTCCCCAACGCCCACATACTACAAACTACTGAGATTGATTGAATTTCCAAGACATCACTTCGAAGGGGAATGGGCCGGGGGCACATTACGACGAAGGAGCACTATATATACGATCCTAATTCATCAATTCTGGTGGCATACACCAGCGACTATTGGTATCTTGAGAGTTCATGAGAAAGCCAGAGAGAAACTTTACACCCAAAAACAAGTTAGGAATTGTTTTTATTCTACAAAACCTAAAACGAAAAAAAAAAAATTTTTGAAGATTTAGAATTTTCTTAAATCATCAAGTAATCTTAATAATTGCCCATCCGCCGCAACGAAATTAACATGACAATCCGAGATTGATCACTGGGCGACACATGGTCGCGATGGTGCAGTGGTTAGGGTTGGTTGATTGTGGTATCCGACATGACATGGTTCTAATCCCGAGGGTGGTCTTCTAGTGAAGCCGAGTTTTATTAAGGTATCGTGCTAAAATCGAGCTTTATCAAGATATTTGGGAAGAAAAACTTGAAAAGAAAAAAGTTTTTTTAACGGGGGAAACGGTTAGATTTAGTCTATTTTACAAACGATAAATTTTTTTATACTTCCAGAGTGATAAATCGTTGCATTAAGAAACCTCCTCAACATTGGTCGTTGTAAAAGTTACATAAAACATTTCATTGGATGAATACTTTCTGTGAAACTGATTATTTTACAGCCAAAAAGATTGACGTTTTTTTTGAATGACTGGCAATGATTTTTTAGGGAAATATGAAGTACCATTTTTTGCTCAGACCATGAAACATCAAATTCACTTTCGGTCCACACACTTGATTAACGTGCGGTGTACATTCGGTTGTGTTCGATGGAGTTTTACGGGCTATGGTGTTATTTTTCATTAATCAGAATTTGTGTATTGTCTTTGTGTGCTTTTGCTTGCATTAATTTTTACGAAAATTAGCGATAATTTCACTCAATAAAGTTTTCAACCTGCTGTTTAATGGTCAGAGCAAAAATGGTACTTCAAAAATGGTAATTCACCCAACACCGGACATACATAATTGTGAAAATATTCATGAAACGTGTACAAAAACTAAAAAAAAAATCATCGAAAAATGATTTGATTTTCCAAGAAAAAGCACTTGAATATGCATTTCTGATCAGCATGACGAATATAAACTTTGCACAAAAATTGGAAGAAACAGGGCTAAAATTTCGTTCTTATAAATCCCGAGTAACGGTAATGGTAAAAGTGAAAGGAAAATAAAATGTGATTGAAGGTATACTAAAAACCTATTTATTACTTCACATTTTATCATTTCTTATAAAAACCTTTTACTTGCATATTACTTTATTTTCCACCACTGAAAACCTGGGTCCAGCTGGTGAATCTGAAAAACAGAATTGCAAAACCATCATAATTTAGTGAAAGATAGCCAGAAAGTCGCTATATTCATAGCCTAGACAGACGACGGTTTTCAAGCAGAAGTAAATCGAAGGAAAACACTTACATAAGGTGCTTTCAGAGTACAAAGGAAAGTAAAACGGAAAGTAAAGGGGTAATTTATCTGTAAAACATTTCAGTGAAAAGTTTTATTCTGTTCCTGGGAACATATTCTTAGATGAAATGTTTTACAGTTTAATGACCCTTTATTTTCTATTTTACTTTCCTTTTTACTCTGAAAGCACCCTTAAACAGTTTTCAATTTTACATGAAGACATACTTCACCAAGTGGTGAACATGGAAAACCGAATTGCAGAAACATCATTATTCAGTGAAAGACTGCAGAAACTCACTATATTTATAGCACAGGCAATGGTTTTCAAAAAAAATAGAAATTAACGAAAAACACTCCGTTTTTTCAGTTTTACGTTACTTCACCAGCTGGTGAACCTGAAAAACTGAACTGCAAAACCATCATAATTTAGTGAGAGAGCCAAAAAGACACTATAATTATAGCGCAGGCAATGGTAAAAAAATAGAAATTAACGAAAAACACTCTGTTTTTTACTTTTACGTTACTTCATCAGCTGGTGAACCTGAAAAACTGAACTGCAGAAACATCATAATTTAGTGAAAGACCGCCAGAAAGTCACTATATTTATAACGCAGGCAATGGTTTTCAAAAAAAGAAATTAACGAAAAACACACCGTTTTTTCACTCTTACGTTACTTCACCAGCTGGTGAATCTGAAAAACTGAATTGCAAAACCATCATAATTTAGTGAAAATGGAATTCAGCGCAGTCATTATAATAGCGCAGGCAACGGTTTTCAAAAAAAAAGAGAAATTAACGAAAAACACTGCGTTTTTCACGTTTACGTTACTTCCCCAGCTGGTGAATCTGAAAAACTGAATTGCAAAACCATCATAATTTAGTGAAAGAGAGCCAGAAAGTCACTATATTTAAAGCGCAGGCAATGGTAAAAAAATTGAAATTAACGAAAAAACACTGAGTTTTTTTCACTTTTACGTTACTTCCCCTGCTGGTAAACATGAAAAACATGAAATGCAGAAACATCATTATTCAGTGAAAGAACGCCATAAAGTCACTATATTTATAACGCAGGCAATTGTTTTAAAAAAAATTGAAATTAACGAAAAACTCTGTGTTTTTTTCACTTTTACGTTACTTCACCAGCTGGTGGAAAAAAACTGAATTGCAAAACCATCATAATTTAGTGAAAGAGAGCCAGAAAGCATATGAAAAGCAGGCCGATTTTACTGATAAGAGCCAAGAGAGGTCGAGTGTCCCAAATATTGGTATTCTATGTGACGTGGAAAATATTGTGTTCAATAAACAAACTAAATAAATGATAACACATAAGGAACACAGAATATCGCGACATTTTGATTTAGGTAAAATTCGGTGAGTTTATTTTCGCTGGATCGACGACCATTCGGTTAGTTAACCATTAGGTGAGTTGATTTTCGGTGGATTAAAATTCGGTGACTTAAAGTCGGTGAGGTAAAATTCGGTAACATGATTTTCGGTGGGTTAATATTTGGTGACTTGAATTCGGTAAGGCAAAATTCGGTGACATGATTTTCGGTGAGCTAAACAGTACCCTCAGTGTTTATACATATATTAATGAACTCATTTGGAGGAATTTGTTTATTAAAACTTTTGTTAACGTGGCAATGGCAACACAGAAGAAAAACTAACAGAATTACCTGAAGAACGATTGTACATTTTATTAGGAAAAAAAGCCAGCAATAAAGAAACACATGAAAATAAAAATAAAAACACCAGCCGAATGATTACGAATGATAACACAGGAAAACCTATGGAAACTTAAAAAAATGTTTTTATTTCGTGTTGGAAAAAAGTAGGAAGCAACAAAGAAATCAGAAATATACAGTGTATTAAAAAGCAAAAATAGCCGGGAACGATCAAGTAAACACTTTATTACGTAGAGAAAAAATTATAAAAGTAATATAATGTAGCTACATGAAGCAGTTATTTCTAAATATCGGTGTCTATGATGTATCGCATCGTACCATTCATTTCATAGACTTCCTTATTAAAAACAAAATATATTCTTTTCAGTAAATACCCTTTTCAATCAAAATAATAAATACCAAAGAAATTAAAGCTGAAAAAACGAAAATTAACATAAACAAAATATCAAAGATAAAAGAGCTGCCTGCCGTTTTTACTATAAACAAAATTTCAGGCACCAACCACACGCATTTTATCACTTTATCAATTTAAAAGCCCTCAAACAAGATTTATAAAGACACATAACAATTCTAGTCAATTTTCAGGGTACGTCGAAATTTCATTGGTCTTAAGAGGCCCTGAATTTCCAGGGCTTAAAGGGCTCCAACCACAGGCCCAAAGGCACTTTGATGTGGTAGTTGTGTAGTATGCCGGCGCACTGGCGAACGGGCCAAGCCTCCAAACGGAGAGGAATAAATCCAAAGAGGGGGGAATAGACAGAAATAAGATCATTTTCCCTACACATTGAGGAACAAACTTTACTTTTTGAAAACGCCAAAGATGGGGGAATTCCACTTCTCCCTCCCCTTCTCGTCCGCTAGTGTGCCGGCGCCTTATGTACCATTGTATATGCGCCATTATATAGCGGATCAGGAGACGAGGAAATCAGAAAGTTTCCCCCTCTTATGGGAACATAAGAAATTTTCTGAAAATCAAATAATCGAGAAAATTTGTCGAAAATGTCAAAGTTTCCTCCTTTTCAAAAATCGCGTTTTTCCCATATATATTTGATCAGCCGCGAAAACGACTATACGCATTATATAGCCAGCGGGCATGGGAATAGAGGGAAATTCTGAGAAAATTCACAATAATTTTTTTAGAAATTTTCGATTTCGAGATAATCGTGATTTGAAGTAGAAATATGTGATTTTTTCTTTTTTTTGGAGATGAGTTTTATTGAAACATTAAAATCATCCACCACTATGTAGGAGCTAAAGGAGGGGCACATTTCACGTGTATAAGGCGCGTGGTGCCAGCCGTAAGTGCCGCTAGCGTCATGGTACAGCTCGTGGTGCACACGATTAACTGTAAATAGAGGAGAACCAAAAAATTTCAATCTAAAATTAACTAATGCTTCAAAATGTTTGCGAAAATAAGTAGAATTTAGTCGGAATAAGGAATTATATAATTTCCTACACTTTTCCCGCTTGTTTTGAAAATGTGAAGAACTACGTCTTGAGGCCATCGTTTGCGAAATGCTTCGTAACCAAGTGAAGTTACGGAGTAACCAAAACTCAGTGATAACTTGTTGCCTCAATGCTCAATTTAAAACCCCTCATATTAAAGCTAAATATATTAAAGTTCCCATCGTAAATATTTTACACACGGACAATTAAGCTGGTCACCACGAGCTGTACCATTATGTGTGTACCAAGGAGCGCAATGTGCCAAGTGTACCCCTCCCCTTAGCATCGAGCCCCCCCCCCCCCCACCGCTATTTACGCTATATACCATTGCGGTTCACAACAAATTTGTTGTGTTCCTTTATCATGCTGGAGTTGTGCAACATGATGGTTCATGGAATTGTGAATGAGTGAGTGAGTGAGTGAGTGAGTGAGTGAGTGAGTGAGTGAGTGAGTGAGTGAGTGAGTGAGTGAGTGAGTGAGTGAGTGAGTGAGTGAGTGAGTGAGTGAGTGAGTGAGTGAGTGATTGAGTGAGTGAGTGAGTGAGTGAGTGAGTGAGTGAGTGAGTGAGTGAGTGAGTGAATGTGAATAATGATTAAAATCTTTACAGTGGAGTATTATCCATTAAATAATCCGGAACGCTTTTGAATCAACAAGAGCAGAGAGCATCGCTTCTTTAAAAGCTTATGGGAACATATCTTCAGAAACTTCTATAGCTTGTACGTGTACATATCTTCCTTGTTATCACAATTTCAATAGACGGACGGGTTACACGCAGATATAATAATATAAGTGCAATATTCGTATGTTGTGCAAATGTCATGTATAGCTTACTCAATTGATTACGATACTGAAACTGAATGAGCACCATCAGTGTAAAACTTTTCTATGCTATTATAAATTCACAGAATTTCGAATAGAAATACGCTTTGATATGAAAGATCATTCCTGATTTCCAAAAAAAAATCTGGGAAAAGTGCATAATATTTGGCTGACTGAATATGACTGACCGACTGACTGACTGACTGACTGACTGACTGACTGACTGACTGACTGACTGACTGACTGACGGACTGACTGACTACGATCGACTGACTGATTGACAGTGTTTCATTTGAGAACCGATGTGATGCATCTCTAACACGGAAACGAAGCACGAATAGTTTGAACAGTGATTAATTGCAGGTCATTGAGAAAGACAATGCCGTTCAGTGAAGACCCCTAAAACGAGAAGATCCTAATTCTATTCCAGATAACAAAGGCCCATCTAAAATGTCATTTAAAACGGGTTTGTCGAAATGAACAGTGTCTTATAAATGCGTGAGTGAGTGAGTGAGTTCGTGAGTTCGTGAGTTCGTGAGTGAGTTCGTGAGTTTGTGAGTTCGTGAGTTCGTGAGTTCGTGAGTTCGTGATTAAGTGAGTGAGTGAGTGTTTCAGTGAGAACAAAACTGAAACCAATACGTTGCATGCTGAAATTTGATGATCATTAGCAATGACTGACTGAAGACGACTGCCATCTGAGCGGTACATGAATGGAATAAAAGACGTCCGTTTCATGGTGGTTTCTCTAAAAGGGAAGGGAGAGAAATTTCCTCAAGGAGGGAATTCCACTTTTCGTGCTTCCCTCGCTAGTGTTTCCAGGACTTCATACCTATAACGAAGATTACGTTGGTTAACGAGTGTTTCAAGAAACAATTGGAATAACAGTTTTCGATGACGACATGCCGAATGGAGAATAGGGATTATGCCGAATTTGCCAACACATCATCACTCATTTGTCATGCAATGAATGGATTAGAACCATTAATTTGATGGTATATGCCAAAGGCGTGTGATGCCCGTTGGCATATTAGATATTATATTAGCGATGGCATTATGTGTTGTGAGGGGAGGGGGTGATTCAAAGAAATTCGGTATGCCAACACCAGTGGAAAAGGGAATTCCTCCTTTTCGGCAGTTCCAAAATATAGAAATTATTTTTGAAGTATACTTGAAATGGCAAAACCGCTATTACCTCTACTTTGAAGAAATTCCCTCCGTTTTAAGGATGGGTTCGTGCGAATGTGCGTTGGCTTTATTTGATGGGGAGAGGGTGATTCTGTGAAATTCAGTATGGCATGTAATGTGGTAAGCTCATGAATCGTGATACATTGATCCCTCAAGAAATTCATTTGAGATGCTGACTAGCTGACGATGAGAGGAAGGAAATGTCACCCAATAACTCAGATTCAGTTTACACCCTCCTGGTCCTGATGGTAACAAAAAGTCCAATGCTGTAGTTCATTTTTTCCATTAACGGTTATTTCTCATACATGCCTAGTTTTCGGGAGAACTTTATTTTTTTTTCTCTTGTGATCGGATGTCTGTAACTCACTCACTCACTCACTCACTCACTCACTCACTCACTCACTCACTCACTCACTCACTCACTCACTCACTCACTCACTCACTCACTCACTCACTCACTCACTCACTCACTCACTCACTCACTCACTCACTCACTCACTCACTCACTCACTCACTCACTCACTCACTCACTCACTCACTCACTCACTCACTCACTCACTCACTCACTCACTCACTCACTCACTCACTCACTCACTCACTCACTCACTCACTCACTCACTCACTCACTCACTCACTCACTCACTCACTCACTCACTCACTCACTCACTCACTCACTCACTCACTCACTCACTCACTCACTCACTCACTCACTCACTCACTCACTCACTCACTCACTCACTCACTCACTCACTCACTCACTCACTCACTCACTCACTGGAAAGCGTTTGCGGTAAAATGGTTCGACTCACATTTTGAGAGGGACCACAGAGGCTTCAAGTGCCCTTCAATGGCACAAACACTTGACCCCTATATATTGATATATTGGACATTTGGATATGTGAAAGTGAAATGAATACTGACTGACTGACTGACTGACTGACTGACTGACTGACCGAATAACTGACTGACTGACTGACTGACTGACTGACTGACTGACTGACTAACTGACTGACTGACTGACTGACTGACTGACTGACTGACTGACTGACTGACTGACTGACTGACTGACTGACTGACTGACTGACTGACTGACTGACTGACTGACTAACTGACTGATTGACTGACTGACCAACTGACTGACTGACTGACTGACTGACTGACTGACTGACTGACTATTTTAATCGGAGGCCGAGGCCCTCCCGCCTGAAAATATAGCTGATAGATCATGGTCACCCCACTTTTAGTTGGGTCATAATTAATTTATGATATTTATTATTGTTTTAAAACATTTTCTCGTATGAATATTTTAATTTAACGATTCAAAAACAATGAAATGCTACACTGATTCGGCAAGAAAACTTATCCTGATTTGAGCAACACCAGTATAACGGACGAGAAGGGGAGGCAAAAAGTGGAATACCCCTCTTCGGGGTTCTCAAAAGTTTGACAAAAGGGAGTTTGTTACCAAAGGTGTAGGTTAAAGGACGTAATTTCTGTTAATTCCCCCTCTTTGGGAAAATTCCTTAGCCTATGGACTTTTGGAGGTTTGGCTCGGCTCGTCCGCCAGTGCGCAACGGTAACGTCGACTGAACCCTCATGGAACTAAACTTTTTAAAATAGAATTTCTGGCTAACTGACTGACAGACTGACTGACTGACTGACAGACTGACTGGCTGACAGACTGACTGGCTGACTGACTGACTGACTGACTGACTGACTGACTGACTGACTGACTGACTGACTAACTGACTGACTGACTGACTGACAGACAGACTGACTAACTGACTGACCGACTGACTGACAGACTGACTGAGTGACTGACAGACTGACTGACTGACTGAATTTCTCTAATTGGAGACCTTTAGGTCAACCCCACACGAAAAACTATGATATCACTGTTACGAGTGTTTGCCTCTTAAGTTGAATTAAAAACCCAATGAAACATAACGTGTGAGTGAAAAGTGGTGCGTGGTTTGCGTTGAAATCTGCTTTTCGCGCGCTTTAAAACCGCTTCAGTCCGTCATTAAGTAAGTCAGTCAGTCATTCAGTCATTCAGTCACTCAGTCAGTCAGTCAGTCAGTCAGTCAGTCAGTCATTCAGTAAGTCAGTCAGTCAGTCAGTAAGTCAGTCAGTCATCAGTCAGTCAGTCAGTCAGTCAGTTAGTCAGTCAGTTAGTCAGTCAGTCAGTCAGTCAGTCAGTCAGTCAGTCAGTCAGTCAGTCAGGTTTAGGTCAAGTTTAAAAATGAATCAGTCACTTTCTCAAGTTATCAGTCTTCACGCAGACACTCCCGTACAGTCCCCTGGCACTGCAGTAAATGTGTACGCAGACTTACTACATATTAAAATGGTATGGACCATTGACATGTGATTTTTGTTGGCCGAGCATTTTCATAGAATTTTCACTCAAACGATATGTTTCGTTGATTTTTCAATTAAACTTATAAGGAAAACAGTCGGAACAGTGATATCATAGTTTTTCGTGTGGGATTGACCTAAAGGTCTCCGATTACAGTCAGTCAGTCAGTCAGTCAGTCAGTCAGTCAGTCAGTCAGTCAGTCAGTCAGTCAGTCAGTCAGCCAGTCAGTCAGTCAGTCAGTCAGTCAGTCAGTCAGTCAGTCAGTAAGTTGTCAAGCTTTCAATGAAACAACAACATCTGTAAAATACATTTGGAACGATCAGGGTTTCATGATACTCAAAAAAATTGGCGCGCAATTTGAATTCAAACCTGATTTTGGCGCGCATTCAACTTTTTTCGAGAAAACCTGTCTGTTCACTTTAACTAATCTGTTTTTTTTGTGGTGATGGGTGCATAAAAAAAAATTTTGATAACAAGAAACCCTGACCAAGCTACATGTGTCATTTACTGTAAACTGTTTACTGTAAAGCCCGTATGTTGTTTCTGCAAGCAGAAAGATTGCTCAATACTTCTGATAATGAAACATTACTAGCCTCAACTCAACTCGGTTGACACCATAGTTTAACACAGTATAGATTGGGGTGATGATGACGATTGATGTGCGTGTTAACACTGACTGTCTGATGTTTCATTATCAGACGTTGTGAGCAACATTTTTGTTTGCAGAAACTACATACGGGCTTTACATTTGGACGATCAGGGTTTCTTGTTACTTACAAAAATGGCGCGCAATTTGAATTCAAACCTGATTTTGGCGCGTATTCAACTTTTTTCGAGAAAAACAATCTGATAATTTTCTTTAACTAACCTGTTTTTTTTTCAAATTATTTGTGATGGATGAGTGATAGGTCCATAAAAATGATTTTTGATAACATGAAACCCTGACCAAGATGCATGTGCCATTTACTGGAAACTGTTTACTGTATCAAACCATTGACAGAGTTGGCTACCATTTGGTGGTCATTTTTCATGTCACTTCACTCCAATAGCGGACAAATAGGGGTGAGAAAAATAAAATTCCCCCCTCTTTGGTGTTTTCAAAAAGTAGAGTTTGCTCCTCAAGGTGTAGGTAAAACAACTTAATTTCTGACCATTCCCCCCTCTTTAGAGAGATTCCCCTCCTTTTGGGGGATCAGCTCGTCCACCGGTGCTTCTCCCACGCATTGTGTTAGTTTTATGGCTTGAGACTGGGTGAAATATATACAGTACATGTTTAGACACTTTGGGATAGTTTCCTCCAACAAACATACTGTATCAAGCTGACACATAAAAATTTTCTGAGACCATTGAAGTTGAAGGGTGCTGAAGTTCGAAGGAAAGTAAACAGGAAAGGAAATAAGAATAGAAAAGAGGGAGCAGACACAAAAATTATGCTCAACTGTTTTACAGATTAATGCCCCTTTCCTTCCTGAAGATGAAACTTTTATCTAAAAAACTTTGTTCACACATCAATTTATTGGTCAATCATTATCAATGTCTGAAGTCTGAACTGTAATTGAAAAAATGCTGAACTCTCTTTACAGTTCCAGCATAAATATAGCATTCTCAATTGTTTACGAAGCTAAACTTGAATCATTGTTGTAAAACCTTTCCATGCATAAAAAAAGGAATTTCAAGCAGAAATACATACGCTCTTGTAAAATAATTACCGAAAAACTTTATCAGAATAATTGATATCTATTTGACTCTACTAAATTGAATACAGTCAAATGGTATCGCTATATAGGCCTTTTAATTGATTATAAGAAATGGTTTAAAACTGCGAGAACCCTTGGCATAACCAGAACCAGATTCTCAAGTCCAGAACCAGATTCTCAAATAATGAATTTTCTGTGCCACGTATTAAAATTTCTTAGAACCAGATTTTCAAGTCCAGAACCGGATTATCAAGTAAGGAAATTTCTGTGCCACGTTCTGGATTTTCTTATAACCAATTTAGAGGCCTATACATGCGTTGTTGTTTGAATCTGAAAGACTCTCATCATCTGACTGCACTTTTTCAGAGTTCTAACTTTCCGTGAACGTTTGCAAACAGTGTGATAACTCAACCCCTCCGTCCCCCCATTCGCCCCACAGTAACTTGTGGCTCTCTGGGACCCTCAACCTCCCACCGGCGGACGAGCCAAACCCCCAAAGGGAGGGGAATCTTTCCGGAGAAGGAGACTTTGCAGTATTGAGGTCATTTTACAGGCACCTTGAAGAACAAAGTGTAGTTTTTGGAACTGCCGAAGAAAGGGGAATTCCACTTTTTAGTTCGTCCCTTGTCCGCTTGTCCTTTCGATTGTCTGTTCCGTCCCCCTCCCCAAAAAATGGTGGTCCAGTGTTTCCGTATGCCCCCGGACGAAAAATCGCTCATGCTTTTTCATTTCTGTCTGGCCTTGCCATGGTTCCATTGTCACGTTTTTTGTACGGTTCCGGTGGGTCATCTTATGGCACTAGCGGACGAGAAAGGGTGGGAAAGTCCCCCCTCTTTGGCGTTTTCAAAATATAGAATTGGTCCCCTAAGGTGTAATTGACTTGAAAATTGTCAGTTCCTACCTCTTTGACGAAATTCCCCTCCCTTCGGAGGATTAGCTCGTCGCGCCAGTGGTTCCATTGTCACGTGTTTTCGTACGGTTCCGGTGGCATATTTTCAGAAACCACAAAAAAAGTTTCGGCAGTAAAACTTTTCCCTGAATGGATGGATGGTTTCGAACAAGTGGATGGATGGTTTCGAACAAGTGGATGGATGGTTTCGAACAAATAAACAAATACATTGTTTTCAAAAATATTAAAAAAAATAATTTTTTTGTTGGAATTTTTATTGTCATAAAATTAACGCTTGCTACGCGCTCAAGCCCTTCTCAAACTTGGTGTGTCGTCTTATGGTACTATGAAGTAAACGTTTTTTCGTATCGTTGTTTCCCTTTTCATAACAGAACTGTTTTTGATAGGATGAAGTTGAAGGCATTTCTTCTTTGTTTCCATGTTTGTTTCCATGGTTTCTGAAGAAAGATCTTTCCGTTCATCCGAAGGATCATTATAACGATCGGAATCATTATCTCGAATTAATGGGAGGCTAAACTTTTTTGGTATCGTTGTTCCACGTTTACGTAGATAAGGATGTTTTTCATACTTTGTTTGTTGTTATTGTTTTTGCTGTTGTTGTTGTTATTGTTTTTGTTGTTATTGCTTTTGTTGTTATTGTTTTTGCTGTTTGTTTATCTTTGGCGAGTAGCTGATAGTGCGAAAGTAACAAGATTTATAACATAAAAACAATATTTATACTGTTTTTGAATTATATCGAACTATCAAGCTGTTCCATTGTTTTTGTTGTTGTTGTTGTTGAAGCTGTTGTTGTTTATGTTGTTGTTGTTGTTGTTGTTGTTGTTTGCAGCTTTTCATTTTTTGCTTTT
>OZ038448.1:21593379-21627546 GCA_964036265.1 Daptonema setosum
ACGCACAGATGTGTCTGAGCGTGGTCAAGTACATATAGAATGCTGGTTAATGTTGTGAAGTAGTAAAGTTTTGATAAAAATGGTGTCTCCTCCCCCGCAAAATCGTATATTTTCTCGCTGAAATACCATATATCTTTTTACTGTAGTCGAACACCATTTTGGTTAAATGAACTACTGGTCATCAAATTTTGGGATAAAATGTTGCCAGTCGCAGATGTGTTGAAGTTATTGTGATGCATAGACCGTTGGTTATAACTGCATAGTAATAAAACTTATAAAAGTAATCATATAAAAGGTCTCTCCTCTACGCAAAATAGAATTCTGCGGAACTGAGATGCGATATGGCATTTATATAGCTTGGTCAGGGTTTCTTGTTATCAAAAACAAAATTTTGTGGGCCGATTACTCACCTATGCTATTAATCAGGTGCAGTTTTTGTATGTTACATAAATGTTATGTGAAAAAAGAATTTATATCTCGAAATTTTGAAAGCGCGCCAAAACAGATTTGAATTCAAATTGCGCGCCAAAAAGTTTTTTAGTAACAAGAAACCCTGACTAGGCTATACTTTATTATAGCCTAACCAGAGATTCTTGTAAGTCGGAACTTTTGCTTCTAGAAGTTTTAGAAGCTTTTCTGTTTTATAGATATAAATTTGATTGTTTTCAATTATCGACATGAAAATGACATCTATCACTTATCGGCATGAAATTCAAGGATTATATTGCCTTCGTGAAACATTTGGCGTGAAAGTTTATTCAAGAAAAAATGCTCCATGCATCCGCCTATCATTTATTATCCTCACCGTATAACGTTTTCGACATTTGCCGATTGGAGTAATATCCTGCGATTTATGGTATTTGCTTATATCACTGACTCTTTTTCTATGTTTATCTACAAGAAATATTGCCCAAAACTTCTGATAATGAAACATCAGACAATCAGTGTTAACACACACATCAATCATCGTCACCCCATGCTATTCTGTGTTGATGGGCTTGAATCTGGGCTCCAGATTGAATAGGATTGCAGTCTATTATAATTTTATCCTGCATCCACTTATCATTTATTATCCTCACCGTATAACGTTCTCGACATTTGCCTTTCTGGTATAGGAGTAATGTCCTGTGATTTGTGACATTTGCTGATCACTCACTGTCTGTCTGTCAATCTACAAAAAATTACATTTGTACATCGTGATATCGATATTTCGTCATATCTTCCTATCATCATACCGTCATATCGTCATGCGTGTATGTGAAGGTAGTTTCGAAATGTTTGTTCCCTTCTTTCGACATTTCGTCCAAACGATCTTCTACCGTTTCGCGAACCGACATTCCGATAAACCATCATTTCGAAATGCCATCAACTCGAAACTCGAAACCCCAAACTCGAGCTGCCTTCACTGATTTTAATCTATGCGTTCCCATCTTTGAGCATTTCGTTTCGCACTTTGAGCACAACAAAACCATACTTTTCGAACCGTAGTTTTCGAAAATTTTATTGCCTTTTCGAAACCTTTCTCACGACGTGAAAGTTAATGACCATATTGTTTTCGCTAACATTATTAAGTAAACACTGCAGTTTTTTCCTTTGAATAATGTTCTCCTTCCCGTTTTTTTTCACTAATGTTTTCCTTTCCGTTTTTTCAGTAATCATGTTTTTCTCAATAATGTTCCTTCTCGTTTTTTCATTAATGTTTTCCTTCCCGTTTTTCACTCTGATCAGTTATAGATTTTTAATGGTATCTTTTTATTATTGGCGATGGATTAGGCTGACTGTAAGGAAACTCACGGTCAAAAATGTTTACATTTAGTTTCGTGTAACAAGAATTCCTGAACAGACTATATTTCGCCGAAACGATTCGAAACATTGTTCAGTGACAAAAATTGCCATGTCATTAATAACGTCGGAAAATATCCCCAGCGTCACTTAAGAAATGTTCACTTTAGAAAGTTTTTTACACTGGTCTGTTATTCTGCCTAAATGGTGCAAAACACTGTTCAGTAAACAACACATTCCACTAATAACTTTCGAAAGTTTTGTCACTTGCACAAAAACTTCAGTGCGGTGAAATATTACCTACTGTCTGGGAAATATTTAGCACTTTTCAAAAAGTTGTTTTGAAAGATTTTTTCTACAAAAAATACCTACACACTTTCTTTGTTGCTATCAAAGAATTAAGAACCACCAATTGAGAAGATAACTGAACGAAGGCTTATCGCTATCGAATAGTTTTTTTGAGCTGAAAAAATTATAAAATTTATCTTAAAAGTCCTTGAGTCCCAGAGTGCATTAACCCTTGCCAACTCCGAAACTTGAAGACGGAACACAGCTCCCAGATCCCAGAATAAGTACGTTGTTATGTAATTTGACGCCAAACACCTTGGAAGAGAAAAAATTGCGGTTACCTCGTCGGGTGTGGCCAAGCAAGGTATTTTTTGGAACAATACTCTGCAGAAAAAATACCTTGGTGGTCGAGCTTATCCTCCAAAGGGAGGGGAATTTCATCAAAGAGGAGGAATGTGCAGCTTTGAGGCCATTATATCTACACATTAGGGAACAAAGGGCACTTATAAAACTCGCCAAAGAGGGGGGAATTCCACTTTTCCCTCCTCATCTCATCCGCTGGTTAGAGCATTACACTTTCAGTCCGAGTGACAGATTCGGACACCTCGCAAAAAGTATCACTAGACCGTCTGTTTTTGACAAGATGAATCAGTATGTTCGAGTATTTTGAGAAGTTTTTAGGTAAACTGCAGTTATTTTCAGCATTAAAAGGTCTTTTTGAAATAACAAGATAGAGTTTGCGTTTTCAATTGCATTTCGGTGGGAGCCGAAGTGTTTTTGTGTTCCATCCAATACCATTTCTCCGTGGTTGTTCATCCATCCATTCGGACACTTCGGAGTACACCCAGTTGTCGTGTTGCAAGATGGATGATGTCTGACTTTTATTGTAGCTAATGCCAACAAATAAAGTTTCTCGGAGTTTCCTGAGATCTCGCTATCAACAAAACTTACTTAGAGTCTTTTCTGATGTTATGAAAAAGAAAATTACTTCAAAACTGGCGAATCATCTCCTCTTTGAATAAAAGCCCCTTCGTTTTGGAGACTTTGTTCGTCCACCAAGAAAAGTTCAGCAGATCTTTCCGTCTTATAATAAAGATGGAGTATTTTTACATTATTTTTAGTATTTTTACATTATTTTTAGTATTTTCACATTTAAATTGCAGATTTCCTATTCACATTATATCTCGAATCAATCGGTCTGAAGTTTCACAAAAAAACTGAACCTTCACCAGCGTGACCGTTTTATTTCATCATCGCCGCCGCGGAGAAAAATGCATCATATGATATTTCAAATTCGCATATTTCAGAAAACGACCTAACAACTTGAACTATCCACATTTTAATTTCGAATTTCTCTCAAATTTCAATCGCATTTCTCTTTCGAATCAATCACCGAAGCAAAATTCCGAACCCCAAAAATTTTCCTAGAATTTTTTCTAAACGCCAAAATTTTATGTCACCGAACATGAATTCCATATGAAGTTTTACTGTCCGTTAATCCCCGATTACCTATCGTGAGGCTGGCTTGTCCAAGCGGCTGTGAGGACAGGCGCGTTAGGCCCGCGCAGCGGTGGTATTTCAGTGGTTATCCACCTTAGCATGCGGACATAAAATTTCGCGTTCGGGTAAAAATCTAGAAATTTTTTTGAGTTTTGGAAATATGCATCGTCGAACTATCACCAAAAAAGGTGAACTTTCTGCACAAGATACCCTTTACTTCCACCATTGAACTTTAACGCGAATGGCCGAAAAAAGCACCAGATGGCGTCAATATTTCAAAGTGAGCCACTAGCAAACAAGTAAAAAAACGATACCCCACTTTCGTCGCTCCATTGAGTGGCTAATTTTTTTGCGGCCAAGCGTCCAACTCACAACTTGGCGGTGTTTTATATAATTTCTTATGATTCGAACAAAAAGATCAACGTTGTTTTAAGGTGCTTTTAGAGTCTACAGGAAGGTGGAAAAGATTATTGCTTGAATAAATATAACGAGATGATTATTGTTCTATGAAACATTTCTTCAAAAAATGTAGGAACAAAGTTAAAGGCTTTGCTGAAATGACAGTTCAGTGTCGAGTTCCGAGTTAATAGACATTCCGTTCAGTTCATAAACAGTTTCGTGTTATACCTGCAAAAATTAATAGTGTCGCGAAATTATTATTCGTGTTGAACTACACGACAGCTGATAATGGTGGTTTATTGAACATTCGTTTGGTTCATTACTGATAAAGCCCGTTGTTACTGCATGCAAAATTATTGTCCAAAACGTCTGATAATGAAACATCAGACAATCAGTGTTAACACGCACATCAATCATCATCACCCCATGCTACGCTGTCTTAAACTATGCCGAGTTGAGTTGAGCTTAGTGATGTTTCATTATCAGATGTTTTGGGCAATATTTTCGCTGGCAGAAACAACATAAGAATAAATCCGGCTATTAACTCTGAATTCATTTTGAATAGCCCTCAAAAGTTTCTTTCCTTATTTGTGTCCCTCCCCAAATAAAGACCCCATACACAGACATTTGGTCATTGCGCCAGAAATCGTTAGTCCAATGGCTGCCAGTGAAGTTTTCCTTTATCTATTTCTCGCAAAATAATATATTTTAAGCGGCTGAACTATCTATTGCCTATACAAAATATTTTCTTGCTTTAATGTAGAAACTTCAATCTCTCACTAAAGTTTGTATATTTTGATCGAATCTAGCAAACATCCTAGAACAATAACCGTTGTCTTTAAAGAATCGTTAGTTCAATGAGAGTCAGTGAAGTTTTTCTTTGTTTATCTCTTGCCAAGTGTCACACTTTAACGGGCTGGACTATCTATTGCCTATACAAAATATTTTTCTGCTTTAATGTAGAAACTTCAATCTCTCGCTAAAGTTTGTATATTTCGATCAAATCTAGCAAATATCCTAGAACAATAACCGCAGTATTTTCAAAGAGTCGGTAGTCCAATGAGTGCCAGGGAAGTTTCCCTTTATTTATCTCTCGCAAAATGCCACACTTTAAT
The DNA here is from genome assembly GCA_964036265.1 of Daptonema setosum. Taxonomy (NCBI): domain Eukaryota; kingdom Metazoa; phylum Nematoda; class Chromadorea; order Monhysterida; family Xyalidae; genus Daptonema; species Daptonema setosum. The sequence goes on from OZ038448.1 coordinate 21,598,464, forward strand.
GCGCTGAACTATCTATTGCCTATTTAAGTATTTTTCTTTCATTAATGTAGAAACTTCAATCTCTCACTAAAGTTTGTATATTTTGATCGAATCTAGCAAATATCCTAGAGCAATAACCGCAGTCTTTTCAAAGAGTCGGTAATCCAATGAATGCCAGTGAAGTTTCCCTTTATTTATCTCTCACAAAATGTCACATTTTAACGGGCTGGACTATCTATTGCCTATTTAAAGTATTTTTCTTTCATTAATGTAGAAATTTCAATCTCTCACTAAAGTTTTTATATTTTGATCTATCCTAGAACAATAACCGTTGTCTTTAAAGAATCGTTAATCCAATTAGTGCCAGTGAAGTTTCCCTTTATTTATCTCTTGCCAAGTGTCACACTTAACTGGGTCCGAACTCTCTACAGCCTATTTATTTTTTCTTCTTCTTTTGCAATCAAAATGTTGTTTATTTCAATAAAATCTAGAGAAAAATAATTGTAGTCTAGAAGGATCGTATGAGTTTATGTAAGAAAATTATTATTCGACAGTCAGAACATTTTATTGCCGTTTGAAAAATTCCTTTTTTATTTTGGTATTACTGTGTATGGATATTTTTGACCATTTACAAATTCATTATTTGGTAAAATGTCACAAATTAACGGAGAACCGTTCTTGCGGAATGTATTTGCGAAAAAAAACGATATCTATGAAATCTAGAATGCATTGACATACCGTTAATAAAAATCTGAAGACCATTGGCTGAATCGTTGGATCTGATTCAGCAAAGTGCCCATTTGTCGTAAAATGTCCCAAGTCAACGGGCAGAATTTTCGATTGCCTTTCTCTTATTGGCATTTTTTCTATGCTTGTAAATGCTCGTGTAAAATTACCCGTCATCGAACTGAAAAAACCAAGTTATTCCATATGATTCTATTATGAAGTTTCTTTCAATAACATATTCTATAGTGATGTGTTCGGAATATCGTCGGATGTTTCTAGACGAAACGCCTCAGAAAAAAAGACATTTTCAAACTATTTGACCTCAATAAAGAGAAAGTCAAGGCAAGATAAAAATAAATTTATTTTTCATGATCTGGTTTTACCAGATTCATTTGTTCATTTTATATTTTTATGTAGGGCCGAGATCGATGGCGTAAAAGATATTGAGTGACGAGTTCATTAAATTATCGGTCGCAAAGAGTGCGTCACAAGTTTACGGGCAGAACCTGACTATTGCCTATTGACGTTTGTTTTTCTCCGACGCTCTTTCAGAATCTACAAACCAAGTTTTCGAATAAAAATAACCGACAATTTTTTTTGTTGATTGGCAAAAAAATTTTGTTGATGTACACAGTTATGATTTTTGCTTGGTTCACAAAAATATGTCCGTTGATTCACAAAAGTATGTTTGTTGATTCAAAAATTTATGTTTAATGATTGACAAAAAATAATTCCTGATTGACCATTTTTGTGATGAAATACACAAAATATTTATTTTACCTACACGATAAGAAACAAACTTGATTTTTTTCACCACCAGTGAGAAGGGGAATACCACTTTTCCCTTCCCTTCTCGTCCGGTAGTGATATCACGCAAAATCACAAAACCCAGTAATTTTTCTTGAATTTTTACTAAACGCCAAAAAAAGTTCACCAAAAATATATTCCATATGAAGTTTTACTGTCCGTTAACCCCCGATTACCTATCGTAAGGCTGCGCGTTAGGCCCGCTCAGCGGTGGTATTTCAGTGGTCACCCATCTCATAAAATTTCGTGTATGGGAAAAATTCTAGAAAAATTACTGGGTTTTGGAAATATGCATGCACGACATAACATTTGGTACAAAATAGTTGAAATACCTGGATTATTTGTTCGTTTGATGTCATATTATCACGGGAACACCTGTGACACAGCCTATTATTATTTGAAGCCATAAATAATACAGATCTCGACGAAATGCAATAATTTTGTATTATGCATTCTATCCTACCAACGAATGATATTGCAAATTTGTGGTGTTATACATTGAATAATAGAAAGTCACATTTTGATTAGAAATACATAAAAAAATGTATGAGAAAATCGGATTAAAAAATAAAAGTATGTGCTTGATCAAATCAAGGGTAGGCCGCTAGGCCTAACCCTTAATATGGTTCGATAGAGATAAGCTTTTTCGCGGGTATCTCAATCTAGCCTCATCGTATCGACTTCTAGTCTGTTCCATCGGTTTTCTCGTGCGATTTTACATCTTTCTGGCTATTTTTTACCCGGTATGTATAAATTTTCATTTTTCAGGTCCAAAAACGATGAAAATGCGATTTTCCGTTTTTTTTTTCTCATCAAAAATGGTGTATGGGAACTGGGTAAGACCTGTAAAGCTGAAAATCGGTACATAGGTCAACTTCCAGCGTAGAACACGATTATTAAACTGTCCCGGAGATCGAATGATTATTTGCATTATTTTTCAGGGATTTTATGAAAAAAATGTCAAAAATCGCAGGCAAAATGAAGAAAGAATCGTTGTATGAGCGATAGGGTGGTCCGATCAAACTGAAATTTTAACTGAATGTATACGACACATATGTTAGTATGATCCGCTAGTTAACTTTTCATTATCTTGAAACACGCAAAAGTGGCAAGGGGGTACATAGAGGAAAAAATTATGGACATTTTTTAGGAAAGCTAAATTACAGGTATGTCCGAAGTCCGAATGATCTTCAAAATAAGATCATTCGACGCGGAATCTAATTTCAGTATTACCTTATTTCGACCCATTTTTTGATAAACCCATTGTACTTTCTGTAAAACCCGAAAAACAAATAATTGAAAATTTCAACCTCGTTGACGATTTTTGCCCATTTGAAACTCAGATTATTGTCAAGTTTAAAATAATGAAGTTCTTCGTATTGATAGGATGTTTGAAAAGACTGAAGTTCTATTCAATACAGAAAATATGATTTGCTCAGCTATCGTCAAAAAAAATTACGGGCCGCCAAAAACGGTAAAAATTTACGTTCACTCATTCACGCTGTTACTGCCCCATTGGATTCCAAATTATTTTTTTATACAGAGACATGACACACTTGATTTTAACAGTATGTTTAGAGGGAATAAAGTTCAAAAAATTTATGGCTTTAAAACTTAATTAGGAGCCCCAAATAAATTTTTATAATTCTGTCAAAAACAGCAAAAATAAAGAAAAACTGACCAAAAATTTTTTCGAAGTAAATTTTTTTGTCACTTATAGACATGTACCAATATAATTAAAACACGTCAAAACCGTATTTTAAGGAGTCTTAAAGTGAAGAATTTTTTTCAATGGTCACATGGTACATTGCGTCAGCTCTAAGTACAACTAACCAAATAATAGTCAAGTTTTTAAGTTACTTTCACACTATATGTAATGATACATTTATGATTGGAAATTATGTTTGATGATGGAAACCCATTTAAATTATGTTTCAGGTCAAGGTTGTCAAGTGGATAGTGGGTCTGCATGTTAAACAGGTGGTTCTGAGTTCAATACCCCTAAAAATCAATAACAACGAAAATGTTAAATTGTTTAATTTTTTTGATATTATTTACTGCTCTAGAACCTCAACGGTCTATTTTAGATAACGTAAGGCAGCTTTTAATTCACATTATCTCTATTTCAGTGTTTTTACATCATTCTGTCAATTATGTAATGACTTCTTCTATAAGAAAAAATTGAAGGGGCTCGCGAACTATCCCTGTTCTCACGATTTTTTCTGTAATTCAATGTTTGAAAATTCACATTTATTGAAGATCTGAGACATTTTCACGAAATGTATATGTTATGTGATTTGTTCACACATAAAAAAGTAAAAGACAAGCAACTAAAAATGCCCTGAAGGCATGGGGAGTAACGAATATGATTCGATCCTGGCAAGTCCAATCGTGAAAAAGTATGAGACAAGAGAGTTTTATTCTTATATTTTAGATAGTCTGATCGTGAAAAAGCAGGAAACAAGATTTGCGATGAATCACGAAAAAGCTTGTACTTCATTAAATCAAGAATCAAACCAAACTACATACACGAAACATATTTGTGACTTTTGGGTGAAAACGAAATCATCTGTATTTCGTCTAGCTAAATCTGAGCATAGATATTTTCTTCCGTTTCTGTGACCAATCTACCACGACCCCTTTTCATCTGAATTTTATATAGATTATGATTTTTTGCAAGATTTGCTATTACTGATTTTCAGCTTTTTCATTAAAAATAAATCGTATTGATAATGATTAACACGCCACTCGTGAAAAGTCTCAGATATGTTTCGTGTAGTTTGGTTTGATTCTTGATTTAATGAAGTACAAGCTTTTTCGTGATTCATCGCAAATCTTGTTTCCTGCTTTTTCACGATCAGACTATCTAAAATATAAGAATAAAACTCTCTTGTCTCATACTTTTTCACGATTGGACTTGCCAGGATCGAACCATATTCGTTACTCCCCATGCCTTCAGGGCATTTTTAGTTGCTTGTGTAATAATGTTTATAAGCAAAACTTTAAAATTTTCGAAAAATTGTGTTTGCTGAATGAATGTGGCGTGAATCAGTTCTGTTTATGGTCGATTAAAGATAAATGTTCTTTCCATTTCCAGAACTTTCCATAGAAATATTCAACTGTCACATTTGTTATTTCTACTTGGACTTGGATAGTGGAAAGCCTCCAGATTCAATTCAATTCATTGTATTCATCATCTGATTGTTATTGCTCTACTTTTTTCAGGTTTATAGTTAATATTTGTTTAACCCCCATATCACAGAAACTTTTGGCATTCGGTGGCTAAATTGGTGCATCTTTATGCAAGAAAACTTTGAAGTTCTATAACTCACGTGAGAATTGGTTTTAAATTGAAAAATTTTGTTCAGAGGTGAGATCGTCTATTTTTACACATGAGAAAAATAAGAAACTCAAAACAAACACAATATAATGCATTGAAAATGGTATGGCAAAACTTTATGCACTGCTGCTTATGACAAAAGCGTCCTTTGGCACCTGGTCTCGGAGCGAAAACTGAGTGCGATATAAAATGCATGTTTTCTATCAAATTGAATGTTTTTACTTTGAGTTTTTCGTGATTGCATTATGAGCAAAAAAACGAACTTTCATCTGAAAAAAAGTTTTTTATTTTTAACCGTTTATATCGTGAGTTATAGAACTTTTTGTTTTTTGCATAAAGTTGCACCAATTTAGGCACCCAATCCCAAAAGTTTCTGTGATAAAGGGGTAAGATTACTGGGCGTGCGCCGTTAAACGTTTTTGAGTGTTTTTTTTATTTCGCGCACTGATACAAAAAGGTAGTCCAGAATATATAAATAAGTCTGTGAAAAACCGGTTAACTATAGTATCCGTCATGTTTACATTTTTACTTCATCTGATTTTTTTAAATCTTATTTTCGGTTACAAAAAACGTGTTTTCATCAGCTGAGAAGACAAAATGATATCCTGTTTACGGTTATTTTTCTTACGTGAGATGAGATAATATTTATCACAACGAGAAACTTTTGATTAGCAGTACTAACATTTTTTTATTATCGTACAGCAACGCTCCGCAAGTCGCAACAAAAAACTAAGACTTATTGAAAATGATCTCCGCAAGTCGCAATAAAAAACTTAAACTTATTGAAAATGATTTTACTCTAAAAGTATTCGTTAAGCGGGAGTCATGGTTCAGCGCACGGCGCACGGAGCACGGAGCACGCGTGCTCTGCACTGATTTCGGCGCACGTGCGCAGCGCACCTTTCTATAAAAGGCAGGCTGGTGCGCGTGCGCCGGAAGTATAACCACTTTGGTGCACGTGGCGCACCCAGGGCGTGCGCGTGCGCGTGCGCCGTGCGCCGAAGTATAACTCCCGCTTTAATCATAAATCTATACACAGGTAAAACAACAGGTTTATTCATCAAAAAGCAAACATTAATAGTTGCTATTGAAAGCTTCAACGGTTTCAAGGTCAATGTTCCAATTTGATCATAAAGTGTTTCAGTGGAAAACAAATAATAATCCTGTGCAGGACCACATCTCTAAACCATAAAAATCTTCAAATCATAAAACCGCCTTGACATGTTATTCGATAAAAACAGATTTGTTTGTGATTCAAATTTATTACAGCTTTATCCACTAGCGGACGAGAAGGGTTGGAGAAGTGGAATTCCCCCTTTTTGGAGTAAAAAAATTGTTTCCTAAGGTGTAGGTAAAATGACCTGGAAGTCGCCCATTCCATCTCTTTGATTAAATTACCTTCTCTTCAGAGAACTAGCTCGTCCTCCAGGGGCATTATTAATTGATTACAAAAGTGAATTTGAACGCGCGCCTTTTTGATCGATGGTGTCAAGGTTGTTCTGATTATTGAATTGGTTACCCATTAATGGCACTAGCGGACGAAAAGCGAAAGGAAAAGTGGAATTTCCACCCTTTGGGGAATTTCAGAAAGAACAATTTTTACTGAGGCTAGGCTACCCATTCATTTACTAAAACCTAAAATCTTCATTAAAACTTATGTCAGGAAAAGTATGTAAGTCCAAGGAAAAGAGGAGAATGAGAAAGCAAATAACCAAATTAACCAAAATAATTAGATTTCTGCGCCCATGCTTGATATCATCAGAGTGAAAAACCCCTCAACAGATGCTGTTATAATTAGGCTTGACGTTTGTCTGTGATTATTATTCAGTTTGACGCCGCATAATTCTCCCATACATTTCGTATGAAGCCACTAGCGGACGAGAAGGGGAGGGAAAAGTGGAATACCCCCCTCTTTGATGGTTTCAAAAATTAGAGTTTGTTCTATAAGGTGTAGGTAAAACGGCCAGTTTTGGTCGATGGATCAATGGAAAGATTCCCCTCCCTTTGGGAGTTTGGCTCGTCAGCTAATGTGGAAAGCTGATTGATTTGGGCATGTGCATGTGATTTTACTCTGAATTCCTGCTGAACAGATTTTTTAATTGCCGAATTGTTTGGTTTTATTATTATTAATAATAATAATAATATCATCATCATCATCATCGTCGCTCATATTCAGTTGCCAAATCACACACTGTAAAAACTAGATTTTAGTTAAAAAAATACTGCTTTTGTAAAAAAAAAAATGCTTCTGTAAAAATTACTATAATTTTCTCCACAGTTAAGCCGTTTGTTTACGGATTTACAGTAACGCGTAATGCGGTCCCATTTTTCTCTAGTGATCCTAATTGGCGGAAAATTATTACTCACTCACTCACTCACTCACTCACTCACTCACTCACTCACTCACTCACTCACTCACTCACTCACTCACTCACTCACTCACTCACTCACTCACTCACTCACTCACTCACTCACTCACTCACTCACTCACTCACTCACTCACTCACTCACTCACTCACTCACTCACTCACTCACTCACTCACTCACTCACTCACTCACTCACTCCCTCACTCACCCACTCACCCACTCACTCACTAACTCACTCACTCACTCACTCACTCAAAAGTGTTTGTTGACAGACCATTGTGACCACACATGTTTTCTTCAGTTTTTGTTCCTAGTATTTATAATTTTAACACTGTAAAACAACATATCCCGCTGTAAATATTGACACCAGTTTTTTGTGTCCGAATGAAAATCGTGATATTTTGAGTGAAATCCGTCTGTTGTCTTGATATGAATAATTGTTTTAACTTCACCACGTAAGTTTTAATAAACCATACTTGATCTGTTATAAATAGAAACAATATAAAAATTATAAAAGTTATTTGAGAAAACGGTGTACTCCCGATAAAAACGGCAACTTGGAATGAAGAAGTCGATGCGTTAAGCAATAGTTAAAAAATTTTCAACAACACGTACAAATAAGTTTGTGTGTTCAAATTTTCAATGGAGAGGAAGAATTATATATTAAAAATTATATATGTATTTAAAAATTTTCAATTTTTTTTGTCCTGGTAAAAGTAACACAACCTATACTTACTTTACTTACTTACCTATAGTTACTTTTTCCACCACTGGCTAAATAACATCCGGTGTATGACCGTAAATAAGCTCTTATCATCTTGCTGTGAGGTCATTTGTTAACGACCGCTATTATTTATTATTTGAATTTGCCTTATGTAAATAAGAACTGTTTCGTTAAACAGCCTTTTACCATAAATTTAAGATGATAAAAATGATTGATGTATTCTATTTTGATAATACACTTCTCTAACAAAGACTATTTTCTGGAAAGGCGCTCTCAAACAAACAGTTACAATTCGGCAAAACATTCCTATTCAATGTGCTATACCACTGTCGCCCATTTTCGGACCACCCTGTATGTCTCTGTGTACATTGAAAAGTCTTACTAAGGTTCGAAAATGGTCTGAAATTTAATTGGTCCGAAAATGGTCTGAATTAGAATTGGTCCGAAAATGGTCTGAATTAGAATTGGTCCGAAAATGGTCGGAATTAGAATTGGTCCGAAAATGGGCTGAATTTGAATTGGTCCGAAAATGGCGCGTATTTGAGTTTAGTCTTCTAATCAATAAAGAACTGAATGTACCGTCTTGGTGCCTTGTAATTGTCACTGTTTACTTTTGTCATTAGTTTATCAGTGAAGTACACTCTCGTGCTTGGCACTGAAATAGAATATTCGGTGATTGATAGATCACCATTGTCATTGTTGATGTTGTTGTTGTTGTTGTTGTTGTTGTTGTTGTTGTTGTTGTTGTTGTTGTTGTTGTTGTTGTTGTTGTTGTTGTTGTTGTTGTTGTTGTTGTTGTTGTTGTTGTTGTTGTTGTTGTTGTTGTTGTTGTTGTTGTTGTTGTTGTTGTTGTTGTTGTTGTTGTTGTTGTTGATGTTGTTGTTGATGTCGCCACTTTAACAGGTTAAAGCATTGTTAGTTTACAATTCATGTTTTACAGCGTTCCTAAAATATGACCACTTTCACTTTTCACATGTAGCGAAGCTATAGCCATTTAACGGGGTAACGACAGCGACAGTGAAGTGAATCAATGCTGAGTTTCTGTTCATGTTTCACGTCAGTCGATAGATAATAAATGTATCATCTTCAACCCAAATCTTATTGGGCAACAGCCCCTCACTATATGTATAAATGTTACGGAGGCTCGAAAATTGACACTTTCAACAACCAACGACAACATTATTGAATAACTCAGCGAATAACAAATATCACCTTTATGAATGTTAAATGAAGCATTCTCAAAAACTGTTGTTTTTGGCGAGTTGTGAAGCAAGTGACTAGTTTTTCTAACAAAACACTCATTTATCACCACTTGCTAGCTCGGCAGCGACTGTTTTCTTAAGAAACATAAACTCCTTTCATAGACCGACATTCGATTTCTCATAATATCATACTCAGAAAGTTTTTGGCGCGCGAATTCAAATTCAAAATTACTTCTAGCCTTTCATTGCTCTCTGTTCGCTCTTCAAAGCCGGTTGTAGTTTTCCGATGAAATGAGTTGAGCCTTACCGGATTTCATTAGAGTCTCGAAAAGCTTTTTACAATTTTTACTTGATTCCTAAAATATGACCATTTTCACTTTTCTAAGGGTACTATCAGAGTGAAAAGGAAAGTAAAAAATAAAGTAAAATGGAAAGGAAAAGAGTCATCAAACTGTAAAACATTTCACCGAAGAAAAGTTCTCAGGTACGAAATAACGTTTTCACTCAAATGTTTCACAGATTAATGACACTTTTATTTTCCTTTTTTATCCGAAAGCACCGTAATAAAGCACAAAATTCGAAACCCGCATTCCAAAACTTTCTCACCACCACTTATGTATACCAGCACCAGCGGACGAGAATGGAAGGGAGAAGTGGAATACCCCCCTCTTTGGCGTTTTGAAAAATATGGAAATTGTTCCCTAAGGTGTAGGTGAAATGGCATTAAAACTGCCGATTCCCCCCTTTTTGGCGAAATTCCCTTCCCTTTGGAGGATCATCTCACCACCACTTATGTATACCAGCACCAGCGGACGAGAATGGAAGGGAAAAGTGGAATACCCCCTCTTTGGCGTTTTGAAAAATGTGGAATTTGTTCCCTAAGGTGTAGGTGAAATGGCCTCAAAACTGCCGATTCCCCCCTTTTTGACGAAATTCCCCTCCCTTTGGAGGGATTATCTCACCACCACTTATGTATACCAGCACCATTATGGTCGGTCACTAAATCATTGATGTTTTCTTCCTGTCCTCGAACCACTGGCGGACGAGCCCCATCTCCAAAGGGAGGGGAATTTTGCCAAAGAGGGTGGAATCGGCTGAAATTAAATCATTTTACCTACACCTTAGGGAACAAATTCTACTTTTTAAAATTGCCAAAGAGGGGGGAATTTCACTTTTCCCTCCGCTTCTCGTCCGCTAGTGCCTCGAACCGAAGTGGGGTTCGGCCCGTTCCATCCCATCCACTGGTGGCCGAGCCAATCCTCCAAAGAGAGGGGAAATTCCTCAAAGAGGGGGAATCGACAGTTTTTATGCCGTTTTACCTACACCTTGGGGAACTTAATTTACTTTTTGAGATTGCCAAAGAGGGGGGAATTCCACTTTTCCCTCCCCTTCTCGTCCGCTAGTGGCCCATCAGTCCAACGGTGGCACACTTACTGAGTGGTGGTAGCGGATGAGAAGATGTGGGAAAAGTGGAATTCCCCTCTCTTTGCGCTTTTTTTAAAAGCAGGATTTGTTCCCTAAGGTGTAGGTAAAATTACCTGAAAATTGCCGATTCCCCCTCTTTGACGAAATTCCCCTCCCTTTGGAAGATTATCTCTCCCGCCAGTGGTGAGTGGTGGTAGACATTTCAGGTCGTCGTGTTTTTCCGATGTCCAAGAACGTTTAACTTGTTGATGAATCTTTCTGCGGATACTTACTGAGTCAGCCAACATGTACGTAAATAGAAAAGCAAAGCTGTAAGGTGAGAAAAATCCAAATAAACGAGTAAAAAGCCCACCAGAGATTTTTCTGGAAAGGTTTTGTTTTATGGGCAACATTTGAAGTACATGAGTGGTGGTGAACAATTTGAGTCGTATTTTCTTCCGAGGTCCCAACAACGCTGATTTTGAACTGAGTCAGCCAACATATATGTTCACAAGCAACTAAAAATGCCCTGAAGGCATGGAGAGTAACGAATATGGTTCGATCATGGCAAGTCCAATCGTGAAAAAGTATGAGACAAGAAAATTTTATTCTCATATTTTAAATAGTCTGATCGTGAAAAAGCAGGAAACAAGATTTAAGATGAATGACGAAACAATTTTGTACTTCATTAAGTCAAGAATCAAACCAAATTACACGAAACATATTTGTGACTTTTCATGATTGTTGTGGTAATATTTATCCTTATTCAAAATGCTGGGATTCAATTTGTTCAAACATAAGTGGTCATACAATACTTTTGTCATGTGTACTCATGCTTTTGTATGTCCTGGGCCTGGCCCAAATGAAATAAAATGTAATTAAATAAGTATCTTTAAAAAAATCTCATCATTATTGAATGAAAAGGAAATAAAAAAATTTCGTGGCATATTCGTCACACAGACCGAAAAAAATGACCCATGCTCACAACATCCTAGACGAACTAAAGGGGACTTCGTTTCCACCGAAAAGTCCTAAATATGTTTCGTGTAATTTGGTTTGATTCTTGACTTAATGAAGTAGAAAGTTGTTTCGTGATTCATCGTAGATCTTGTTTCCTGCTTTTTCACGATCAGACTATTTAAAATATGAGAATAATTTTCACGATTGGACTTGCCATGATCGAACCATATTCGTTACTCCCCATGCCTTCAGGGCATTTTTAGTTGCTTGTCTATAACTTTTTTATGTGTGAACAAATCACATGTATCTAAACTAGTGATTAGTGATATAACGAGTTAAAAGCTGCCTTATGATATCTAAAATAGACAGTTGAAGCTCGGGAGAAGTCTATTATATCAAAAATGAAACAAATTAACACTTTCGTTGTTTTTGATTTTCCGGAGTATTGAACCCAGCACAACCCGTTTATCCTGCAAACCCACTATCCACTAGACTACCTTGACAAAAATCTTTTATAAGCTGATTCGCTACATCAAAACTAGTTTCCAATCATAAATTTATCATTACATCTAGTGTGAAAAGAATCTCAAAACTTGATTATTTATAGGTTAGCTGTACTTAACAGCGGACGCTATGTACCATGTCCCTCTTGAATTTTTTTCCTCACTTCCAGACCACTTATAATAAAGTTCTAACGCGTTTTAATATTATTGGTACATGTCTAGAAACGAAGAAAAAAAATTACTGACTAAAAAATTACTAAATTTCGACCCGTTTTTTCATTTCTGTACTTTTTGACGGACCACAAAATTTTTTTAAATGTACTACTCAAGTTTTCAAAAAATGGTTTATTAGAACTGTATTCCTTCTAGACATCCTGTTAAAATCAAGTTTATCATGTTTCTGTATAAATGAAAATTTTGGAATCCAATGTGGCTGAAACGGTGTGATTAAGTGAACTTGAATTTTCACCGGTTTTTGCCGGGTCATAAATATATTTTTTAGGGTACGCATAGAATCATCTTTTCTGTGGTCGCTATATCTTCAGTCATTCTAGACATGCAAATAATACAATGGGTCTCAAGTGTTTATATCTTTAGATAATTTGATTTTCGGAAGAGCAAAAATCGTCAAAAACGTTGAAATTTTCTACATCAGATTTTTCAAGTTTTTGTCAAAGTACGATTATTTTTTCGGAAAATGTGACGGAGAGAGGTTATATTTAAATTTGATTCCGCATATAATAGGGTGTTTTTCATAACGATTCAATCATCTCAACAAGAGTAATTAAGCTATTGTGAAAAATTTCGTAATTTTTTTCCTCACATGACCCTATGCGCTTTTTGTGTTTTTGAGTAGAATGATAAATTGAATAGCCTAACATACTTCGACATGTGTAATACACATCCAGTTAAAATTTTAGTTTGATCGGATCACCCTATCGCTCATACAACAATTCTTTCTCCATTTTGCCTGCGATTTTTGACATTTTTTTCATAAAATTCCCTAAAAATGGTACAAATATTAATCCGATCTGCGGGACAGTTTAATAATCGTTTTCTACGCAGAAAGTTGACCTAGGTACCAATTTTCAGCTTCACAGGTCTTACCCAGTTTCCATACACCGTTTTGGGGGAGAAAAAAAAAACGGAAAATCGCATTTTCATCGTTTTTGGACCTGAAAAATGAAAATTTGTCCCTACCGGGTTAAAAATAGCCAATCAGGTGTGGAATCGCACGAGAAAACCTATGAAACAGACTAGAAGTTGATACGATGAGGCTAGATCGAGATACCCGCAAAAAAGCTTATCTTAATCGAACCATATTAAGGGAACGGCCTAGCGGCCGTCCCTTGATATAAAGTCTCAGGCAAATGTAGAAAAACTGTCTGACTAACCAGAAACCCAGGATAGGCTATACATAATGTACTGAGTCAGTCAAATGTTGGCTGAAGTGTTATGTACAGTACTTGTTTCATATAGCGTATCCAGGGTTTCTTGTTAGCCAAAAGTATTTTGGCGCATATAAGAGCTAGCTGACGAGAAGGGGAGGGAAAGTTGAATCCCCCTCTTTGGCGGTTTCGAAAAGGACAGTTTGTTCCTTAAGATGTAGGTAAAAAGGCTTAATTTCTAATCATTCCCCCCTCTTTGGAAAGATTCCCCTCCCTTCAGAGGTTTATGTAGCTCGTCCGCCAGTGACTATAAATCTTGTAAAGTAATGCAGCCGACGATATATTGTCGTTATATTCTATTCGGTCTTGTGAAAGTTTTTTAAATGTAGAATTGAAGAAAAAATATTAGGTCATTGCGGTTTCACTACCGGAAGTGGTTCGTTAAGCGAACCCGAACTTTCAGTTCTTTGTAAAATGACTAACAATTTGTCACTTTGAGTTGATGATAGTCAAAATAGTCAGTCAACTACATCGGTTGTTGGACTAGAAACTTTAAGTTAACTTTTATTTATTTATTTTATAATCATTTCAGAGAAAATATACGAACTATTAATGACTAGCCGGTCAGCATATAATTTAGTGCTGTTAATAGAACATTTCCCACATCTTTATGTAAAACTGACTGACTGCCTGACTGACTGACTGACAGTCATGCTGCAAAGATGACTGATTAGTCACTATAAAAATAAAGTTTCACGCGTATCATGTTTACTTTGCCAAACATCACTCAACATACAATGTTATCATACTTTGTCTGTACGTGTAGCGCCCTGAAACATTTATTACCTGTCCTGTTGCATGTAAAAAAATATAGTTTGAGACGGAACTATATAGCTTTATTCGAAAATTCGTCTGACTATAATTCGTCGAAAATATTTCTTATCGGGAATGTTTCATTATCATTACTTGTCAAACTTTTTTTATTTTATAGATTTTGGTACTTTGTAATTTGCCACTCTCAAATTCACAGTTTCCATATTCGAAACATGCAATTATTATTGATTATCAACTTTTCTTCACAGTCATTTTTTTCATGAAGATTTCAATTAGAAAAATTAATCCATTCGCTAAAATGTTTTCGTTCAAATGTTACATAGAAAGGTTTCACGGACTTTTCGCATCAGTTTCGATATTAATTTTTACATCTCTGTGAAGCGGATTATTATGAAGTTAATATTTTATCAAATTATACCAGTTACGTCCAATAATATATTTAAAAAAACGCGTATACCTGTAACGTTTATAAAATAGCGTTTCACTGCAACAGCGAAAATCACATGTATTTCAGCGTGATTTTCCGTAGCAGATTTTCCTGTTTTTGTACGCCCCGTGGCGTTCTGACCTCTGGGACTGCTCAATGTGTGATTCATTCTTCATATACGTGATTTTTTTATATGAACTTTTTATAAATGTTTTTTTTTGTATGTGGCCTTATTAAGCCAAAGCCAAACAGTTCTTTGATATTTGAAATGTGAAAAGTGAAATTTGTAAAAAAAACTATTTTGTAAACCTTTTTGTATCATGACCGATATCATACCTTGACCGAGCGACATATTTATAGTCTGTTCAGTGTTTCTTGTTACTAAAACTTTTGTTTGAACTTATTTTCGGGCACGCTAATTTTTTCGAAAAGGTCTATAATACATTTTGAAACCTGATTGACTGTATGTTTAGAAAACCAGTTTATGGTGTTTTGACCAAGCTATACAAAAAACCTACCACAAGACAAATCTCCCATTCTTGTCATGTTGTTTTTCTTGTTCGCAGAGTCGGAGATCAATTCGGTTTCAGCCGGGATGAATCGCCAGGGATTGGATCATCAATACTGTGGCCGTCTCTTCATTTCATACGGTATAACATATGGCGTGGCACAAGCGGCCGAGAAATGGGAAAGAAAAGTGGAATTCCCTCTCTTTGGCGTTTTCAAAAAGTGAAATTTTCCCTAGGTCAGAAAACGGTTAATTCCCCCTCTTTGATAAAATTCCCCTCTCTTTGGAGGTTCGGCTCGTCCGCCAGTGTGGCGTGGCGATTCGAATAAGATACAGTGCAGTGAATGAAGCGAGTTATGGCCTTTAAAACATTTCCAATCAAGTGTTTCCTTGAAAATATTGATAATTTTTTCATACTTTTCATCTTCCCATGCCAAATTGTTAGTTGCGATAGTTGATATTTTTAATAAAATAAAGCATTTTCAATTTGACCGTTTCAGGGATCGAATATGTAACAAATTGAGTTGTTAATTTAATTGAATTTTTTGTTCGCATTGTTTTATGAAAGAAACCTCGAGTCATACTACCTTTTCAGAAAACCCTTCTGACAAAAATCATTTATGGAACATTTTAACAAAATTGCCGAAATTACCGAAAATGTCATACGCCGAAATTTCAACAGTAATTATTTTTGGTGCGCATACAAATTTCGGCTAAACTGAAAACAAGGTTGAAAATTTATAGTATATAAGGTATGCACATGTATTTCATTCTACATTTTCCAGAAAAATTACTCAGATTTTTTCTTCGCATTGTTTCATGACTGAAACCTCAACTAGTCATACTACGGTTTCAAAAAATCATTTATGGAACATTCTAACAAAATGGATGAGCTTGTGAAAACTCGGTGAGCTATTGGAAACTCAATTTCCCAACGTCAATGTACCGTGAAAGCTGAATATGGATTTCATTATATTTTTCAGACAGGTTCGCATCCAGTTTTGCATCACGAAATCCGTCTTTGAAGTCTTACGCCGAAATTTTTACAGTAATTATTTTGCAAAAATTTCAGCTCGAGTTCAAACTAAACTGGAAACTGGGTTGACAAAAATGTATTGTACATATATAATGTATGTATGCATATGTCATTCTGTTTTTTTTTACAGAAAACCACTCAGAAAATAATAATTAATGGAACCACTCAGAAAACAATTCAATTTCCTAACGTCAATGTAGCGTAAATGCTGAACAAGGATTTTCGTTATATTTATCTCACAGATTCACATCCAGTTTTATATTACGAAACCTGTATTCATCCTGTTGTTCTGGTCCAGAAATTCTTCATAATTCATTTCAGAGATTCAGACTAACGTTCCTCAGGTTGACAAATGTATTGTTTACTACTGTACACTATGTCATTCATGTCATATTTTCGGGAATCTCGTACCCACGGCGGGATAGGCTTCTACTCAAGAAAGCAATGTTTCCGTATTAGGCAGAATTGGCAGTCAAACAAAGTTACAGCTTGAAAACATAATTTCCTCCTTTCAAACTTCAAAAAACCGGAGGGATTTCCACAATCTCCTCTTCTCGTTCGCCGGTAGTTTGATTTAGGAATTAATTACAGGTATTCTTTACATGACGAATTCGGACGCCAACGACTAAGACTAATAAATAAACTGTACATCTTTCCGTCATGATATATGACATCCATTCATATTCGTCATATAGCATTCTCCATTATTTAGGAGACTGCATTTGATTGAATGAGCACCATTCGTTGAACGTTTTTATAGCTCTATATAGCTTGGTTAGGGTATGTTACTAAAATTGATATTGATTTTGAAGCAAATTTTTTTCTCGGAAATTTGAAAGCGCGCCAAAAGCATATTTGAAATCAAACAGCGTGGCAAAATCTTTTTCGGCTAACAAGAAACCCTGGATCGGCTATAATGTTGACATGTTACGCACTAGTGTAATGGTTCAAGTGTGTATGTTTTTAGAATATGACGCCCAAATTTACGAATATCATATCTCCATTTCCATGATATAAAAAGTCTCTTGCATATTTCAGTGATTTAGATAACTGATTTTCAAGTCTTCACACCCGCTGTGGCCAATTGTTATGTTTATGTTTACTATTATGGCATCCTACAGATCATGTCCATAAATCATTTCCAGATCATTTCCATAAATTTATTCCTACTTTGAAGCATTCACCCAATTATATCAATTTTCAGGTCGATTCAAGTTTCTACACTATTAAACGCTTTGGTGTGATATTTTATATTTGGACTTTCTCATTACTGCATCACAGCAGATCAATACAATATCAACTTGAAACAACCAGTCGGATCCGCGGACAGAGTCAGTCAAATTCCCCACTCTATGGCGTTTTCAAGAAGCAGAATTTGTTTCCTAAGTGGTAGGTAAAATGACCTGAAAACTGCTATTCCCTTTCTGACAAAATTTTCCTCCCTTTGGAGAATTATCTCATCCGCCAGTGATTATCTCACACGGATAATCTCCAACAGAAAAAAACCACTGATAAAAAATGGCGCCCTTTTAAATTCAGTCTCCTAATCAACTGAATATGCTTTAATCTACTTGTCGACCCCCTCCCCGGAAGGGGGGGGTATCAGACTCCGCCCCCCCCCCTGTGCGTCACTCCTCCCCCCTAACGAGCGTGACCGCACGCAACGCCTTTCATTGGTAGACCTCATTTCACTGGCATAGTAAAATGGCATAAAACCACTGATTGTGTGCTGGTCTGGAACTACTGGTGAAGTCGAATCATGATTTCTTGATGCTGTGGAAGTTTTTAGCGCGTAGTTTGAATAAATAAATCTGAGTAACAAAAACCCTGGATGTACAATGCACTTTAACCCCGGTTTGTTGAAACCATGAACACTTTTTGTAGACCTCATTTCACTGGCGTAGTAAAATGGCATAAAACCACTGATAATGTGCTGGTTTGGAACTATTGGTATAGTCGAATCATGAATTCTTGTTACTTGGAAGTTCTTGATGCGCAATTTGAGTTCGATTCTCCTAAATTTCACTTCTCGGTTCGATGGAAGCAAGATCGCCTTTTGTAGACCTCATTTCACTGGCATAGTAAAATGGCAAAAAACCACTGATGATGTGCTGGTCTGGAACTATTGGTATAGTCGAATCATGATTTCTTGTTATTTGGAAGTTTTTGGCGCGCAGTTTGAATTTGAATCTCCTAAATTTCACTTCTCGGTTCGATGGAAGCAAGATCGCCTTTCATTGGTAGACCTCATTTCACTGGCATAGTAAAATGGCATAAAACCACTGATGATGTGCTGGTTTGGAACTATTGGTATAGTCGAATCATGAATTCTTGATACTCAGAACGGTTTTGGCGCGCAGTTCGAATTTGAATCTGCGAAACTTCACTCCCCGGTTAGATATAAGCAAGATCGCAGACATCCTTTTGCAGACATCCTTTTTAACTGGTAAAATGGCATAAAACCACTGATGATGTGTTGGTCTGGAACTATTGGTATAGTCGAATCATGATTTCTTGATCTGTAGAAGTTTTTGGCGCGTAGTTTGAATAAATAAATTTGAGTAACCTGTATATACAATTCCCGGTTCGATGGAAGCAAGATCGCCTTTTATAGACCTCATTTCACTGGCATAGTAAAATGGCATAAAACCACTGATGATGTGTTGGTTTGGAACTACTGGTATAGTCGAATCATGATTTCTTGCTACTGTGAAAGTTTTTGGCGCGCAACTTGAATTCAAATCAAGGAATCTTGATAACAAAAAATATTTATACCGGCCCTTTACGAAAATTTTCAATGAATGAAGCGCAAAGTTTGTATAAAAAATTCCACGAAAATCTGAGTAGACGACAACATTGGTTTTCAAATTAAATTGCGCTGAAATATTTTCGGAGCATTAAGAAACCCTGGATAGGCTATACATCTAATATAACTTGGATTCCCAGTTCGATGGAAGCTAAGCGCTTTTTATAGAACTCATTTCACTGGTTTAGTAAAATGGCATAAAACCAACTGGAACTGTTGGTATAGAAGAATACAAGAATATATTTTATTATAGTTTTCTCATTGTATTTTGATAGGATATGCCAATGTTTTACTGATTGTTGGTTTCCAAAAACCACTTTTAGAAGCCGGTTTCATGGAACATTTATCATAGTAGACTTCATTCATTGACTCAGTAAAATTACATAAAAAGTACTGATGAATTGTGGGCCATCTGGAACTACTATTATAGTGTATTCTAGTTTTTTTGTTTTTTTGTTACTCAAGAAGTTTTTGGCGCGCAATTTGAATTTAATTTTCTTTAACGCCACTTGAATTCCTGGATAGGCTACCTAATATATTTTGGATTCCCAGTTCGATGAAAGCATGAGCGTCTTTTGTAGAACTCATTTCACTGGTAAAGTAAAATGGCCTAAACCACTGATGATGTGTTGGTCTGGAACTGTTGGTATAGGAGAATCAAGATATTTTATTATAGTTTCATTATAGTATTTTCTTAGCATACGGGGAACATTCCAGTACATTGATTGTTGGTTTCCAAAAACCACTTTTAGAAGCTGGTTTAATAGAACATTTATCATAGTAGACTTCATTCATTGACTCAGTAAAATTACATAAAAGTACTGATGAATTGTGGGCATCTGGAACTACTATTATAGTGTATCCTAGTTTTTTTGTTACTCAGGAAGTTTTTGGCGCGCAATTTGAATTTAATTTTCTCTGAGTAACTTGAATCCCTGGATAGGCTACCTAATATATTTTGGATTCCCAGTTCGATGAAAGCATGAGCGTCTTTTGTAGAACTCATTTCACTGGTAAAGTAAAATGGCCTTAAACCACTGATGATGTGCTGAATTGTTGGTATAAATACAGGAGAATCAAGATATGTATTTTATTATAGTTTTATTATAGTAGGATGCTCTTAGGATTTTCTTAGGATACGGGGGACGTTCCAGTTTGATGATTGTTGGTTTCCAAAAACCACGTTTAGAAGCTGGTTTAATAGAACATTTATGATAGTAGACTTCTTTCATTGCCTCAGTAAAATTACATAAAAGTACTGATGAATTGTGGGCCATCAGGAACTACTATTATAGTGTATCCTAGGTTTTTTGTTACTTAGAAAGTTTTTGGCACGCAGTTTGAATCTAATTTTCTCTGAATAACCTGACACCCTGCCTGGATAGGCTATACACCTAATATAACTTAGTTCCCCAGTTCGATCTAAGCGCCTTTTGTAGACATCATTTCAGTGGTTTCAGTAGAAATATGTAGCATGAAGCCACGGATATGATGCGTTGGTCGTAACTATTGGTATAGGAGAATCATGATATATTGTTTCAGTATTTTCATAGAAAAACTTAATGATTGTTGGTTTCTAAAAACCCTTTAGAATAATTATTCATGTCACATTTATCATGGTACATAGACGTAATTTCTTCGGTCGAGTGAAATGGCATAAAGCCACTGATGATGTGTTGGTATAGAACTACTGTATTGGTATAGTCGAATCAAGAGATCTTGTTATAGTTTTTATAGTATTTTCATAGGATACGGGACTTTGCACACTCTCCGTCTTAGCACAACAGCGAAATTTGGTGCGAGTTTTGTAAAAAACCAGTGCGGTCAAATCGTAATTTCAATCCAAGATCGAGGCGTATATTTGTAGTATAGCTTTCTAATCAATTAAACTTACTTGATTCTCTATTTTATTGTTTTTTTGCTCATTTGTAAAGTTATACTACATATATACGAAGTGAAATTACAATTTGACCGCACTGGTTTACACAAAACTTGCATTTAATTCCGCACTATGCTACTTAGGTAGTTCTGATTGTTGGTTTCCAAAAACCACGTTCATAAATATAATTCATGGAACATTCGTCATTGTTGACCTCATAAAAAAGATAATTAAATATGAGATTGAACTTGAATGCTTGCTAGTGTGCAGGGTAACTCAAGTGATTGTTGGTTTCCGGAAACCACTTTTAGAAGAATGATTCATGGAAAATTCATTTTGTAAACCTCATTTCACTGGCATAGTAAATTGGCATAAAACCACAGTCATATGTACTCCGAAAGACTAGACAAGCAGTGATAAAAGTCTATTTTGGGACCGTTTTGGAGTTTTACAGCTTTCCGTTTGTGATAAAATCGCGAAAATCAGGGTCGGATAATTTTTCGTGTCATCACGCGAGCTTGCCATAAAATGGAACCGCTGGTGGACGAGCTAATCCTCCAAAGGGAGGGGATTTTCATCAAAAAGGGTGGAATTAGAAGTTTTCAGGTCATTTCACCTACACCTTAGGGAACAAATTCGACTTTTTTGAAAACGCCAAAGAAGGAGGAATTCCAGTTTTCCCACCCCTATCGAATGGAACCATGGCAGTGTTTTATATAAGACTTTTAACAGCAATAAAGCTGAACGAGCTATAATGAATAGTTATAGTGTTTTTATTCCATCTATGGAATCAGGAAATACTATACTTCCTGAACGTTTTAGCATGCCAGATGAATGAACGGGAAATGGGATTTTACTGACCATTACTTGGTATTTTTCTTGGGCTTCTGCCAGAAGTAGGAAAGGATTTTCTTCCAAGATTGGGGACACTGGCAGTTCTCAGGTCAATTTACCAACACCTTAGGGAACAGGAACAGGTTCTATGTTTTGAAAATGCCAAAGTGGGGAATTCCACTTTTCCACCTTTTCTCATACGCTAGTGATCGGGAAATCGGTAGTTTTTAGGCCATTTTAAAAACTGCTGGAGAAAGGGCATCTCATTTTCCATTAATTTATTGCTTGATTGTTTTCTCACTCACTCACTCACTCACTCACTCACTCACTCACTCACTCACTCACTCACTCACTCACTCACTCCCTCATGGAGTGTCATGGACTTCCATGTTTGCTTCCTGTTCCATCCCTCATTGGCGCTCCATGTGTGCCTTGTTGGGTGGTACCATCTGTGGCAAAAAAACTATCTTCGGAAAGAATTGACTTCGTCAGAATCTATCTTTTTTCGGGCTAACCATTTTTGGGAAAGTCGATTTCGGCCATGTTAACGAAAAAATCAATTTTTCACGAGTGCATATAAACTTGCATGTTTGTTTCCTCTTCCATTTCACATTGGTACTCACTCACTCACTCACTCACTCACTCACTCACTCACTCACTCACTCACTCACTCACTCACTCACTCACTCACTCACTCACTAACTAACTCACTCACTCACTCACTCACTCACTCATGGAGGGTCATGGACTTCCATACGTGTTTCCTCTTCCATTTCACATTGGTACTCTGTCCATGTGTGTCCTGATGGGTACCCTATATGCCAGAGACCTATTTTAACGCTTAACGAAGCGCCCCTTATAGCGGTCCATAGTAAAGTGGCTTATGATGTGCGCCATTGTAGTAGAGTCACGGTATGTATCGTACACTCGCGGAACGTAATAGTGGAATTCCCTCCTCTTTGGCAATTCTTATAGGTAAAATTCGTTCCCTAAGTTGTGGGTAAAAATGCCCTGAAAACTGCCTGTTCCCCCTTTTTGACAAAATTCCCCTCCCTTTTGAAGGAGTAGCTTGTTCGCCATTGGTATCGTATGTATTGTATAGTACGTTAAATACATAGTTATGTAGTTATCACTAGCGGACGAGAAGGGGAGGGAAAAGTGGAATTCCTCCCTCTTTGGCGTTTTCAAAAGGTAGAATTTGTTCCCTAAGGTGTGGGTAAAATGAATTTTTTTTTGCCTATTACCCCTTCTTTGACAAAATTCCCCTCCCTTCGAAGTATTGGTTCGTCCGCCAGTGATAGTTATTCTCCTAAACTCATCACGCAATTTGTAAGGCGTAAAAGTTTCATTCATAAAATGATAGTTGAAAATGAATAATGCTATACAGTAATTCAACTTACAGGAAACACATTTTTTGTTGGCTAAATATTTTAATGTTTTTTGCTATAAAAATATGTTTTTTTGGCTGTTACCATGGGTTATAAAATTTAGAAAATGACTGAAATAGAAAATCTAACCGAATTTTTAAAGCATGGTATTCTAAAGGCTTTCAAGAGACAACAAACAAACTGGAGTAAAACGCTGAAATATCGTTTGATTCTTAGTTTTATTTACCATATATTTTATTTATTAAATTTATCAACCGTCAAACCGTACTGTCGCTGTGCATGCGAGTAAACTCTTACCACTAGAAAAAAATTCTTTCTGATTTAAATCTCTTGATTGCAATTGCGAATGCTCTAACGAAAATGAGTAGTTTTTAATTGACTAGTTTCTCAAAATAGAAACGATCTGTGAATTGTGATGTTCGAAAAAACTTTACTGTTATATTATATTTAGGGAAATAACACGTTCTTTTGCATGCATGCATAGATCCAGAGAACAAGGCGTTCGGTCGTTTCGTTCCATAATGGGCTTTTGGTGGTCGGTGTTGGCTTTTTTCCACTGACGACTGTACACCCTGGAACACTAGCGGACGAGAGGGGGGGGGGAGTGGAATTCCCCCCTCTTTGGCGTTTTAAAAAAGTAGAATTTGTTCCCCAAGGTGTAGGTAAAATGACCTGAAAACTGCCGATTCCCCCCTATTTGGTAAAAATCCCCTCCCTTTAGAGATCTGGCTCGTCCACCAGTGCCCTGGAAGCACCAAATTTGTATGCATTAGCTTTGGCATTATATTTTTATCTAGTCTTACCGCCTTAATGTATGTAGCTCGTTCGGTCTCTTTTTGACGACGTTCAAAGAAAAGCCTTTACACATATTTTTTTACTTATCCACAAAAAAGTGAGATTGTAACGACATTAATATGTAAACATACCAGCTATAAATGTCACGATCGCAAATTTTCACACCCAAAAATTTTCCTAAACACGAAATTTTCGCGTGCATACTAAGGTGGGTGAACCACTGAGATACCACCGCTGCGCGGGCATAACGGGCTTGTCCTCGCTCATCTCGGACAAGCCAGTCTCACGATTGGTATTCGGGGGTTAACGGACAGTGAAACTTCTTATGGAATATATTTTTGGTGAGCGAAAAACTTGCCGTTTAGAAAAAAGAATTTGTCTCTAACTTCTTGATCTCCGAGGCATAAGAAGGTAAATAGTTAGCTCAATATATGATGCTAGCGAGAGAGACATAATTAAAAAATTTGGGGTTTAGACTGTTACGCAATTACGCCTCAATAAACTTTATCATAAAAGTTTCTTTCTGATGCCTTGAGCTCGGTTTGTTTTCTTATTTCTTCACAATTCTAATCTGCTGGTCCTTATTCTAATCTCTTAATTTTCCTTCGCGAATAGATAAACAATTAACCTCGCCAGTTAACCTTGAGCAGTATTTCCTGGAATGATTCATTCATTAAGTCACTAGCGGACGAGAAGGGGAGGGAAGAGTGGAGTTCCCCCCACTTTGGCGTTATCAAAAAGTAAAGTTTGTTCCCTAAGGTGTAGGTAAAATGGATTAAAGACTGCCGATTCCACCCTCTTTGACTAAATTCCCCTCCCTTTGGGAATTTGGCTCGTCCGCCAGTGCATTAAGTGACCGACTATTCACGCTTTTACACATGTCTCTTGGTCACGGGCGAATGAGGAAAGAACGAAAAGGTGGAATTCCCCCTTCTTTGGCACTTCCAAAAAAGTAGGCTTTGTTCCCTAAGGTATAGATAAAATGGCCTGAAAACTGCCCATTCCCCCCTCTTTGACAAAATTCCCCTCCCTTTGGAGGATTAGATCGTCCGCCAGTGCTCTTGGCCAATCATTTTAACCTTACACCAGTATGTGCTCGTCAAACGGAAAGTTAGCCAAATCAAGTTTTAACATTTGTTTCAAGAAAATTGAATTAATTTCAATTACTTATTCTTTATTAATGAGTAGTTATCCCCAGCACTGGCGGACGAGCTTGTCCTCTAAAGGGAGGGGAATTTCGTTAAAGAGGGGGAATCAGCATCAAGAAGGCCATTTTACCTACACCTTGGGGAATAAATTCCACTTCTTGAAACCGCCAAAGAGGGGAGAATTTCACTTTTCGCACCCATTCTCGTCTGCAAGTAATCAACCAGTTAACCTTGCACAGTATTTCCTGGAACTGAATGATTCATTCATCAAATGACTCTTTACGCACGTCTGTCGGCCAGTCCTTTTAAAACATCCACCACCGGCCAAAGTCAATAATAACAACACAATTATTATTTGGCGTGTGTGTGTGCGTGTGTGAAAAATTGCACGCATGCATGCGTAAATTGCTCAATTTAAAAATCGCACGTGTGTTAAATGACGGGTGATTATGGCGGTAATCATTGGCGGACGAGAAGGAGAGGAAAAACGAAAATCCCTCCTCTTTTGTGTTTCCAAAAAAGTTCAATTCGTTCCTCACGTGTAGGGAAATGGCCTCAAAACTGTCAATTTCCACGTGTTTGGAAAAATTCCCTTCATTGGCGGACGAGCCCAATCCTCAAAAGGGAGGAAAAGTTCTTCATAGAGGGGGAATCTGCAGTTTTGAGGCCATTTTAGCAACATTTGGAAAGAACAAAGTCTACTTTTTGGACTTGCCA
Source organism: Daptonema setosum (assembly GCA_964036265.1). Taxonomy (NCBI): domain Eukaryota; kingdom Metazoa; phylum Nematoda; class Chromadorea; order Monhysterida; family Xyalidae; genus Daptonema; species Daptonema setosum. Next base: position 21,624,236 of record OZ038448.1, read on the forward strand.
AAGAGGGAGGATTTCACCTTCTGGTTCTTCCCTCCACTGGCGGACGAGCAAATTTCCCAAAGGGAGGGGAATTTCGTCAAAGAGGGGGGAATTGGCAGAAATTAGGCCATTTCACCTACACCCTAAGGAACAAATTCTACTTTTTGAAAACGCCAAAGAGGGGGGAATTCCACTTTTCTGCTCTTCCCTCGTCCGCTAGTGGCTGTAAATACGGTGTTGAACAGGTGTTAGCTGTCAATTGAGTGAAATATTTTAAAAACGTATAAAAACTGTATGAATGATGTTGGAATGAGAGACTTTGATATAAAATAGCTAGTGATGTGAAACGGATTGCTTTTATAAATACAGTCGTTTCATGAATATAAAATATCTCAACGTTAGTTCTAAACATAAAGCTGGCTGAAAGAGAGAAATCCGAACATTGTTATGATGACCTTTCAACCTGTTGAATAATCATCATTTACAGCAATTTTGTCTTGAATTCTTTGGTGTTCCGAATTTTCTATTTTTTTCAGAAATTTTTTTATTGTAAGACAAATATTCTGCGATAAATGCGACCTCTTTTTGCTCCCTGTTATTATGACTGGAATTTTGTTCAATCTCTGAAAATCAGTCTCAGAAGAAATTCATGTCATTCCATAACAATCTAAGTTAGAGCATCCCTCATTAAGTATGCGAATAATTTCCCGTTCTTTACAAACAATCGATTTCCACTTAAAAGCAATCAAATTACAGTCGGTGTATATAGCGTATCCCGGGTTTCTTGTCAGCCAAAAGGTTTTTGAATGGTTTTGCAGTTTGAATTAAAAAATCTGTTTTTGGCGCGTTTTCAAGAATAAATTATTTTTCACTCAACATTTTGACGTTTTACAAAAAATGCGCTTAATTCATTGCTATTGTGCGTAACCGGCCCACAAAATTAATTATTGATAACAAGATATGTACCTTGGCCGAGCTATATAATGGAATACACTGGCGGACGAACTAAATTCCCAAAGGGAGGGGAATTTCGTCAAAGCGGGGGGAATTGGTAGAAATCAAGCCATTTCACCTACACCTTAAAGAACAAATTCTACTTTTTGAAAATGCCAAAGAGGGGGGAATTCCACTTTTCCCACCCCTTCTCGTCCGCTAGTGATGGAATACAATGTGCAGTCAAATACTCAAAACCCGTTCAATTTATTTACATAACTTTTTTTCTAGTTCTCAGTTAGGATTTATACCGGTTGTATTGTGACAGCTACACTTTCAATTCAGGATAGATTATAACACCAGATAGATTTAATTTCATTGACCTTTTTTGAATTTCATATTTTCATTCCTGTTTCATTCCTTGTACCTATTTCCTATAAAAAAGAAAAAAATCGGGTTTTCTACGTTGAGTTATTCTCACTACTATGTATGTACAGGGTGTCCCACTTAAAAGTTTCAATGAGAATGTCCTTTAATTTTTGATAGAAATGACTAATTTAAAAAAATTTTGCGCCAGTTTGTAGACAATTTTTGACAAATTTTTCTGACGCTTAAATTTTCTGAAAAGCTTTTTTAAGAGCGGGTGCATTTACCGTTCGGCCAAAACCGTGGAAAAACTCGGTCAACAAAAAAACTCGAAATTGAACTTAATGGCTTAAATCGAATGTCCCTGAGTCTCTGAGAACGCGCAAAAAGTTGTTTGTCAATCTGATTCGTAATTTCCGAATAAGGCGCCAAAAGGCGCAAAACTACTGAAAAAACCGATCAACTTTGAGCCGAAATGCAGGCTGCAATGTTAACGACCTGATATCGACGTTAGTTTAGCTGGATTCTACGCTTCAAAAGCTATCTGTATCGTCAATTAATACTTGCACTATTCAGGTTTTCTAACAGGAGACGCTGCCAAACATTTCTGAAAACACAAAAATCGTTCGATTTTTTTGCGTGCGTTCCAGACGACCTTTGGGCTGAAATATTGATAAATTGGCTGACGACTGACCATCGTCGTTAGTATATCTGAAATCTACGGTTAAAATTACCACTGAAAATCGTATTTTAAATCAATGCAACAATGTGGTTGTCAAAGGGAGAGGCGCCAACCTTTTCTCGAAACAAAAATATTTTTCGACGCACAGTTGATATGAATAGTTTTGAGCTGAAAATTTTGCTTGAGATAAACGAGCTGATAAAACCGTTAGCATAGCTGGAATCTACGTCTAAAATAGTATGGATTAGTCTCGATTAAGTCGATTTACTATTTGTTTTTCATCCCTAAAATCGGCCGTCAAACATTACCTCGAATGCATGTCCCTCATCAGACCAACGTGTACGCAACAGCACGCGCGTTCGGCGTTCGTATACAGCATGTTATGTCAAGCAAACCAATAATAGCAACATGGTATAGTGGTTAACGCGTTAGACTTTCATGCGGCAGGTTGCGGGTTCGAATCTCAATAATCTTTTTGCTCATTTTAACGGTTAACTAATCAGCGAGAACAAGTGTATCAGCAAAACATCCTATTTCAATCTCTGAAGAAGCTATTCTTCAAACACGTGTTAACGTTTTTTCCTGAAAACTTGAGAGGATTTGAAAGTAAAATTTATAAAAGCATTATCATAACGCTCGTTTGGGAAAATGCTATTTTAATTGAAATTTATAGACCCCGATTGGCTGTTGTTCTACATATGTATTATTATTGTAATTAAATTCATTTCGACTGCTTTTGATAGTCGATTTAAGTTCGAAAAAAACACAAATAATCGGTTGGTTTGAAAGACGATTACAACAAGACAACTACAAATGTTTTCTACGTCAAATATTATTTAGCAAACAATATAGCACAATTATATTCTTCTCAAATGATAATAAGATCAATTTTGAAATCCGGTATTTATTGGACCCTAGTTATACAGATGCAATGGGATCTGTGGACACTCCTATTCTTTCTACACCGAGAAAACATTCATTCTTCTAACGAGTTGAGAGTTCTATGCCGATGTCAGGTTCACAAAAAGTTAAGGAGCTTTCCTTTTTCGAAAAAAAACTCTTAGTGCATAAATTTGATTTTTTTTAGCAATCGAGGCGTTTTTTCAGCAATCGAGGCGTAGATTCCAGCTGCACTGATTTCGGCGATAATAAGTTGTGAACTCAACCGTCTGTATTTAGCTCATACATACATAACTCGTTCGATGCATAAATGTGCAATGTTATGTACAAAATGCATTTGCAAAAAAATAGATCAGGTTCAAGGGTCGCTGTTAGAAAACCCTCCTGTTTAAACCCAATGGCCATCGTAGCGGCCTTCCTGTTTATAAAACCCAAATTCAATAAGGAAAAC
>OZ038448.1:21627746-21632746 GCA_964036265.1 Daptonema setosum
AAAATATTGCTAAATTGGCTCAGGGTGCTTTCAGAGTAGAAAGGAAAGTAGAAAGGAAAGTAAAAGGGTGATTAAACTGTAAAACATTTCACCGAAAAGAAAATGTTCTCAGGAACACAATAAAAATTTTATCACTGAAATGTTTTACAGATTAATGACCCTTTACTTTCCATTTTACTTTCTTTTTTTTCTAAAAGCACCCATATTTTAGATTAGCACTGATAACGACAAAAATATTGTTTCCTTTCCTAACTCAGTCAGACTCAACTCAACACCGACAGGATATTGAGAAACTTCTTGATGCTAAACAAGATCAAGCCACAAAGTTCAAATCATTCGTTGATTAATAATCCAACCTCAAATTAATATTGTGTCATGCATTATAACTTTAGAGACGTCGTAACTCATGCCGTCCTGTTGAGTTTAAGGTGAATGTCTGGAAGAACTCTTGGGTGGAAGAAATCGATTCTTCTAATTTCCCGTTCTTGCAGGTTCATGGAAACTTCGACCAACCATAGATTTATGTGTTCCGACATTTTTATATTCTACAACTTAGCCCTTTTGGAAATGAAATGAGAGTGCTAAATTGACTTACTGGAACCGTTGAATGTCGTTGAGCTGAGACTAGTAATGTTTCATCATCAGTCACTCTGTGAAATAGTGTGGTCTGAGCTGAATTCTGTTGTCTGGGTAATATTTTTCCTTATCATTTTGGTAAATGTTTGATTTAACAAACCATTGTAAGTGCTATAGTTTAAACAACTCAATATCCAATTGGTTTACCCACTCATTATTTCCACCTGTTCTATCGTTAATCAGTTGGTAATCTCAATCAAAAGTCACTTAAAGTTCAAATGCAGGTGCTTGATACCGTTTTATAAGTAAATGATTTTATAAGTGCATCTTATCTCTTAAAGTCCGTATGTTGTTTCTGCATGCAAGAGTATTGCCCAAAACGTCTGATAATGAAACATCACTAGCCTCAACTCAATTCGGTGGACACCATAGTTCGACACAGTATAGCTTGGGGTGATGATGATTGGTGTGCGTGTTACCACTGTTTGTCTGATGTTTCATTATTAGAAGTTTTGGACAATTTTTTTGCTTGCAGAAACAACAAACGAGTTGTTTCATCTAATGGTTTATAGATTTGCATCCTCTACGTTAATACAAACAATAGGAAGTGTATCCACCATATCTATGACATCTACATATCTGATCTGACATACCATATGGTGATTATAGACGATTCAGGGTCTCTTGTCAGTTAAAAAGTTTTTGGCGCGCAGTTTGAATTCAAATAAGCTTTGGGCGTGCTTTGAAATTTCCGAGATAAAAACGTCTTTTCTCATGGTACATGCTTAACATAAGAACCGGGTGCAAAGTTCATTGCAAACGTAATAAATAATTTATGGAATAATAACAGGATACCCTGTCCAAGCTATAAATACATAACTGCACTTCAGTAGGCGTGAAACTTCAGTCTCACCTTCAAATGCTTACCGCGTCATCAAAGAGTCGAGTGAAGTTCAAATGCAGGTGCTTTTAACCAATTTCATTAAATGACAAAATATAATCTTATAATGCGTAGCGTATCACCGTATGACATTTTACATTCATTATGGTTACAGCTACCGTAGTACACGTACTCATGTATAGCACCCGTAATTCATTATAACAAATGAATAAGATTTTTCTCAGCCATGATGTGTACAAGCCTATGTCACTTCATGCCAGGAAATAATCTTACCACCGAAAAATGTGTCTCAGATTCGGGACAAAATTCGAAATTGACAGTTTTCGACGTCAACCGTGCTGAATTCATTAAAAACTCTGATTTCATAATATTAAATGGGATAATAGAACCTAATTTAATTTTTAGAGCCAAGAAAATCATGTTTTTCAACATAAACATTTTTTGAAAAAAGTAAGGAAAGTATTCAACAGGCAGGGAATGAAAGTATTGAAATTCATGCGTGGTGAAAATCTTATTTACAGGAAATCCGTCAGTAGTAATCCGGATTTCGTTTTTCTTATAACCAATTACGAGGGCTATATGTATGTACAAACAGGGTGGCTTAAAAAAAGCTTGCGCGTTTGAGCGATTATTGTGAAAGTTGTAGACAAGCTGTAGGATTGCGGTATAGCTCATTCGATTCGGCATGTTTTTCTCTACAAATTGATGTCATATGATGAGTTTTAAAAGTTTGCAGCAACAGCGGCATATTTTTATTTAAAATGCGCGCCCACATGCGTACGTGACCAAAGTGAAATCGTGTTTGTGTGCTCTGTATCGCACACTGCTTGAACGTTTTTCGGTTTCAATAAATTAATTCATTTTTTAATGATGAAGAAGAATTGTTTTTGACTATCAACTCCGTTAAAAAGTATAATTTGTAACCTAAAGAACGTTTTGATGGATTTCAGCCACCATGGTTGCTTTCTGTAGTCTGTATCCATGAATGATCACTTGACAATAGTTTCGAGCTTTATTAACATATAAATATCACTATAATGTTTGATATTGTTCTGTTTCACAATTGATGGTTGTGTTTCTGGTTTTATATGCACTTATGTCAGTTATTAACCATACTTTATTTCACACTAAACCGAAATTTTGCGAAAATTGGGGATTTTTTTAAGTCGACTTGTAAAATCAGGAAAATTTTTTGATATAAACTGAAGTCTCATATTATTTTGCAAGCAAAAACATACTCTTTCGAATGCGCCATACCGAAATCCCACAGCTTGTCTACAACTTTATACACATTGTATACTTGTAATGTACAGGGTGGCTCAGAAAAAACGTGTCACTTTTGAACCGATATTGTGAAAGTTGTAGAGAACATTTGACAATGCGGTATAGCACATTCAATAGAGGACATTTTGACTTGAAAAAATAATGTCATATTATTAGGTTTAGAAACTTACAGCGGCAGCGCCATAAACATTTGTCGGCGCGCCTTTTCACACAAAACTTAAACCGAGTGTGTGTGCGTGTGTGTGTTTTGTGTGCTCTGTTTCGTTCACTACTTGCTTTGCTTTCTCAGTTTAAAAACGTAGATTTTTTGTTAAAACCATGTAGAATTTTTCATTTCAACAGTCAACCGGCTTCATTTCATGAAATATTTGGTAACCGAAGGATTTTTTACGAGCTCATGTCGCGGCGCCTGTTTGGTGTTCTCACTGTCATCAAGGACCGTCTAACTTACTTTTTTTGCGTGATTAACAAAGAATATAACAACGATGTTTTCATTTCATCTGCTTAATATCTATAAATATGTTTTACACTTTTTATACAGTAATGTTATAGCAATCTATCATGTTTTGAAACACAAAAAGCACTATTTATTGCCGAATTCGGCGCATTTTCTGAAATTCGTCTGTAAAAGCAAATAATAGCCGACTTAAACTTCAGTCACATATCATTTTTCAAGCCAAAGTGTCCTCTATCAAATGCGCTATACCACAGTGTCATAGCTTTTCTACAACTTTCACACTATCTGTTCAAAAGTGCCACGGTTTTTTTGAGCCACCCTGTATGTACTGTACGTACAGTATTATACATATAATGTACAGCTAGTATGTACGTACATGTACAGTACATACAGTATGTAGCTACAGTATCTGTGACATCACCTTATGACATTTCACTTTCATTATGTATGTTGCTACAACTACATTAGTACACGTACATACATACTTATGTACGTATTATGTACATAAGTAATTAGCTAGTTCTTACAGTATCTGGGATATCTACATATCTGACCTGATGTACATACATATCCAGTGGTGGTTTACTAACTAATCAACCTAACGGTCTCACGCTTGTCTCACGCTTGTCTCACGCTTACAGTGCCAAACATTAAAAACGGGGGTGTCGAGAATTTTGTCATAAAAATCGATTCGTGAAGTTTATTTGGGAAATAAAAATAAACAAATTAGACAGAAGTGTTTACAACTTTTGAAATCGACGAAATTTTCTTTGGTTGCTATTCAGAACAAAAATCCGGACTTTTGAATGGGACACCCGGTACAATCATTCTGCAACAGAATTCAATGTAGATATCAAACTAGCGTAATGCAGTGTTACTAACATTTGGTTTATTTTACAGAATTCATACCGCAAATTCCTCAAACCAAGAATATTTCCATCCACTATGGCGATTCGGGTTTTACTGACTCTGATAACGATATGTTTGGCGGTAGAGAATTATATGGCCCATCTTGTTGACATATCGATGGTGGCGGCGACCTGCGAACGAAAGGTGAGCTGACTCACTCACTCACTCACTCACTCACTCACTCACTCACTCACTCACTCACTCACTCACTCACTCACTCACTCACTCACTCACTCACTCACTCACTCACTCACTCACTCACTCACTCACTCACTCACTCACTCACTCACTCACTCACTCACTCACTCACTCACTCACTCACTCACTCACTCACTCACTCACTCACTCACTCACTCACTCACTCACTCACTCACTCACTCACTCACTCACTCACTCACTCACTCACTCACTCACTCACTCACTCACTCACTCACTCACTCACTCACTCACTCACTCACTCACTCACTCACTCACTCACTCACTCACTCACTCACTCACTCACTCACTCACTCACTCACTCACTCACTCACTCACTCACTCACTCACTCACTCACTCACTCACTCACTCACTCACTCACTCACTCACTCACTCACTCACTCACTCACTCACTCACTCACTCACTCACTCACTCACTCACTCACTCACTCACTCACTCACTCACTCACTCACTCACTCACTCACTCACTCACTCACTCACTCACTCACTCACTCACTCACTCACTCACTCACTCACTCACTCACTCACTCACTCACTCACTCACTCACTCACTCACTCACTCACTCACTCACAGGTGGATCGTCGTTTCGGCCATTATCTACGCGAGGCTCAAGCTCAGTTGGCAAACGAAAGAAAACGGCTGGCGGCCGTGCGA
>OZ038448.1:21637746-21645264 GCA_964036265.1 Daptonema setosum
AGTTTTTTACAAAAAAATATTCTTTTTATTTGCCTCTCATGTTTACATGCAAAATCTACAAAATTTTAGTCTTACAACATATTTATTTTGTAGTTTCATTCCCGATTGAAAAGAATCCTCTCGTTTTTTGCAAGAAATGCATGACTCTTCAGCTCCGCTGAAGGAAAATTATCAATTCGAGCTTTTATAATTAAAAATAGCTTCTTCTACGTCAGACAGCAGTGAAACACCTAAAAGATGTCCAGACAACTTTATGTCACAGTTGGAACATTTTGGAAAATATTTTTGCCGTCGTCGTTGTTGTTGTTGTTGTTGTTGTTGTTGTTCTTGTTGTTCTTGTTGTTGTTGTTGTTGTTGTTGTTCTTGTTGGATTCATTCTTGTGGACCAAACACGTGTTTTTCATTATATGGAGGTGTAAAACGATATAACTTCCTTTCTGATTCCTCATACGCAAGGTATGTTCAAAGTTTTCTCGGGACTTTCATCGGGACGTGCATGCTTGTTATAAGCAGCAGCCAATATGGCTGCAACCGTCTATAGGGTGGACAATTGGTTATTAGAATGGGCACAAAAAGGTGATCAGTGTTTCTTCTATAAAACTGTATCTTGGATTTTGGGGTCAATTTTGGATTTTGACGGAATTCAACGTTTTTGAAAAAAAGACATGAAAAACACTTTTCCGTGATTCCAAAATCCAAAATTAAAAATTCAAATTCTGGATTAACAGAAATTTTTTTATTTTTTTTTATTTTTTCTCGTTTTTTACAAAAACGTTACAATCTAAAATTGACCCCAAAATCAAAGATTCAGTTTTATAGGGGAAACACTGATTACCTTCTGTGACCATTCTAATAACCAATTGTCCACCCTATACTTAACATGCTATGTAGTTATTATTAACGTGGCCTCGTTGTGCTATCATTATATCTGAAGAAATCTGGTCATAATTGTTGGTTGGTGATTTTCAGCCGGCAATAATGAGGACTGATTTTTAACCCTCGTATAGTAGTCACAACTGTTAAAAAGACAAAATTGGAATTTTTGAAAAAAAATGTAAGGAGTTTTGAGCAGAACTTCACTGTGGTAGCCAAGATCATGCAGGCATCGCAAAAAACATTCACAGAAGATTCATTATCCGATTGCCAGAATTTTTATTCAGGATCGGGTCAAAATACGATTTTGAAAATAGTCTGCAACAACGCATGAAAGTGGGAGGACCACTATTAAGTGTGTGCATATTTGCGCAACATGCGTACCATTTTTATTTGATTTGTTTTTTTTTAATTTTAAATTGTTTCGAGAAACAAAAAAAATTCAAAAATTATATATAAAAACTGGATATCAATCTAACAATCAACTGTGTATGTTGTAACATCCATAAAGTGGCTTACCTATAACACACCACAACACTTTATAGTTTATACCCACACGCAACAACGGGTAATTAAATGCAAAAAATCAAACTAGGGGCTGAAATAAGTATAACAACGAAAAATCCTGATTAAATCCGCCTTTCTGCTCATCGGTCTACCAATTTACCTCCGTTCAGCAAACTTGTCAGAGTGGCGGATCAACTGAACCAGTCAGCGGAAAAGAATTCTGAGAAAAAAAGCAGTTATTATCTAGAACTTTTCATAATTTTGTTGAAAAAAACTATAACTATTTTTTTCGTAACTTTCGTCCTGTTTCAGTAACCTCAACTCACCCATCCGCTGTCCGCGCGCGGGAACAAATTGATGCCTCAATTATTCCCATTATTGTTATGCAGCCAGCGCAGCAACAATAAATGTTTTTTTTATTTGCTTATTCGTTATTTATGTTGATTTTTATCAATCGTTATTGCTATGTAATTTTAGCAGATTTTTTTTTGTTAGAATCAAATATTGCTGATTGACTTTCGGGCTATTGAGTCACATCAAAGCGGTTTCTTTCTTATAATGCTCGTCCAATAATGATACACTTATGTAAAAAGTTTTATTATTATTATTAAGCTTCATTTTTACATCTCGGCTTTTTTTCTTGCATCTTCAGAACTCTACTCAAAGTTAAAGATTGTGAACTATTTTTCTTTTTTGTCATTCTAAATTAGAAAGCTCGTTTCCTTTTTACCCTTTCTTAGCTTTTCTAATAATTGGTAATGAAACGTGAAGTAAAGGAGCTTTTTCACACTCATTTTTACAATCTTCATGTTTTATTGATGCTGTTGTTGCTGTTGTTTATGCTGTTGTTGTTGTTGTTGTTGTCTAAAACAGGCTTGACAAAGAATCGGTAATACTGAATAATTTCAGGCTGCTTGACTCACAAACGTACATGTGTGTTGTCGTTTACCAGTTCATCGAAATCTGTTGTTGTTGTTGTTTTTGTTGTTGTTGTATTTTCTCGTCGTTTACCAGTTCTTTGAAATTTTTCTGTTGTTGTTGTTCTTATTGTTGCTCTGAGCTACGTTTTTCTGACAACTCTGTTAATCCAGTACAATGAAGTGAGTGAAAAATTCCGAGATAATGTTCCACTGAAGTTTTATTCTTATGAATCGCGAAAAATTTCCAATTTTTGTTCAACTTTCGTAAACACAAAAAAGTATTTGCTCATCAGGTTAGGGTACGTTTATAGTCTTTCCTGGACTTTCCCAGGAAACAGTTGTCATAACCATAAGCAGCGACCAATGTGGCTGCTACTGCTATAGCAAAGCGTGTTAAATTGTGAAACATCACGTTACCCGGGAAAGCCCAGGGGAAACTATAAACGTACCCTTAACATGTTTTATTGACTTAATCCGCCACTGCGAAATCGGGAATCTAGTTTTCATTGGTCACTCGAGTATATGTATTAACGTGTTGACTGACTGGTTGATTGACAACTGACTGACTGAACGCCAACACCGCCTACGGAATATTTAAACTGTTATTTATGTTGACTGACTGAATGACTGACAGACTGACTGATGGGTTGAGTGCCTGACTGACTGTTTGACTGACTGACTGACTGACTAACTGATTGACTGACTGCCAGACTGATTGACTAATACAATCCAATGAACAACTAATATTGTTACATGAATCTGACTCACTGACTAACTCACTCACTCACTCAGTCACTCATTCATTCACTCACTCACTCATTTACTCTCTCACTCACTCACTCACTCACTCACTCACTCACTCACTCACTCACTCACTCACTCACTCACTCACTCACTCACTCACTCACTCACTCACTCACTCACTCACTCACTCACTCACTCACTCACTCACTCACTCACTCACTCACTCACTCACTCACTCACTCACTCACTCACTCACTCACTCACTCACTCACTCACTCACTCACTCACTCACTCACTCACTCACTCACTCACTCACTCACTCACTCACTCACTCACTCACTCACTCACTCACTCACTCACTCACTCACTCACTCACTCACTCACTCACTCACTCACTCACTCACTCACTCCCTTACTCACTCACTGACTCATTCACTCACTGACTGAACACCACTCAAAGATCTACTAAACTGTTATATTGACTAAACACACACACAGAGATAAAACACGTGCGATAAAATCAGGTTAGTTCGGTCGGATATGTGGATCAAAGACGTTTTGTGTCTGTCAGTCAATCAGTCAGTCAGTCAGTCAATGACGGGATAAAACGGTTATTGCACCAGTTATATAATAACAGTGACGTAACAGTTTGAGATTTGGTTATGTAGGTGGGATTTTGAATATCTTTCTCTAATCCACATTGTTCAGGAAACCTTTATTTTTCCTCTGTGATGTTCAAATCAATTTGAAGAGAGAGAATTTTCAGTGACACTGGCGGACGAGAAGGAAAGGGAAAAGTAATATTCCCCCTTTTTGGCATTTTCAAAATGTCAAAATTGTTCACAACCAGTAGCGGACGAGAAGGGGAGGGAAAAGTGGAATTCCCCCCTCTTTGGAATTTTCAAAAAGTATAGTTTGTTCCCTAATGTGTAGATAAAATGACCTGAAAACTGCCAATTCCCCCCTCTTTGGGAAAACTCCCCTCCCTTTGGAGATTTAGCTCATCCGCCAGTGTTCACAACGGTGTAGTTAAAAAGGCCTGAAAACTGGCTATTCCCCTCTCTTTGACGAAATCCCCCCCCCCCCCCCTTTATAGGTTTGGCTCGTCCGTAAGCGGGTGAAGCGTTCATTCTTTCAGGTTGTTTTATTAATTTTTTCAGATATATTTTTTATGTTTTATTAATTATTTTCAGATATATTTTTTTGTTTTTTTTATTTTTTTCCCTATATTCAGAAAATATACTTTGTAGGAGTGACTTCAGTTTTATGTATGTAAATATGTATTACAATCTATATGCCAACAAGGCCGGATTAACTTGTGACGTAGAAACATACTTTTGCAACCTGTTTTTGTGTGTGTGGGGAGGATTAATCTACATATTTTTATACAAAGACTTTCCACATCAATATTCAAACTGTCCCAAGATGCGTTGTCAAACCATTGCGTTTTATTATATCTCTATCCACTAGCGGACGAGAAAGGGTGGGAAAAGGGTGGGGATAATCCCCCCTCTTTGGTGTTTTCAAAAAGTTACCGTAGGTTTAGGTACAACGGCCTGAAAGCTGTCAATTCCTCCCTCTTTGATGAAATTCCGCTCTTTTTGGAGAGGATTAGCTCGTCCGCCAGTGGCTTGATCATCATGTGGAAAACTGAACACGTACCACGGTTTTTGGTCACCGGACACACTGGCGGACGAAGGGGCTAATCCTCCAAATTGAGGGTAATTTCCTCAAAGATGGGGAGTTGGCAATTTTCAGATAATTTCACCTACACCTTAGGGAAAAAATTTTACTTTTAGAAAACGCCAAAGAGGGAGGGGGGAATTCCACTTTTCCCACCCCTTATCGTCCGCTAGTGACCGGACATGTGACAAACGGTAATTGAATTTTGGGATTGTATGGCTTGTACTATGTACGTACACAACAACAAAAACAACAACAACAACAACAACAAAAACAACAACAACAACAACAACAAAAACAACAACAAAAACAACAACAACAACAACAACAACAACAACAACAACAACAACAACAACAACAACAACAACAACAACAACAACAACAACAACAACAACAACAACAACAACAACAACAACAACAACAACAACAACAACAACAACAACAACAACAACAACAACAACAACAACAACAACAACAACAACAACAACAACAAAAACAAAAACAACAACAAAAACAAAAACAACAACAACAACAACAACAACAACAACAACAACAACAACAACAACAACAACAACAACTGTATTATGAACATCCTATCAAATGTTCAAGACAACCGAACTACTGGCGGACGAGCCAAACTTCCAAAGAGAGGAGAATCTCTTCAAAAAGAGGGGAATCGGCAGAAATTATATCATTTTACCTTTATTTTAAGGAAGAAACTATACTTTTTGAAACAGCCACGGAGGGGGAATTCCATCTTTTCCTCCCCTTCTCGTCCGCTAGTGAACCGAACCACTAAACACTGTGGTACATATTTGGCAAAATCATGGAAATCGTAGGTGAATTTAATTTTAAAAACATTTGTACGACCGCCATTGTATGGTGCATGCTGGTGTATTCATGAACTGATTTAGTCATTCACATAATCATAAAATGAAAAATAGTAGATAAAAATTTCATTTAACATTGATTGTTTTTCCACAACTGTACTTTTAGAGTTTCCAAAAAAAAATTCCGAAAATTTGCCACGCTCACAGCCAATCAGCGAAGAGCATCCACTTGCTGAAGCTTTGCGCGCACTCGCCAAAGCTTCGGCGAATCTGCCAGTGGCTTGATCATCATGTGCCATGTGTCCTTAAAATACATGGGTTCCACTGGCAGATGAGTAGATCCTCCAAAAGCAGGGACACCTTTGAAGATGAGGCAGTTTCGAGGGCATTTTGGCTGCCCGTTAAGGAACGAATGCAAATTTTTTAAACTTCTGAAGAGGGGTAATTCCACTTTTTCATTCTTCCCTCGGTCTCTAGTGATTCCGAGTTTATTCAGGCTCGATGATTTGTGCTTCAGCCCACTAACGGACGAGCTAGTCCTCTGAAGGGAGATGAACTTAGTCAAAGAGGGGGAAGTGGCAGTTTTCAAGCCTTTTTACCCACAAAGTTTACTTTTTGAAACCGCCAAAGAGAGAGGAAGTCCACTTTTCCCTCCCCTTCTCGTCCTCTAGCTACATTAGCTTAGGCCGTTCGCACAAAATTAATTTGATTTCCAATTTCCAAAATAGCTTTTTCGTGGCTCGTTCACGAAATCCTGACTCATTCTTTGTGGATTTCTTAGTGATAAATTGACAGAATCCAAAATTCTTTACTTTTAGCCAATTTTAGACGACCTACGACCTTAGCCGTAGAGAAATTAATAAGCACGAAAATAATTTCTTGGTACTAAATTCAAATTCTGGAATTCAGTGCCACTTAATTTTCAGGCGACAAATTCAAAAGTGGCACTTTTAAAATGGAAAAAAAATTAAGTGGCACCTAAAAAGTACTTTTAAATTAAGTCCCCCAGCCCTGCTTATACAATTAATTTGTAAAGTTATAAGTCTGTTGATTATTTATCTTCTAGGGAAATTTCCCTTTAATATCCATTGAGATTGTTTTTTTTCTCTTCGTTTACAGCACGTTTTGGCAATTGGCACAGTGTATTACTGACTCATTTGCTCATTGTTATGCTTGAAAAAAAGAAACAACTGAGTTTGCAGTAGATTCAAAATGTGGGACTTTTGTTAGAAAATGTTTCGATTTCGTACTATTATACGTGAGAATGAATTCGTGTTAATTCCAATGGTCTCCTATTTTCCCCCAAAACTCTCCTACTGAACAGCACAAAAAATGTGCACCAGCCTTTATTTAGGTGGATTCATAATCGAAACTTTTTCGGAACTTTGAATCAGAAGAACTTGTCATAACCAAACGTATCGGAGCGTCGTGAAAAATCCCGAAAAAAGTTTCAACTCAACTATGGAGTCACCTTCTCGGATTTTTTTACCTCGGGGCTGCGGAAATTGAGTCATATTGACTAATTTTTGTTGTTGTAAAATAAAGCAGGATGTAAAGATTTGTGGTTGTTGTTCTTTATGTTCTGGTTTTTATGGGAATTTTTTATGGGAATTTTTTATGGTGATTTTTATGGTGATTTTTATGGTGATTTTTTATGGTGATGTTTATGGTGATTTTTTTACTGCATGGGGAATTTCGTCGAAGAGGGGGAATTGGCGATTTTCAGGTCAGTTTACGTTTAACTTTAGGGAACAACTTCTGGAAAACGCCAAAAAGGGGGGAATTCCGGTTTTCCCACCCCCTCTCGTCCGCTAGTGTAAGGGATGATTAACTCGCTTGTTTATTTCGGATTCGCGAACAAAACAAATTTTAATTTCGCTCAGTATTTTAGCGACTAAATTAATACCCAAATGCGCAATTTGCAGGTATTTTTCGTTTGACTGAATGCTCTTTATCACTCG
>OZ038448.1:21645464-21650464 GCA_964036265.1 Daptonema setosum
TCATTTTTTTTAATTTTCCAATTAGAATTACGTTTCGATTGATGGTGTGTCACATTTTCAGAAATCAATTGATTTTGATATTTTGTGCTGATTTGTCAATTTCAAGCAGTAATACGGATCTGAAAAAGGGATGGTTTCCAACTACTGTATGTAAATTACCGTATGGCGCACGGAAATCAACCGAAATGTTTTCATAGCAAAGTTAAGAGTTTGAAAAAATTTCATCTTTGATAAAACAGTTAGTATATATGGTAAAAATCAGTAAAATTAAGCAAATATAATTAATATCTGTTATTCTCCAGCCGTTCAGTCAGTGAGTCAGTGAGTCAGTCAGTGAGTCAGTCAATCAGTCAGTCAGTCAGTCAGTCAGTCAGTCAGTCAGTCAGTCAGTCAGTCAGTCAGTCAGTCAGTCAGTCAGTCAGTCAGTCAGACAGTCAGTCAGTCAGTCATTCAGTCAGTCCGTCAGTCAGTCAGTCAGTCAGTCAGTCAGTCAGGCAATCACAAGCTATCATCTAATCCGATTTTCAATTGTTCTGATTAGGTTAATTCCATGAAATAAAATTGTCAGGTAGATAAGTGGATTAGCATGCTCTATTAAATAGCGTAGAAATTCCTATTATATGACGTGATCACGTGACCTTGAAAAGGAGGGATAATCCATCTTTTATTGTGTACGGCATTCACTAGCAGCCGAGAAGGGGAGAATAGTTGAATTCCCCCCTCTTTGGCGGTTACAAAAAGTGAAGCTTGTTCCTTTAGGTGTCGGTGAAATCACCTGATTTCTGACAAATTCTCCCCTCTTTGGGAAGATTCCCCTCCTTTTGGAGGGTTGACTCGTCCGCCACTGCGATGGCATTCCCACTTGATTGGGATATAAAAATTGAATGCCCGCCATTGGATTCACTAGCGGACGAGAAGGAGAGGGAAGAGTGGAATTCCCCCCTCTTTGGCGATTTCAAAAAGTCAAATTTGTTCCCTGAGGTGTAGGTAAACTGGTCATAAAACTGCCAATTCCCCCCTCTTTGGTGATATTCCCCTCCCTTTGAATAAATAACTTGTCCGCCAGTGATTGGATTACAATCGAGTGGGAAAGATAGTTATTTTTGAACGACTTTTACGTGATGAAAGAGCTACAAACCTAAAAAACTAAATTTTAGAAAATGTTCCAGCGATTCAGTAAGTTAATAACCAGTCATTATGTAGTTGATAAAATTTTGTGAGTACATGAGACCAAGTTTTTATAAACCAATTATTTATAAACTTAACTAGTGAGCGCTGTAATCTCCCTGAGGAGGCCTAAGCAACTTTATTAGGAACGTTGTCGGAGGCAAGGCCGAAACAACGTTTAGTTTTCATTTTCTCTTTTATAAGTTAGCAAACATAATTTTACAGAAAATAAACTAGATTTTTGATTTTACAAATTAAAACAAATTTTGTTAATAACTCTAGTTTTTGCTTTACTTATCCTATACGAAAAAAACGATTTTAATTGCATTCCTCAATAAATATGATTGTTATTATTATTGTTCGCTATTATTATCCTAAAACACTTAGTATTAGAAAATGTTCCACCGAATCAGTAAGTTAATAACCAATCATTATGCAGTTGGTACATTTTTTGCAGTTACGTGGCAAACGTTACTATGCGATATATGGAAAAAAGTTTAAATCCAACCAAAACATAATTTTTCGTCTTAGTACAAGTTTTTTAACAATAGTAAATTTTTCTTCTAGAGCGGAGGACAATACAGTCAATTTACTCTTTTGATGATTAAAATTTTTTAATTTGTTCTCAAGCTGTGATCAAAATGATCTTTTAAGGGTTGAAAACTTCCTTTTTAGTTAAATTCCCTTACATTTGGACATTTTTGGTCTTTCGCCCGATTTTCCGGAAAACACATTGAATTAGGTAAGAAAAACACATTGAATTAGGTAAGAAACACCAACTGAGAAGTGAGAACAGGTTTTTATTCACACCACAATTTCCACTTTTATGACGTGTTTCCAAATAGACTTGTTTTTGATGCAACCTTTTTATACAATGAAATAAATTGTATTATTATACTATGGGTTCAATCAAACTTTGAGAAAATGTTCTACGATTCCTAAGTATTTCTTGAATGGCTTAGGGTGCTTTCAGAGTAAACAGGAAAGTAAAAAAGAAAGTAAAATAGAAAGAAACAGTCTCATTAAATTGTGAAACATTTCATCGAAGAACAGTTCCCTTGAACAAAAAAAAAGTTTTCACTCAAATGTTTTACAGATTATTTACTCTTTATTTTTCATTTTCCTCTCTTTTTTACTTTCCTTTTTACTCTGAAAGCACCCTAAGGAATTGTATGAACTCTGGTATGTCTCGATAATGATCACTTCCACTGGATCAAAAGACTGAATTAACAGGCGCCAAATTTTTGAAAAACTCATCCATGTGTGAAATTTACAGCCATTTACTATTCCAGTTATTTATTTGTTTATTTCTTTATTTAATGGTTCGGAAATCAATAGACACTGGTTTAGAGAGAGTGTCATAAATAACAATAAGACAACAAATAACCAATAGTATCCGAGAGGTTTACAAAACAGGTTATTAAATTTACTTTACAAATCCAAGACTTTGACAATGTGAGAAGATTCTGGAATAATATGTAATGTATTATAGCTTAGTCATCTTGTAAATAAAAAATATGTTTATTCACCCCTTTACTGTAAGTTGTCCAATTTTGTCATCGAAAATTTGAACGGCAACCGATAAAATTTCAAATTCAAATGGCGCGCCGAAAAATTTCTGAGCAACGAGAAACTCGAGAAATTTTTGTCTCATGTTCGAATCAAAATGCTGTTAAGTTTAGGTTGAACTTAAAAAACCTAATTCAACCTACATAGGTTAGACAGTATAGGTTATTATGTATTTAATTGTGATTTTACTTGGTTCTTATGCTCTCGAACTGCATTCGGTTTTCCCATTTTTATATTACATGCGTTTTTTTGAATAATGAAATAAATTCCTTGGTTTGAAATGTGTGGGAAGATGATTTCCCAGAACCAAAAGTAAACAAATCTGGCTATAATTTTCGATTTAAAATGGTTTTCGTAATGAAATGAAATAAATTCATGAGTTCTATAAAAATTCATGCGAACACAGTCATAAACAACCTACACAATACCATTAACAGTAACTTTTTACAAAAGTACAATTTTCACAAAAATATCTTGGTTCTTCATATTAGACGTTTGATAATCAAATATCGTCGGTTTCATCAACAGTGTTGGTTTAAAATTTGATAATGAAACAGTAATTGGTGCAAAGCAAAAAGATGAAAAAAAAAGAGAAACACAAGTCATCATAACAAGTAGTTTGTCTACTTGAACACATTCAACGTGAAACTCATTTTTCATAAATATTTCTTTCTAATGCAGTTTACCAATCAGCAAGCAGTTAACACTTGATAATGAGACTGATTTGAACGCACTTTTGAACATTTTGGCTCAGAAGATTAATCAGCTCGCACTGTGCAATTTTGCCGACAAAGATTACATTTGTCAATTTTGCTTAAGTCAACTACTGATCTGCATTTGTATGCCCATGCCTAGAAAAAATTTCCGGACTTTCAAATTCAGTCATCTATTCAAAAGTGAATGCTATATTCTTTGCGTAAATTGTTCTACACGCACTGGAGACAAACTTTCATTTTCTCCATCTGCTTCACAGATTACTATGTTTCTTCCTATACATATTTGTCGGGTCATAAAAAAAGGAAAACATCGCCTCCATCGAGAAAATTATGTATGTAGTGAGCAAAATGTAAGTCTGATCGGGTTAGAGCGCATGGTTGGGTGAAATAAAGGTTAACTTTAACTCGAACTGAGTAGTAAAAAATTTCAGTTTTGAACATAAATTTTTCACTTCCAAGAATATTACTGTAACTAAACAAGCTTCGTTATTGAGATAATTTTTCCATAAGCTTGATTAGGTATCATAAGTTATACATAATAAGCAGTTCATAAATTCATGGCTGAAAACGTGAATGCAAGGATTTCGCACCACAAAACAAGTATGAGAAACGTGAACATAAGTTTTCGTATTTCACGTTTCACAGTCTTTTTTTTCAGGGTGCTTCCAGAGTAAAAATGAAAGCAAAATAGAAGGAAAGGGAGTCATTAACATGTGACACAATTGAGTGAAAACGTTTAATTTTTCACCTGGAAACATTTGTTCGATGAAATATTTTTCAGTTAAAAACGATTATTTTCCTTCCCATTTTACTTTGAAAACACGGGGTCTCTTAAACCCACCGAAAATCATGTCACCGAATTTCCCCGGTGAACACCCTTAGGGTGCTTTCAGAGTAAAAAGGAAAGTAAAAAAGAAAGTAAAACGGAAAGTAAAATCTGTAAACCTATTGACTGAAAATTCAATTTTGTTCCCGAAGATATTTTTTTTTGTCAATTGGTTTACAGATTTTACTTTCCGTTTTACTTTCCTTTTTACTCTGAAACCACCCTTACAAATTGTTATTTTTGTGTTTTTAGGAAGTTTTTTTGAAGGGTAGGATAATTGGAACCAAAAAGAGAGCTGAATGAAATGGAGATTAAATGTATTTGAAACATTCGGTTCAGAAAACAGGTCTGACGTTCAATACAATTGATCGTCCGTCAGTCAGTCAGCATTTCAGTCAGTCGGTCAGTGAGTCAGTCACTCACTCAATCCATACACAATTAACAAAACTTTCTCTATCTAATAAGCGCAATAAACAAAATGAAGTAAATGAAATATATAATATTTACTGACGATGACTCAATGATTCTAAAAAACACTTCAGTGAGGTCAGAAAAACATCATATTTTTTTGTCAGTCAGTCATTTATCATGAAAAACAGATTGATAGTTTTGTTCACTACTATCAAATCCGTGATATTCAATACATACGAAAAATTTTTTTTTATAAAAAGTGAGAACGATGAGCGATATTAATTTAGTTTATTTTTGGGGGGGGGGCCTAC
>OZ038448.1:21655464-21687539 GCA_964036265.1 Daptonema setosum
CCGTCATTTTCAACAGAAGCGTTTTTGCGCCTTATTGGAAAAGGTTATTATTACGGAACAATTATAATGAAGCCGTTTCATTCTTCTTTTAACTAAGTAGCGCTGGTGGCCCAATACGTTTAGATTTTGTGGTGACCCAGGTTTAAATGGAAATTTCGGCTTTTTCTTGATCTTTCCACCAAACAGTCAGCAAATAAGCATGTATTCGATCTAGAAAAAAACTATTTGACCAACCAGTTCGTTAAGATCGCGACTGCTGTTAGCGGAGGCGAGCACGTCCGGTTGGGCCTGCAACAGTTAAGCTGGCTCTTTGGCTGTCACCTGTTGGACAGGTGACCGATGCCGTTCCTGCAGTACAACCAAAAAATTGAATTAATTAGCAAAACACAAAAAGCCTAAACAGCTTAATTTCCGCTCCTGAGGAAGACTAGCGGACGACAGAAGAACGCAAAAGTGGGATTCCCCCTTCTTTGGTGATTTCAATAGAGTTCGTCAGATTTGTTAATTAAGACAAATTGTTTCTTAACCTTTTTTTGTCTTGTTTTGTTTTCAATTTTCCCTAAAAACCAGAAAACATCTTTAAAACAATTTTAAATGAACATTTATGTAGTTAGAAATGTACGTTTCGAAGTGAAAGGTACAATTTTTGTATCATTTGTTGTAGCGTTAGACATATTGAACAGAAACTCGAAAGTCCAATTACCTATCCCTAATGATTTACCACCAATAAACCTAAAAAACTGTAGACCGTTTTTTGCTCGTTCTAGCTAAAAATTCTTATTATAAGGTATAAACATCACATAAACCGTTTTTTCACGTTTTAACCAAGAAAATTCACCCAGAAAACTGAATTTTCTTTTACAAAGAGTCTCACAGCCAAATTTGTTTAAAAAATGACCCTAAAATCGAGTTTTCTAAACCGGGTTTCTAAGATGATTTTCTCAAAAAATTTGAGTCGGGAGGGGGGAAGGAGGGGGCAGGCGACCTAAATTTTTGTCTTGGGGGAGGGGTGGTAGGCTACCCGTCCGCCCTGAAAAGGGGGGGGGAACTCCTTCACTCCAGCGGCTGCTCTCCACTAACCGACAATATCAAATCCACCGGGCTGCATTCGAATCAACTGTCGGATATTATGGCAGATTCAATCCGGATCGAAAACACCATCAACCGGCTTGGTCTGGCTACGAAACTTCATGGCCGGATCCTGCGCCCGTGGACTGGCGTTTGGTGAACTAGACTGAAAAAATTTTGTATGTAGTTATTTTATATTAAAATGTCATACTTTTTATCACATCGACATCACAATATATAACTTCATTCCAATTTCTCCTTTCTATACTTTAAACGAATTAAATACACGTGTGGAATGTAACTTAAAAAAATTACCTGGTCTTTACTCTCTATTTCCTTACTCTGGTGGCAATATAAGCAGTCGGGCTTTCATCAGGAAATTCCTAAGCGAATCTCCAATGGGAATCCAGATCTTATTGATTACTTATCGAATGCTGCTAAGAATCCTATAACGAAAAATTTATTCAAAAAACTGAAACCTTGTTTCCCCGTTTATATCTTCCACCACCGCTTTACCGTTGGTTTCAACTGTCAAAACGAAGGGTTTCGAGACGGTTTCAGTTACGAAAAGTTTCGGCTGCAACTGGAATATAAAAGCTCGCTAACCAATGAGATTTGCTCTTCATGGTCATCGGCCGTGGCTGGCAGCGGACACCGTCTGAGGTGATGAACGAAGTTGTCGGCATTATCATCAGCACGACTTCCGATGATTAATACCACGCGAACACTCACTCCACCTGCAATGAAAAAAAATTTAATTTAGCTTTTTCGGGTAATTTATATCGGGCACTATCGGACGAGAAGGGGTAGGAAAAGTGGCCTCTCCCCTCTTCGGCGTTTTCAAATAGTATAATATGCTCTCAAGGTCAGAATTGCCAGTTCTCCCTTCTTTGACGAAATTCCCCTCCCTTTGGAGTATTGGCTCATCCGCCAGTGCTAGACATGAATAAAAAAATTAGATAGGTTATAATTTATATGAAAATTTTCACCCACTAGTTGTTATAGGAATACCGTGATAAGTTTAGTGACCAAAAAAATTATGATGTAATGACACTGGTGTGTTATGACCATGAGTCCGGATTTCACATAAATGTGTGAGCGCTTAAAGTTCTACGATAGCACCTCAAGTATTTTCCAATACGGTTCAAGTACCATAATTTCGGAAGCGACCCACAGACATTCCCTAAATCTGCTGAACCGAGTAAAAAAGCGACCAACTTCTTCAGATCTGGGGGAGCATCAACGGTGTCGAGAGCCAAGCAACGGAGGGTGTCGCGTCCGGTAGTGTACCGGTAATGCACTGGGCCATGATACGCTCAGCGACGGCAGGGGTCATGGGCACCTTCTGGCCACCAACACGCACGCTCGTGCAGCGACCGAGCACACCTGGTGAATAAATCAATATTATATAAAACACATAGAAAATGCAAATATAACTTTGTAAACTACCTTTAAGTGACCTATAACTTTTTAGCAATACATCAAGTTTCATGAAGTTTTACAACTTATTAAGCTTGAATTTATTGGGTAATTCCCTGAAAGGAGCTCCCACCAATTCACAACGTCGAAAACGGAACGGTACGTTTACAGAACGTGTTGAACTAAGACGTGCTTAACAATAACAGCATAGCTAACTTCCACTTAAGACTGAGCCACGTTGTTAATTCTCTCGTGTAAATGGATCAACAAAATATAAAAAAATCAGGAAAGTTAACCTTCGGGTGCGCCCTTGATGAAGAGCTTGTTGGAGGCGCCGGCCTTGGTGGGCGAGCAGTAGGCGGACATGGATTTGCGGTCACGGGAGAACTCCAGGGTGCACTCCTGTAATCAAATCATAAACAGTTGACTAATCAGTCATCAAATTCTTATCAATTTTATAAAGCAAATATCCTAACCGTCGACTGCTTTTCTTAAAAAAAAAAAGTAATAATCTGATACCTACTAGCCTACCACTTTTTATCATCATTACATAGTCCAAAATGAATCAGTCCCCACAAAAATTTGTCGGTCGTGCCACCTTTTTTGTCGATGCACTATTCGTTTTTCAATTAATTCAAGCTACACGTAACCAATTAAGAACGTTTTAGTGTTACGTGAAAGAGTAAAAACTTTTCTTTAATTTGCTGACAACTTTTTTTTCAATTTCGTCAAAAATAACTCGTAAATTTCAAGAAACGAATATTGCATCGACAAAAATATTGCTACAGATGAAACATCATTTGAGAAACAGTAATTCCTTTTGGACTATGTTACTAGTAGCGGAACGCGGGGAAACCTGTCTCATCAACATCAAAACCGCTATTGAATACATCACGAATGATTTATGGTACTGAATTCATTTCAACGAAAGCCTAAGCTATCTCAACCCACAACCGACCTTCTTCCACATGGACTGGATGACACGGTTGCAGGTGTGGCCAAGATCGCGGGCGGACAGACCAGATTTGGAGGTGCCGTACACGTTCATCTTCTCAACCAGCACGGTCAGGGCGGTCTCGGTGGCCTCGCCGACCTTCTCGTAGGCCTTCTTCGTCTGAAATCAACAAACATTGATAAAAAAATATAATACTTTTCTAATTTCTATAACAATTTATAATAAATTTCAATTTCCAATAACGAATTTCCTTAACTAGATACACAAATTCATAATCTTTTATTAAGTCATTTTTCTCTTGAATATTTTTCACTGAAAACATGCGCAAGATCTGTCGAATGAATTCGCGACACCGTTTTCATAATAAGGGAAAGACGGATTTGTTATTGGGATTGACCGTTATTTCATTATGTGACTTGGTATTCATCGTTGCCATTATGGTGCGAAAGATGAAATTAACTTGGAATTTGGAAAGTAATTCTTCTTAATACTTAGTGTCAAATAAAAGCGAACGTCGTTGTAGTCGAGCTGTGAGTCGTTGCAGAGTGAGCAGATGGTGGCCAGTTCAGTCAGAGCCTCGAATTCACCGGTGGTCGGGTTGATGCTGCGGCCGTTATGCGAACTAAACAAAACACAAAACTCATCATCTTCATTTTTCTCACTCTCTCTCACTAATTCAATGTAC
This sequence comes from Daptonema setosum, assembly GCA_964036265.1. Classification (NCBI taxonomy): domain Eukaryota; kingdom Metazoa; phylum Nematoda; class Chromadorea; order Monhysterida; family Xyalidae; genus Daptonema; species Daptonema setosum. Next base: position 21,659,592 of record OZ038448.1, read on the forward strand.
TTTGTAATTTGTCAGACCAATCCCATATCATCATCGACTCGATACTATCCAAAACCCAATGAAAAATGGCCGATTTTGTACCGCGTTCATATTCGGTTGAACTCAATCAAACCACAAAATATCCATTACAAAAACCGAATAAAAATGAATAAAATAAAATAAAAGTGACAACGAACACGGTGCCGGAGGGTTCGTAGGTGGATCCGGAGATGTCGAACTCGTGGAAGCTGATGGATCCGGCGTCGGCCTTCTCGGTGACGAACATCTTGCAGACGGACATCTGGTTGGTGGTCAGGGTACCGGTCTTATCGGAGCAGATAACCGAGGTACATCCAAGGGTCTCCACAGACGGCAGCGAGCGGACAATGGCGTTCTTCTTGGCCATACGGCGGGTGCCTGAATCAATGGTACTTGATTGCATGTACTCATCGCAATTCATTTTGTACTCACATGTATCCAGTCAATTCATTCATTGTACCACCAAACAAATAACAAAAGATTATCAGGTCTCGTCAAATTTAGTGTTATTTCTGACTCCGACTCTCATTAAAACATTCCAAGACACAAATTAAATTTCCAATCAAAATCAGTTATAATTTTTAATAAATAAAATGCCGAACCGAGAGCCAGGCAGGTGGTGATGACAGCGGGCAGACCCTCAGGGATGGCAGCGACGGCCAGGGCGACGGCGATCTTGAAGTAGTAGACGGCACCCTTGATCCATGAACCGCCGTGGCAGGGGTCGTTGAAGTGACCGATGTTGATGGCCCAGACAGCCACGCAGATGACCGAGATGACCTGCACATTTCACCAATAATTATTATCAAATATTTAAATCTTTATACTTTTTATGATTAAGTTCATTCAGCTGAAATTCATGGGAATCAGTCCCGACCCGATTGAAAATAAACAAAAACAGCCACTAATGGTAAGCAGAGGCGGGCCGCTGGGGGGGGGATTTACCCCCCCACTTTTCAGGGTCGGCGGGTAGCCTACCCCCTCCTCTAGACAAAAATTTAGGTCGCCTACCCCCTCCCCCCGACTAAAAATTTTTGAGAAAATCGGCCTCAAAACCTCGATTTTTTATGCTCATTTTCAAACAAATTTGGTTGTGAGAATTTTTTTGAACAAACACGGTTTCTGGGTCATTTTTTCGGTTAAAACATGAAAAACCAGTTCATGTGATGTTTATACCCAATAATAGAAGATTTTTTTTGCAAAAACAAACAAAAACAGGGCTTTTTTGCGAATTTTTTTTCCTACCCCCCCCCCCCCCCCACTTTTCGGACAGGGCGGGTAGGACGGGATTTTCGGTCGGCTACCCCCCACCCCCTGCAAAACGCCAAAAAACCCGGCCCACCCCTGATGGTAAGCATATGCCATCAATAGGTTTCCTTTACAAAATGGTTTTCCCATAAAACCAATAAAACACAAAAAAAACTTCAAAGTCAAAAATACTTACGTAAAAATAGCAGAGTTGATTTTCTGATAAATAGTACCAACCTTGGACAGCTGCTCACCGAATTCGTCGAGTTTCTGCTGGAGGAGAGTTCGCTCGGCCTCGGTCACAACCATCGATTGCCGGATCTTGCCGATTTCAGTCTTGAGTCTGATTTCAGCCGACGTCAGTGCCCATGACAACACCGCGGGCTTTGCCGGCCGACACGTTGTTGCCCTAAAAGTCGGTGGAACGATAAAAAAAATCCCTAATGAACCGTTATTTCACTAGATGAGTGGTATAAACTTTACGATTGTGGTATATAACGGGATAAATTAGACTTTCGAACTAACGTCCACACTAACTTTCTACAGAGAAGAGAATTATCTTGGAAAACTCGACGAATTTTACGTCATACAATGTGGCGAAAATGATGATAAACAAACAGAGTTCTTTTTGTTCTGGTTGAGGGCGCGGCGTCGGTGTGCTTGATGATGGAGACGGACTCGCCGGTCAGAATCGACTGGTCAATACGCAGGGTCGTCGAGAAGATCTTCATGAGACGCAGATCGGCCGGGATCTTGTCACCGACTGGAAGTAACATTTTAGTTGTTATTATTAGTTAATGCCTCATTTTATATCTAATATTGCTTTTCCATTACATTAGAATGAAAAAAATCACCGTCATAAACCACGAATTGGAATTCACATTCTTGACCAATATCAACCTGATTAAGCATGGTATTATACCCAGCATATTTTTTTACTAAGATCAATTTATTGGTCCGTAAAGGTACACTAGCGGACGAGAAGGGGTGGGAAAAGTGGAATTCCCCCCTCTTTGGTGTTTCCAAAAAGTGCAATTTCTTGTCTGTGATGTAGGTGAAATGGCCTGAAAACTGCCAATTCCCCTTTCTTTGGAGAAATTCCCCTCCCTTTGGAGGAGTAGCTCGTCCGCCAGTGGATCCGTAAAAAATCCTGAAGATTTTTCTATTGAGCTGAGTCTATAGTGTTAAAGAATAGACCCGGCTCAATAAAATAATCCTGGGATTTATTTTTAGATCAGACTCAGATCACAAACGTGATCTGGGTTCAAAATTTAATCTGGGTGGGTCGATCGTCGTACGAATATGATCTTCTTATCAACACTGGCGGACGAGGCAAACCTCCATAGGGAGGGAAAATTTTACCAAAGAGGGGGGAAGCCACAGAAATTAGGCTTTTAAAGGTCAAATTATGATTTTTTTTTTCGAAAACTCCATAGAGAAGGGAATTCAACTTTTCCCACCCCTTCTCGTCCGCTGGTGCCTTACCAAAATTCCCAAGAAAAAATTCCCAACCAATTCGGCCTGCATGCCGGTCATGCGTTTCTTCATCAGATCGGCGGTTTGTACGATCGCATCCAGCCGTTTGTTCTTGTGATTCCAGACCTCGTCCAGAAGACGGCGGATGCTGAAAAACAGAAGGAGAGTGAGTGAGTGAAATGAGTGAGTTAGTGAGAGGGTGAATGAAAATGAAGTGTGAATTCCGGGAACATTTTCAACCATTCACGTTCATTATGCTCATACTGGTGATGAGAAAAAATTAAACTAACGAAATTTTTCCATTTCGGTTCCGGAAAATCAGAAAAAACAGTGAGCATGACTAACGTGGTGATGTCCTGCGCCATATTTTCATTGAGGCCGGCACCCGCCGCCGGACTCGCATCGCCGCTCGAGTTCAAGTCGATCGTCGCGCCGTACCGAACTTGTTCCTTCAGTTTGAGGTTGTCACGCTGAAAATACAGGTTGTCACACTTGAGAGGCTTTGAAAGGGTACATTCTGTCACGCTGAAAATATGTGGTTCGCCAAAACAAGGTTTTGATGAACTAAAATTGAAGTAGTAATGATTGATTATTTGACCCCAAAAATGATGAAAAATACATGAAAGAAGCTCATTTAATATTGGGAATAGACTAGACGTTAAAAGATTGATGTCGTACATACGTGGACTCTAGAAATTATAAATCAGGATCAAAGAAAATAATCAATGAACCAATCAGAACAAGCACTGACAATCATTCTAATATTGCCAATAAAATAAGAAAAATACCTTGAGATCGACAATAGCCTTGTTCAGGGACTCCAGCGACGACCGGTTTGAGTTTTCCTGCGCCTGCATCATCTTCTCCGCGTTCAACTTGTCCTGCAGTTGTTGCTCCAGATCCTGAAACATCAAATTACAGTCAGATCAGTAACTTACAAAATATGCGAAGGCAAAGAGTGGGATAAAAAATTTCAGTTGAAAGTTGATTGTAGAAATTCGAAGAGGAAAGTTGAACGAATGAATGAGAAATTTAAAGTGGGGAGTCACACGCAAGAATAAACAAATTCATGTCAGTTCAATGAAACTTAAAAATGATTGAAATTGAATACTGAATGAGTTATTGAATAAAAAGTTGAAGTTCAGTGGGTGAGGGAAAACAATAGTTGATTGTAGAATTTAAGAAAATTGAAGCTTATAATTGGCTGAAAAAATCAGGTGAAAACGAATGAAAAAAGTAGTGGAAAATTGAAAGAACAAATGCAAAAAATTAAGTTGACAGTTGAATGAAGAAATAATCGAATCACCAACCACAATACGTTGGCTGGCCGCCTGTAAGTCCTGATTGGACTTCTCCCGCTACTGCACCATTTCCGTGCGATTCGCATTTGGTGAGCCGCGTCTTGTTGCGCTTGGAGAGATAATCCGCCTGCTCCATGAACGACGAGATTTGCAGCGTTGCGTTGGCGGCGTCCTAAATAATAAAAAAATCAATTGGTAGGTTTGATGAAATTTAATGGAAAACTTTAGGAGATATCTGTAGCCAGGGGTGGGCCGGTTTTTTCGCGTTCGGGGGGAGGGGGGTATCCGACAGAAAAAACCATCCCACCCGCCCAGTCTGAAAAGTGGGGGGGGGGGGGTAAAGTTGACTAAGAGGAGGGGGTAGAAAAAAAAATTCGCGAAAAGCCCCGTTTTTTGCTTTATTTCTCAAAAAAAATCTCCTATTTTAATACAGTGTTTCTTGATATCAGCATCGCAGGCATGTTTCAATGAAAGGTAGTCCTCAAGACGACCCATCAATGCCACGCGTTCACCCAGTAATTTGCGATACTTAAATTATAAAATACGTTTGAATAAATGTTTCGAAGTTTTTACACAAATGTTGAAACACCAGTAGAATGCACGTTGTTCAAATCAAATAAGCACATCAAAGGTAAACGAGTGGTTTGTCTATTCTAGTTCGTAGGGTTTGATATGGTTGGTATTAATGTGCCATGTTGGACTCAGCGAATGAAAATGTCACAGAGTAATAAATGTTACTACCATTAGCAATCGTGAAATGGCAGAACAGTTCAAAATCAAATGAAAAATTCATTTGAGTAAAAAATAACCAACGCCATGCATAATTTGCTGGCAAAGTCATGGGCAAAGGGCTGACCCGGTTGTTGACCGCTCTCTTTGGCACTGGCCACTGCTTCGTCCACCACTCGATCCAGCACATAAACCAGGCTGAAATAACTTTTTTAAGATAACTCACCTAATCAAACAAAATTTTATATCTGTCGTGTTAAACGGGCAATCTGAGACATTTTCAAAAGCGGGATTACATCAATTAATGTCTAAAATAAATTAGAAAAAAATGTGGTTGGTAAGTTCTTTTTTTTATAATAAGCTAACTTATAAATAATCAGTTCAACTGATCAATAACCGAAACAAATTTAAATAAATAAAGGCAATATCCAGGTTTCCTCAGTTCACCTGTTGAGATGAGCGACTCGTTGCCATGTAGCATGCTGACGCTGCAACGCCACATCCAGGCATTTATCCATCAGACTCTGATCGTCCTGGCTCTCATGTTTTCTACTATCATTTTTACGGCAGCATGAGATAGTTTAAAATAGTAATTGATTGAGCAGTTAGATATTGAATCATTCACAGTAAATTTCAAGTGCCACCGATAAATGCGACATCATAAACTACAAAAATTTGGTGGATAAACGAAACAAATAAATTAGTACTGATCAGTGCAGTGAAGCAGCAATACGTCCGAAAACTCCAGGATATATACAACAAGAAAAATACTGTATCACGATTCACAATAATATACCCGCGACGCATTAACCATGTTATTATACAATGCATGGAATAAAAAAAAACGGGCTGGAGGAAGAGTAAAATTCACAATTCAATATAACTCATAATATACTCTAGTTCTTAGTAGAACTTGACGCAGAAATCCAAATGATCATCGACTTTCGTCATCGAGATCTGGTTACTGCCACGGTCGGCTGTTCTATAGCCGGCAGAGTAATCACAGCAATATCTATGTTGTTGTGGATGTTGTTGCTGCTGCTGGATGTGATTGTTGAGAACATTGATGTTGACGATAACCCATTGGATGAGGAGGGTTGAGCTGATGACGCTGAGGCACCGATACCCATGAACTTGTCTAATCGAGTTTGAGAGGACGACGTAGATGAAGATGTCGTGCCAATGCCGTTAACATTCTGAAAAGAATCAGAATTGAAATGAATCGCAATGAATTAAATAAAAAAACATTATTTGTATGATGTGATGTTATAGAGAAAATTAAATTTCTCCGCCAGCAAAAACGGACGAAGGCTGGGCGATATTCTAAAAACGTTTGCTACTGGTCAAAAACACTCTGAAAGAAAACAGCTTTTAACACCGATAACGAATCCTCGAACTCGAAAAGCTTATGAAAGAAAGTTAGCTGAAAATGAAAGGAACACAGGTTTTGAAGGCGGAGGACGAGCTGCCCGTTTGGCTGCTGCAGTTTTACTCAATCATTATCACTCGTGTCGTCACTCAATCCCCATCACTTATTTACTCAATCACTCTCACTCACTCACGCTCAACCAACTTTTAATGCAATGAAGCTAGACTCCAATAAATAATCGCAGATGTCCAAAAAGGGTTGTCCATGTTGAACCTGCAATACAAAACCAATGAATTTTAAACATGAAAAATTATCGATGCACATTGCACTGAAAATAATCGATCACCCATCAGACCCTAAATTCATCAGTTATCTCATAATCCAAAATATTTTCTACCCATTTTCAGTTGGCCTAGAGAGTACAAAATTTCCGTCCGGTAATTTTACGGGTTGAATGTTTTTCATATACACAATAAATAAAAGATTAAATAAACAAATAAACTTATTTTATTAATTGATTATGAATTTAATAAATTTTTTTGAATCCAAAATAAAAAAAATATTTATTTAGGATTTAATTTTTTTTATTTATTAAAAATATTATATTTAAATATTATAAAAAAAATAAAAACTACTGCGTTCACCTTGATTATAATAAATACATAAAATTAATTCATTACTTTGTAGAAATCTATCTCACAAAGTTTTCTGACAAGCAACCTAACACGGATCTGAAATTCATTGACAAATTATAACATAAACTGACTTGGTTTTAATCAAAACTGATTTGTTTGTATTAATAGTCATGATTCAAAATTTTACCTTTACTCCAGATTTACAAACACAAATTAACGATCCAACGATTTATTACATGATTTATGAATTTGAGAATAAAAACGACATTGGACGATTTTTTACATACATCAACGGTTCATGAATCAGCATTTTATGTTTTTTCAACAAAATTATATTCCGAAAAAAACATCTTTGGAAACTGTAATTGCGAAAGTTTAAAAAATAAATTTTTTGACTTGAAAAGCCTCATTGAAATAAATCAAGGAAAAAATTTGATGGCTGATTTCGATTGATAAACAAAAGAAATCTTACACCATTGAATGTTCTGTGTTTATTTGTTCATGAGGTTTCTGAAATAAACCCAATGTAGTTTCTTACTCATTTAAAAATATAATCAACGTTTAAAAACATAGTTGTCACTGGATAATTACCATTTTATATTTTCAAATCCAAAATTCAACATAAGTTCGTCGGATATGGATGAAACTAACATCAAGTGTTTTATTAGATTTCAAAAAAACTGAAAAGAAAACTAATATCCAAGTAATACGTTATAGTGTGCACTTCAGATGGTAAAACCGCGCAATCTCCATCGTCCGCATGACGAACGAACAGTCAATGGAACGGCTCGACCAACCATTATTAACATACCACCATCTACTTCAATTCACTTCAAGGCGGGTCGTAAACAACAAATAAACTTGGCCAACCTCTTGAAAAGTCGAGCAGCATCCACCAGCAGCAGTAATCAGGTTCGTAGAACACCGTAGAAGACCCATATAACTGATTTGAGCTTGGTGTGACCTGAAAAAATATTATGCGTTTATTAAATAAACTTAAACACTAACACATGCACAAAAATTGTTCTGAATTTACGTTTATTACTAGGTCCATGAACCTGACGAATCCAGTGGACAATCGAACACTCCCGCTGACTCACCTACCCACAACCAATCAATCTTATTGGAAAGCGACACATCAACAGCCGACGTAGAGTTAGATGTGCATGTTCAAGAAGTGGACACGGAGACTGATGAGGATAAATCTTCGGTTGGTTTCAATAGCAACAACAAACAGCATTAGTATTTTATATCGTAATCAGGGCTTCTCGTTATAAATTTTGTTAACCTATTACCAAATGTGTATTTTAATTATTATGCGTTCGTTTGCGTTATGCGCAACGTTCGTATGTTTGCCACGCATAATGAGAGAGATAAATCATTTTAAGCTCGCTCCCAAACTACTGTTGAACACAAAATTTTGCGTGAAAACCGTTCTCACAAACCAGAAACTATGAATCGTTCTTTATACACTGAAGAAAATGAGAAATTACCTGAAAATTCGAATGGTCCAGTGGTGTACACGGGGGAATGCAGGAAGGCATATTTGCAAACTTTGTACCGGTTTTTTGTCAAACTTCGTGTGACCCAACGACAGCTAATAACCATTTGATTGTTTGTACGGCTAAGGTTTAGTTCCGAACATAGACTGTACGTTAGTGAAGGAGATAGCCTAGTTTAGCCTCTACGAGAATCCAAAATGAAAAAGTCGAATTAGGGATTTTGACAAAAAACCGGTACAGTTTCCAAATATGCTGCAGGGAGGGGCAGACGAATGCATTCTGGATGAAAATTGTTATGAATGCTTTTCATAACTAAGAATATACGAATGCAAAACAATTGTTAAAGAGAATGACAAATGCAATAAGTTAGAATATTTTCCTTTTAAGAAAATTGAAAATCGAAATTGTGAAAAAACACCGAAAATTTTAATTACCAAAAAAGCTAATTTTACAGTGAAAATTGCCAAAATTTTACGCAAACGTCTCAGTATACGCTAATATCCTATACAAGAAGCTTTTTATGCGTTTCAGCTCGTATTCACACATTATTTAAAGAGATTCTTTGGTCTTAATTTTTTGGCCAAGATTTTATTCCGTTTTAGAACATTTTTGGCGTATGGAGAAGGTTACAAATGCATCAAGCAAACTTTGGAACATGGGTACACCACTGGGCTCTTTAAGGTCAACCTTTGACTTCTGGGAGGTGGGTATTAACTCAGGGGAGTCGATGTATCTGATTCTGACCTCCTCTAAAAGTAAGTAATCCCTCTCTCGAACCGTGGAACTTTTGTTAACAAGACAAACCGAAAGCTTCCATTACGCCACCACCATGCTGCTTTCAAACGCCCGCTTCATTTTTGATGACGTATTGATAATGATCATCTTACTGGCTATGATTTTGTCATTCGGCGCGATTGGAATCCGGGACCTCGTCTGCTACGTTTCTGTAATTTGATAATAGTTGAGTAAAAGGTAATGACGGCGTTCATTTTCGGGTGAGTAGAAAAGTTTATGTGAGAGATCAAAATTTGATGGTAAAGAACTCAACTGTTGAGCCGAACCACAGCACAGGTAAAAAAAAACATCACAGTAAACTGGATTGGAATGAGATAAACCGCATTATTTTGCGTGACAAACAGATATGCATACGTGACTCATCTCGTTCATCCCACAACAATTTGAGTAAGAAGCAAACATTCGCTGAATTTTGACATTTGAACATGAGAGAAGCTGCATTTCGGGCAGCGCAGGTCGGCGGTGGCATATGGAGTTGGATAAACATAACCCCAATCAGGGGTGGGCCGTTTTTTTTGCGTTTGGGGGGGGGGGGTAGCCGACAGAAAATCCCTTTCTATCCGCCCAGTCCGAAAAATGGGGGGGGGGTGTAAGGACGGGTAGGGGGTAGAAAAAAATTATATTCGCAAAAATCCCCTATTTTGCTCGTTTTTACTAAGGTATAAACCTCACATGAATCGGGTTTTCCAGGTTTCTACTAAGAAAATTAGCCTGAAAATGTATTTGTTCAAACAAAATTCTCACGACCAAAAATCTTCAAAAAATGAGACTCAAAGATCGAGGTTTTGAGTCTCAAAACCTGGTTTTGAGGCAGATTTTCTCGAAGGGGTTGGTGGGTGTAGGCGACGACATAAATTTTTGTCTCGGGGGAGGGGTGGTAGGCTACCCGCCGCCCGCCCTGAAAAGTGGGGATAAACCCCCCTGCCCCCAGCGGCCCACTTCAGTCTACAATGCAAAAAATGCTAAGAGTAGAGTATAACTTTCAAGGAAGGGTGGATACACAATTCTATACATAATTTTTTCAATATTTTTTGAGCATGTAAAAACAGACGAAATGAAATGAATAAAGCTATTTATGTCGAAAGTTTGAAGTAAACAACATTAATTTGCGTGTTTAAAAAGTTGTGTTTTAAAACCTTCTAATCGTCGGGTCAAAGGCGGCTGCTAGTCACCATGCAGGTTTCGTGCAGGTCACAGGTCACTCACGCCCACATTCTGAAATTTTAGAATAAATGATTATTTCAAAACACATAAAAGTATAAAAAACATTCAGTACCAGGCCGAATTCAAAGGAAATTAAACCTAATAAATAGTTTTCACATTGATTTGAACTATTTTATGGTGGAAGTTTGTTGGGGTCAGACAGAGGAGGATGCAACTCGCGACATGTCACCTTGGGATTTCTCATGCAAGTCACACGTTGACGTTCAATCACCCTGCATTCTGGAAAAATAGCGATATTCTTCACTCATAACGATTTAAAGATTGATTGGTTTATTCGGTACTGAGTTTGGGTGGTTGGCATTTGACTATAGCCCCTCAAAATAACATATGAAATAGATATTATAGATTAATACCAAGGTTGTAAGTTGCAAATTATGTAAGCCTAATGTATACAAATAATTGCATTGGGGTGATTTCCTATGTGCTAGGTAGGTATATAAGGTACATATATTTTTTACTGATCAGGAGGTACAGAGTGCGGCCGGTGACGAGCAAAACGTGGACGTGGGTGATGGCGAAAGCAGCCAAACAGTGCAAGATTCACATAACCCTTCGTCCCATGACATCTCTGGCAACACATCAGATGACGATTCAGATGAGGTTCGCTTGAACTAATTAACAGTGGAGATGTTATTCGACTGTTTCATGATTTAGTAAAATGTAATTCAAGCAAAAATTTCTGAACTCAAATGACGTTAAAGGGAGACTTGTGTGAGTACCTTCGGTATGAGCTTATTCCAGTGGCACAGTGAATAATGCGCCCTATGAATTTTTTAAGTGTCTGAAAACATAATAACAGTTCTTGAATAACAAACGAGTTTTCAAAGAAAATTCGTAACACTACACAAATCGTCGTAACTCAAATTCAGGAGAGCAATGAAGAGGACTCAGTACCTGAATGGATGTTTAACATTGCGTCGGACAGCAGTGACACCGACAACGATGACGATGTGGGGTCATCACAGGAAGAGTCAGACAGCGACGAATCTACAGGACGAGAAAATGTTGGTGTTGCAGAAGTTAGGCGGAATCTTCTGAATTTGCAATGCATGTACTATGAGTAGATGGGGATGCCAATATAAGCCATACAATCTAATTGACTTAAATTACGTTCATGGGCTAATGTTCGTTACTGATCGATCAGACGCTATCGTGCTGTTCTCAAATAAACGGGTGATCTAAATGAATATGTTTTAGAAAAATCACGGCAACAAAAAATGGTGGTCAACCGCCGAAAATCCACTAGCTGACCAACTGATCTTCAATGCATATGAGCACGAAAAGAAAATTTCGTCGGGCAGAGAGGCTGCCTTGCTCACTGCAGAAAGACTTGGAATACATCGATCAACGGTGTACAAAGCGCGAGGTGATCTAAATAAAAACCATAATTCCATGTTTTGTAATTCTAAATATAATTTTGTTTGCTAATTGAACTATGGAGCAATAAAGCAAGAAATTAACATAAAGAATCGTCAGTTTAGTAAGAAACAAGTGTTGAATAGGGTTTGATTGTAGATAGTTTGTTCCGGGAGGCTAAATGCACTTACGACCTGTTTGAACAAAATAAGAGAATTCCAATGACCCGAAATGAAAACTATTTGTTATATATGTCTGTTCAGCTCGGCACCTGAAACGGTTACATCGAGGTGGCCCCCGAGTCCTGCTGCACAGGAGAGGTGGAATCAGCAAGCAGAGTAAGCTGGACCAGTTCGCTCTTTGTGCATTGCGGCTATTGATACATCGCAAGTTCTACAATGCGGGAGTTCCACCGTCCCAACAACGCGTATTATCTGCCATGCAGGTTTGAAAAATGAAGACATGAGCCAAAAAATTACGTGCTGCTGAAATAGACCCAGTATTATTTTACTTGAACAACCTAATGATGAGGTGTAAGAGTGTATGGTTTAAGTGAAACAGATGATAGTGATGTAAACTTCATGGAATCATTCAATCCTGCACCCGTTACACACATCTTCGTTTGAATGAAAGCAAAATTATACGTCATGATAGAACAAATGAAGTCAAATAGACTTAGTTTGGCCCGACGAAACGTATTGTTAGACTAACAAATATAAACCGCTCAGGAAGCCGCCATCGACAAAGACTGCAACGTCAAGATTGGTGTCAATACCATGATGAAAGTACTGAAACGACTCGGTTTCCGGTACCGGAAACGCAACGACGAAAAAGAGAAGCTGTATGCTTCCGCTCGTGTGGTTCGGCGCCGTCTCGCGTTCATAAGGAAAATTCTCAAGCTTATTGAGGAAGGATGGATTCTATCGTGGCAGGTGATTAATTTAATGTCCAACAATTATTATAAATTAGGCCTAAGCTACGTGAGCAACTAGATAAGCTTCCATGTCACTTTTAATGGTGGTTCTATGATTTTCTGACTAATCCATGTAAAGGGAAACCATAAAAATTGCATGGCTTATGCTATATTCAGGACGAGAGCTGGCTCGATGCCTTCCGTCCCCCACCTGGTCCTACAATGACGGACACCAATCTAACGCCGTCAGAAATGCTACGACCGGGGAGTGAACTGAAAGTGAGCAGCGTGATCGTCCCAACAGGTTTAATTTCAACATTATAAATTTAGTCAACAATCTAAACTTAGTTTCAAACAATGTGTGTTCCAATGGGTTATCATGATTTCGACATGAGTTGCTTAATCAACAGCAAAATTCGAGAAATAATTTATTTTATAAGAGAAATTAAACGGGGTTAAGATAAAACAGACACCTATTCTGATACTCTGAGAGAAGATCATTCTGCTCAACAGAATAACAAATGTGTCAAAGTGATACAAATTATAGATTCGGCACCAAGGATGATGGTGATGGGCGTCATTGGCCATGATATAGGCTTGGTCGGGCCGTTTGTTCGCCCTGTGGCGACGCGAGGGAGGAAGAAACAAAAACTTCAGAGAGGTCGGAAGAGGAACCTAGCACAGATGGAGATCGAATCCGACGATGACAGTTAGAGAAAATTTCAATTTGGATTAGAAAACGTGACGATTAATCAGGCCACCAATGATAACTGTCGAGAAGTTAGCTCGAACGAAGTATGTTTCTGATTACTTTACTAGGCAACGACACTGACTGCTTGTATGACACGGACACTGGTGGTGATGACCCGGCGGACAAGGCGGTCTACGCCAATTACCACCTAAATATGTCGGCCAACTTGTTCCAGGTCTGTGATGTACGTGTAGAATATAATTTTATTTTAAAAAATTTCGCAAGTGGGTTACTATGTATTTATATGTGTGGATTATTTTTGAAATATACGGTATTAAACCTTGGATATGTCTTACAGAGATACCTAAGGAAACTGTGCCCAAAGCTGCCAAAAAAAACGGCAGTCATCATGGATAACGCAAGTTATCATAACATGAAGGTTAGTCCTATTTTTTTCGTAATGACCAGTTTTGCAAATTATCGTCGATATTAGAATTTTTCGGTTTGGGAAGATTGATTGACAAGGTAGCTCAAGTTAGACAAAGAATATTGCATTCATTTTGCTACATTGACTAGAATTTGTGATGTCATTAGAAACAATCGTCAGTCTACATAGTTTATCCTTACAGTTCCCACCACCTCCGCCAAAGTACACAAAGGCCGTGATGTCTGACTGGATGACCAAACACATGCCGAATAGCCCGATTCCCGAGCGTGCCAAAGACATGGCAACTGCGATCAGGATGTATCGGAACAAACAGCCCTTCCAGGTCTGATAAGTGTTTGTGAAACTTGTGGTCGTAGAATTGGGGCAAAATGACAAACATGCATCCTCCATTTAACCCCACCATCTTACCCGCTCTATCAATATAACCCCACCATTGTAATTTGCTCTATAAATGTACAGAAATATGTGTAGTCCAAGATTGGACTATATTTATAGGCTGACCTGATTGCTGCCGAGTACGGCATCAAACTGGTGCGTCTGCCGCCGTACACCAGCTGCCTCAACCCGATCGAGCAGGTCTGGTCGTGGTTCAAACATGATGTTCGGTTGGCTCAGGGCACTGAAAAACGATCGAAGTGGCAGTTACAGAAGTTCGCGAAGAAGATCCTGAAAACTGTCGGTGTCAAACGTCTGGATGATATCCGAAAAAACATAGACAGAGTCATGGAGGTTGGTAATGAAACGTGCTGTGTCAAGCATTTAATTTGAAAAGAATAAAGTCTAATATGTAGACGTTATTTTACAGGTTTTCTCTTCGTTATCGAGTGAAACACGGTAAACTATAAATTATGCCATGAATCAATCCCTACTTTTGTCGATCTATTTTGAACTTCGAATGAAACCGAGAAGAGGGAAAGGAAATCACGTGAAAAGTTTTGGCCATAATAAGATTAAATTATGATAATTCAGATGCACATCGAGTTCATGGAGACGGACAGCGTAATGCTGAAAGACCTGACGGAGGTAGACAGCCTTATCGTGCCCATGGAGGAGTCCGAACCTATCAGTTCAGACACCGATGTGTCGCTCAATGTCGGAGAGTCTTCAGGTGACGAAGTTCTGTGAAGTGGTACTGAGCTGAGATAAATTATTCTGTTGATAGTTGTGTTACGTGGTTTGATGAGAGTGTGAGCTGATTGTCCCAGTTAGAGATAACTTATTTGTTTGAAACGACTGTCATTCGATTTTACGTCAGTTAAGAGAAACTCTTGAATTTCGGCCGCTTGCGATGACTGTGAAGTTCTGTGTGAGTCACGACTGGTTCTTCATTTGTTTATTGAATTTTATGTTGCTTGTGATTACAAACATGTGCCTTTTGTCTGTGCTGATACTATTTATAATCTAGTCTTTTATTTATGTATTATGTGCATTTGATTCGGTAATAATAAAAGTGTGAATTCCAAATTTATGAGAAACGGTTATTTTCTTCAAACTGTTTTGAACCATCCGGTGTCAGCTCAACGGAGGAAAGGGACTGCAAATAACGCAGAAAAATGTTTTTTTACAATACAACCCCTTTCTCATGAAACAAAATCGAGCAAGCCTGCCGTCACAACCTCAAATCTCAATTAGTGCCAGCCGTCTTTGGAAATATTAAAATGACATAGCTACAAGCTAGTCAGTTAGTCGATGCACCGAGTAAAGATAATTCTGATTGTTATATTTATTCTCATACTCGATTGTTCTGCTTATTAACTAACGATGGGGTAGTCGAGAAGTTGGTCGGGTCGGGTGATGACTGAACATGGAGAACGCCTCATTTCTTCCAGCAACTTCCTATCCAACTCTTCCTGTTCAGAATCGTTCAGAAGTTGTGTTGTTTTATCGGATTTTTTCCTAAAATACTACGGAATATAAATTTTTTTACCAAGCAGTTCTTTACTTAGGTTGTCGCGACACGTCGACCGGCAGCATTGTCGACCGGCTGATTTGTCTACAGAGCATATTAATTTTTGTTTTTAAGGCTTCGACTCAGTTTTCACCATTGATCTAAACTACAAAACGACATTCTTAAGACAGCTAGACAGGCGTGAGCGTCAAAGTTAGGTTCCTGTTGAGGCTTAGGTATATGTGTTGGGAAGGAAAGAGTTTTTCTCAAAAACTGAAGCCGAAGCCCAAGCAGAAACCAAAACCTCTTTTAGGCTAACGCCTAGCCGCTCAGGCGTATCCTGTGTGGAATGTCAGATGAAACTCTAAAATCACCGGCCGACAGGCACGGTCGACACGTTGCGATTCCCCGTTAACTTTCAAATTTCAGGTCAAATTTGAGTGGACGCTCCAACGACCCCGGTCGGCGGTAAAGAAAAAACGGCAAGCAGATGTTGAAACGGATGGAAACGTTTTATTTAAGTAAACCACGCTTCTAACATTGCAGATTTCGTTGAGTGTCGTAGTATTACAGGAAATCACTGACGACCGGCTAACTGTTGCAGCAGTAACAATCAAACAATCACTCAATCAAACCATTACCTTCGTAGGAAATTCGATCATTTACGTTTTAACGGCACGATAGTCAATGTTGACGTGTCTTCCCCAATTGTGTACGTTGTATTTTTTAGTAAAAAAAGAAATCGATGCAATATTCTTCATTTGTTTAAATACCAGATTTTTTGCATTTATTTTTTCAGAAATTTCTGGAGGATTTTTTAGAAAAGGTTTACAAAAATATTTATGCGCGGAAAAGTTTTAAAACCTTGGTCTCGTAATCAGTTGAAACCCCTTTAGAAAGACCATAGTGAGTAAGTGAGGGAGTGAAAGAGTGAGTGAGTGAGTGAGTGAGTGAGTGAGTGAGTGAGTCAGTGAGTGAGTGAGTGAGTTAGCGATTGAATGAGGGATTGAAGGAGTGAGTGCGTGACGAAGTGACTAAGTGAATGAATGAGTGAGTGGGAAAAATGTGATTATGAAAGCTCATTTTGTGTGTGGTTTTTGAATATCAGGTTCTTGCTCATAACAAAATACTTTCCCAATTGAAGTACAATTTTTTTAAAAATTATGATTGGTTAAAAAATATTTGTGCTAGAATTAATTTCAGACGCATTCAGTCATGCTTGATTCTGCCGCATCAAAAGAAAAAAAGCACAAACCAATCCCGTTGTTAAGGCCGGATTTCTAACAGGATTAATGACTTTAGCTTGGGTACTACATCTATTGGATTGGAACGAACATATCAAATTAGGATTTTTTCTGATCTTACTGAGTTCGATGTTTTTTTTTCAATGTTAGAGTACAGTGAGAAAATGAGAAAATTTACGATCGATTCTACGCATGTGTAATTCAAGGTGTCAGAAAAATTCAAAAACATTGGAGTAAATTTTTTGAAATATTTTTACATTATCTTAGAAATTTCCACTTTTTGGAACGGTAATTAACGAATTTATGCAGCATAAATGCGGGTTTTCTGTTGAACGTGGAAAACAGGATGGTTTCACTCCTGAAATACTTTATCATGCATGGTCTGTCTTGAATGGGAAATTTAGGATCATGCACAATAGTACTTCAGGAGTAAAATCGTTCTGTTTTTCCATACTTCAACAGACGGCTCGGATACGCTCGATCTCGGAACAATTTCGGGTTTTCAAACTTCCCATCAATTTTAAAATAATATGAAATTTAAAAAAAAATATTTGAATTCGTAAATTCAGAAATTCACTTCATGAACATGAACATACGCGATTACTCAACGGTGGCGATCGTGGTGTTCTTGTCTATTTGCTGGACAGGTTATAGTCTATCCAGGGTAAAAGTTGTTCGAATATTTAATTTTTGGTGCGCGATTCAAATGCAAAACAAAGTTTGGCGCGTGTTCAAATTTAGTCTTTGAAAAACAGAACTTGGAAAATGTTTAGGTTTGAAAAAATTTTGCTCTCTAAAGTTTGTAAATTATGCCAACTGTAAGTTTCAGTCTGATTTCATGTCTGCTCTAGGAGACGAAACATAACTGAATCATTTCAGATGCAACAACAACGGACACACCAACAACAACGGATACTGCAACAACAACATATGTAAATACAACATTCGCCGGCAACCGTGAGTTCAAAATGTACATGTATGAGACAGTCAGTCAGTCAGTCCGTCAGTAAGTCAGTCAGTCAGTCAGTCAGTCAGTCAGTCAGTCAGTCAGTCAGACAGTCAGTCAGTTAGTCAGTTAGTCAGTCAGTCAGTCAGTCAGTTAGTCAGTCAGTCAGTCAGTCAGTCAGTCAGTCAGTCAGTCAGTCAGTCAGTCATTCAGTCAGTCATTCAGTCAGTCAGTCAGTCAATCGGTTATTACTTACATTTTAGGTCGTCTGTTCATCGGCAAAATTGGGCTTTCACAAGCGGACAACGTGCTGGTAACATTGACCACAGCGGATGACATACAATGCGTGTGAGTGAGTGAGTGAGTGAGTGAATGAGTGAGTGAGTGAGTGAGTGAGTGAGTGAGTGAGTAAGTGAGTGAGTGAGTGAGTGAGTGAATGAGTGAGTGAGTGAGTGAGTGAGTGAGTGGGTGAGTGAGTGAGTGAGTGAGTGAGGGAGTGAGCGAGTGAGTGAGTGAGGGAGATAGTGAGTGAGTGAGGGAGTGAGTGAAAGAGTGAGTTAGTGAAGTGAGTGTGTTTTTAGCCGGCAATGCTTCGAAAGAGTTGACTGTCTAGCACTCACTTACCACTCATCAACACCCCAATCATGTGTACTGCACTCAGCTGTGTCCACGCCTGTTACTGAAGACTACGCGTCTTGGCATGTGATTACAGAAACAGAGTGATTCATCCAATTCAGTCAGTCAGTCAGTCAGTCAGTCAGTCAGTCAGTCAGTCAGTCAGTCAGTCAGTCAGTCAGTCAGTCAGTCAGTCAGTCAGTCAGTCAGTCAGTCAGTCAGTCAGTCAGTCAGTCAGTCAGTCCGCTTTTATGTCATTTAGTAATTCTAATCAAGTAATTTTAATCAGTCAGTATATTTATTATTCTTTCACTTATCAACACCCCAATCATTGAACCGTTGATTTGTTTATGTAGCAGAATATAAAAATCACGTACTCATGCATTCTGAATCGAGCTGAAATTTGCAATTGGGAAGTGAGTGAGTGAGTGAGTGAGTGAGTGAGTGAGTGAGTGAGTGAGTGAGTGAGTGAGTGAGTGAGTGAGTGAGTGAGTGAGTGAGTGAGTGAGCGAGTGAGTGAGTGAGTGAGTGAGTGAGTGAGTAGTGAGTGAGTGAGTGAGTGAGTGAGTGAGTGAGTGAGTGAGTGAGTGAGTGAGTGAGTGAGTGAGTGAGTGAGTGAGTGAGTGAGTGAGTGAGTGAGTGAGTGAGTGAGTGAGTGAGTTGGGGGTGAATGAGTGGAAGTAGAAGTTATTATGAAAGTTTTTATGTGTCTCCTGAGCTCATTGCATAAGGTTTTTTTCACACATGATAAAAAAATCCCAGTAAAGTAAATTATGAAAAAATGGCGGTCGTTCGAACTAAGCATCCTAATAAAAAATGCTATAGGCCTCATAATTGATTAAAAGAAATGGTTTAAAACTGTGAGAACCCATGGCATGGCCAAAAACAGATTCTTAGGTCCAGAACCGGATTCTCAAGCAATGAATTTTCAGTGCCACGTTTTAGCCACTTTTTAAAATTTCTTAGAACCGGATTCTCAAGTTCAGAACCGGATTCTCAAGTAAGAAATTTTCTGTGCCACGTTTTGGATTTTCTTATAAAAAATTACGAGGCCTATATATCTGTTTTTATTACACTCGCATTCAGTTACGCTTGATTCTGGAGCATCATAAGAAAAACACAAGCCAATCCGTTTTTTTCAGAGCTGGAGTTCGAACGGCATTAATGAATTTATGATAGGTAATACATCAAATATAACCAACAATACTAATTTCAAATTTTTCAGAGTTTTCAGACTTTTAGTTTTCCTCGAAGGTGAGAGTACAGTGAAAAACTAGAAAATTTCAGGGATTATTTGAGTTCAAAATTTTAAACCTAATATTGAACACTAATTTTAAGTCAAATTATTTTGAGATTTTTTTAGAGTTTTGCTTCGTCTCCGACGGGCATGAAAGAGTTTAGCTCGTACAGTATAATCTATAACTGTTTTCCGGGTCATTGTAAGGACCGTTTTTTGTAAAAAAAACTGTCAAGCACACTATTTTTTGTAACATTTTTGCCAGGCATATTCATGTCGAATTTTCAATTTAGAGTGTGTGGCAAGTGTGGCAAGAGTTTTGAAAAATATAAACTTGAATTTGTCGCTTTTGTCTTCAACCTCAGCAACCTCAGCGTATTCGGGCTCTATGTTAATACGCGTGAAACAGGATGGTTTCGCTCCATGGCAGCCGAAATCTTTTGGATGGATCACAATAGTATTTCCGGAGCAAAACCGTTCTGTTTCCTCTATATTAACCGACCATCCAGGTAGGCTGCATAAGGAAATTTTTTGGGATTTCAAATTTCCCAAAGATTTTAAAGTAATGTGAAATTAGATTCGTAATTTCAGAAATTTCAATCATGAACGTGCGTGAATGGTCGTCAATGGTGGCACTCGTGGTGTACATGTCTATTTCCTGGACAGGTTAAAATCTATCGAGTGGTTTTGTTTGTTCTCAAATACAGTACTGCTTGGCGCACGATTAGAGTTCAGAAGAAATTTTGGCGCGCGCTCAAAATTTCAAATACACAATTTTTTCTCACATGACAGTTGGTCAACAATCAACGAGTACTGAAACAACGGATATTGCAACAACAACAAATGTTGCAACAACAACGGATACTGCAACAACAACGGATACTGAAACAACAACAACGGATACTGCAACAACAACAAATGTTGCAACAACAACGGATACTGCCACAACAACGGATACTGCAACAACAACAAATGTAGCAACAACAACGGATACTGCAACAGCAACAAATGTTGCAACAACAACGAATACTGCAACAATAACGGATACTGCAACAACAACGGATACTGCAACAACAACGGATACGGCAACAACGACGGGTACTCCAACAACAACGGATACTGCAACAACAACGGATACTGCAACAACAACGGATACTGCAACAACAACAGGTATTGCAACAACAACGGGTACTGCAACAACAACGGATACTGCAACAACAACGGGTACTGCAACAACAACGGGTACTGCAACAGCAACGGGTACTGCAACAACAACGGATACGGCAACAACAACGGATACTGCAACAACAACGGATACTCCAACAACAACGGGTACTGCAACAGCAACGGGTACTGCAACAACAACGGATACTGCAACAACAACGGATACTGCAACAACAACGGATACTGCAACAACACCATATGTGAATACAACATTCACCGGCAACCGTGAGTTCATCATATTTCATGAACATTCACACATTAATTTTCCCGCAAAGTCAGTCAGTCAGTCAATCGGTCAGTTAGTCAGTATGTATGTGAGTTTGTCAGTCAGTCAGTCAGTCAGTCAGTTAGTCAGTCGGTCTGTCAGTCAGTCAGTCAGTCAGTCAGTCAGTCAGTCTGTCATTTACTCATTTCAGGTCGTCTGTTCATTGGCAAAATTGGTCTTTCTCAAGTGGACAACGTGCTGGTAACATTGAACACAGCGGATGACATACAATGCGTGTAAGTGAGTGAGTGAGTGATTGAGTGAGTGAGTGAGTGAGTGAGTGAGTGAGTGAGTGAGTGAGTGAGTGAGTGAGTGAGTGAGTGAGTGAGTGAGTGAGTGAGTGAGTGAGTGAGTGAGTGAGTGAGTGAGTGAGTGAGTGAGTGAGTGAGTGAGTGAGTGAGTGAGTGAGTGAGTGAGTGAGTGAGTGAGTGAGTGAGTGAGTGAGTGAGTGAGTGAGTGAGTGAGTGAGTGAGTGAGTGAGTGAGTGAGTGAGTGAGTGAGTGAGTGAGTGAGTGAGTGAGTGAGTGAGTTAGTGGGCGAGTTAGTGGGTGAGTGAGTGAGTGAGTGAGTGAGTGAATGAGTAAGTGAGTGAGTGAGTGAGTGAGTGTGGGAGGGAGTGAGTGTGTTTTTAGCCGGCAATGCTTCGAAAGAGTTGACTGTCTGGCACTCACTTACCACTCATCAACACCCCAATCATGTGTACTGCACTCTGCTGTGTCTACGCCTGTTACTGATGACTACGCATCTTGGCATGTGATTACAGAAACAGAGTGATTCATTCAATCCAGTCAGTCAGTCAGTCATTCAGTCATGCAAGCACATTCAGTTATATTAGACAACTATCATCCTAACCAAACTTCTGTAGTTTTAAAATGTGAAAGAATGAATTAAAGTATTTGTTAGATCTTTTAACATGCATACATATATTTTTAACAGACATTCATATAAAAAACACTGAATTGCTGTCGTTGAATTGTTGATTTGTTTGTGTATAGCTTGGTCAGGGTTTCTTATTATCAAAGTTTGATTTTGCGGGTCGGTTTCGCACGTGTGCAACGAATTTAGCGCAAGTTTTGTGTGTTGTCCAAATGTGATATGAAAAAATATTTATTTTCGAAATTTTGAAAGCTCGTCGAAAAACAGGTTTGAATTCAAACTGCGCGACAAAGAGTTTTTGACTAACAAGAAACCCGGGATGGGCTGTACTCATTCGATCAGAATCAAGCTGAAATTCGAATACTTTTTCGCATGTCTTTTTCATGTTAGAACCCAGTGGCCATCTAAATTGATTAATGTAAGGAATCTGAACTAATGTAATTAATTCAGAACACTGGCGGATGAGGTAATCTTCTAAAGGGAGGGGAATATTTCAAAGAAGGGGGAATTTAGCAGAAGTTATGCCATTTCGCCTACACCTTGAGGAACACATTCTCCTTTTTGAAACCGCCAAAGAGGGGGGAATTCCACTTTTCCCTCCCCTTCTCGTCCGCTAGTGGTTCTGAATAAAGCCCGTATGTTGTTTCTGCGAACGAAAATCAAGCCCAAAACTTCTGATAATGAAACATCAGTCAATCCGTTTTAACACGCACATCAATCATCGTCACCCCATGCTCTGGCGTTAAACTATGGTGTCAACTGAGTTGAGTTGAGACTACTGATGTTTCATTATCAGATGTTTAGGCAGTACGTTTGCTTGCAGAAATAACATACGGGCTTTAATAAATTTCACCAACATGCACGTCAGTGCGCTTGGCTTTCTCGTAAAAAGGCAAAAGTCAACGTGATTAATCTTCGGATTGAATTTGGAGCCGTAAATTTTCCGCTGAGCTTTGGAGAGCTGAAAATCGTCGTTTGGAAAAGGTATAGCTTATCTAGGGTTTCTTGTTACTAAAAAACTTTTTGGCGCGCAATTTAAATTCAAATCTGTTCTCAAAAGTTTGAAAAAATAAGTTTTTTTTCACCTAACTTCTAGATAACATGTAAAAATTGCACCCCACTCATTGCATACCAGTAAAATTTTATTTTTGATTACAAGAAACCCTGACACGCTATAATTTCATGTGCGTTCTTCATTATGTGAGATTAGTTTGAGTAAGATAATATTAGGTGAAATAATTTTATGTGAGTTTTCAAACCTTTTGGCGAAATACCGCGGTACAGTTACCTCTAGAAGCGTATCCGAGGGCGTTAGTTATTATATTGTTCTTTGAAATCTAGCTGATTTGCAAATTGTACTGTTCATTTTAACTGAATTATTTTACTCAGAATTATTTTATAATTCATTAAAACGAGATATCGTGATTTGTTCGGTCATGCTAGCAGACGCGTCAATGGTGGCGCTCGTGGTGTACACTCTGATGATACTGACAGGTTGAACGTTGTAAACAATCTAAAGACGCTTTCGAGATTCTAGTGAAAATCACACACACAATTTTGCTCAGACCGTGAAACATCAACTTCACTTTTGTTCCACACGTGCATGATGCACGTACTGAACTAGCTTGTGGCCCAACATCTGAGTTAAGCGTAAAAGGTGTATTTTACGGGCTATGATGTTTTTTATTGATTGGAATTGATATATTATCTTTGTATGCTCATCCTTACATATTTTTTTTTTACAAAATTAGCGTTTATTTCACCCAACAGGTTTTTAACCTAATGGTTCATGGTCTCACTCTTTTTGTCTGTCAAATTTCACTAGATTCCCGAAAGGGTCTTTAAAGGCTGAAACTCAGTCAATTGCGCGACACATGCTAGAACGATTTACTCACAGCCCAAGCCCATTACTGAGCCTAAGCCCATCACTAAGCCTAGGCCCATTACTAAGCCTAAGCCTATCACTAACCGTAAGCCTCTAAATAAGAAATTATTATATTCAATGTGTACCAGTTTTCTTAAACCGAATGTTATTGAATCCGATTGTGGTTGTATGCAAATCGTTTTAGCATTTTATTTGTTCAGGTACGGCATCAGCTGTTCATTATCGTGGAAAAACTGGTTGGGCGCAAGTGGGCAGCGCACTTTCTCAGTTGTCGGCCGTTGATGACTTGGAATGCATGTGAGTGAGTGAGTGAGTGAGTGAGTGAGTGAGTGAGTGAGTGAGTGAATGAGTGAGTTGCAAGCGTTCAAATTTAGTCTCTAAATAATTCACAATGTACAACCTGTTCAGAAAGTTAACACAAGCACAATGAGCACCATCATTGACCAACTGTTATGTGAAAAGGTATTTTCCTTGAAAACTTGAACGCGCGCCAAAACCTGGTTTGATTTCCAATTTTGAGTCAAAAAGTTTCGGAGCAACAAGAAACTTCGGATAAGCTACTGTATAACCTGTCCAAAAAATGGACATGTACACCACCAATGCCATTATTGACCACTTGGACATGTTCATGGTGAAGATTTCTGGAATCTCGGATTTCAATCAATCATAAAAATTGTCAAAATTCTGTGTAAAAAATTAAAAACATCTATTTCCTAAAAAATCCGAGAAATTTCAAATTTTG
Source organism: Daptonema setosum (assembly GCA_964036265.1). Classification (NCBI taxonomy): domain Eukaryota; kingdom Metazoa; phylum Nematoda; class Chromadorea; order Monhysterida; family Xyalidae; genus Daptonema; species Daptonema setosum. The sequence continues at coordinate 21,684,219 of OZ038448.1, forward strand.
TTCGACTAGATGTAACTAAGCTGAACTCATGCACGCCTGCATGAAATTCTGTTCTAAAAAGCGGATTGGCTTGTGTTTTTTCTTGTGATACGCCGGACTAAAAATCAAGCGTGACTGACTGCGTGAGTATTCAATTTCAGCACAACTTATTTAAATTCGATCATTAATGAAAAAGATCATTTCAGCAAATTTGTAGAAATTTTTGGTTTGGAGGGTAAACAAAATAACCGCCAATATTTTTGTTGCGCCGGTAATATAATGAGTCGTATATCATCAGATAGCATATATGTAGTCTGATGTTTTGTTTGCCGTATATTGGAAAATCATACCTGTCACACAGCTTTATATATGTGAATTTAAGAATATTTTCTTGGAAGTAATCAAAATCGAAAAAAAAATATTCCTAATGATTTTTTTTGATTTTTTCGATGATCTTCAATTTAATTGTAAGATATCGTTGAGATAACTTTTAAGGAGCTGAAATCACTGATGATCAAACAGACACGAAAAATTCTTTTGCAACAATCCACAAAGTTTCAAGGAATTAAAAAAGTGCACGTGAACCGCTGAGTTCCACGAATGCTGCTCAGATGAGTCGCTGTCAGTATTGCCGATATTGGTGAAACCAAAAATTATGAACCGTAATGGTGCCTTCAAGTTAAGTTAAAAAAACGAACCGAAAAGTTGAAAATGACTACTTTCAGGAAATGGGCTTTATCTCAAGTTGTGTAACAAGTTTGAACCTCCAGTATGCGGCAAACAAAACATGAGACTATGTGCTACCAGACGATGTACAACTCGCTTTATTGACATCACAACAAAAAATTGATGAAAGATTAGAATGCTGCACGTTACATGTGTGGGGCGTGAGTGAGTGAGTGAGTGAGTGAGTGAGTGAGTGAGTGAGTGAGTGAGTGAGTGAGTGAGTGAGTGAGTGGGACACCCCACCCCCACCCCATACATTTAGGCCCCGTAATTGGTTATAAAAAATCAAATTACGCTGAATAAAACTTTTCCCAATCATGAAGTTGAGAATCTGGTTCGAATATATTTTTGTTTGTAAGTCGTCATGCTTGGCTCAAAAGCCTGAAAGTCAAGCGGGATTGGGAAAGTTTGTGGGTTAAGTTGAACGCATAAATAACTGAGAAATGAGTATAACTCGGCCAATGTACATATCTTGTTATCAAAACAAATTCCTATGAACCCGTTACACACAAATGCAATGAACTAAGCGCAGTGTTAAGAGTGGTTTCATATAAGATTCATCAAAAAAGTAGGTCAGTCAAAAACTCAAAAATTCTACTTTTATGCATATAACTAAATACAGTGATCCGCCGAAACGCCCCACAAGCGGAATCTCCAATATTTGACATCGTGTTCGAGTAAACCGAAAAAAACCCGGTTTTGGTTCCTTTTTGAGGCCAACTTTGAGGGGATATTCCCAAAACCCCCTACCGAGAAAACAGCTGAGTATAGGCTCAATCGAAAGACCGCGTTCCCGTCTTTCGATTGAGCCTATACTCAGCTATTTTCGTGGTAGGGAGTTTTGGGAATTTCGCCTGAAAGTTGGCCCCAAAAATGAACCAAAACCGGTTTTTTCCGGTTTACTCGAGCACGATGACAAATAATGGAAAACCCGCTTATGGGGCGTTTCGGCGGATTACTGTCTTTAGTTATATGCATAAAAGTCGTATAATATTTTTTTTACTGACCGACTTTTTGAACGGTTTTTGCGAATATTATATGAAACCACTATATTATAGTGGAAACTGCACCCGCATATTTGGAAACTGCACCCACTTTTTGTCAAAATCCCAAATTCGACTTTTTCATTTTGGATTCACGGAAAGGCTAAACTATGCTATCTCCTTCACTAACGTACAGTCTATGCTCGGAACTAAGCCTAAGCCGTACAAACAATCAAATGGTTATTAGCTGTCGTTGGGTTGCACTAATTCTGACAAAAAGTGGGTGCAGTTTACAAATATGCTTCCGGGACCATTGTCGGGACAGTTTTTTTGTAAAAAAATTTCAAGCACACTAGTTTTCGTTTGTTTTTTTTGTAACATTTTTAACAGGCACATTATTTTCAATTTTTTTATTCACGGTGTGTGGCAAGAGTCTTATAAAAAAATCCGTGAATTTGTCGCTTTTGTCACGAAATATTCGAACCTCAGTATGTTGTCCGAAAGTGTAGTGGAAATTTATTTTTTAAAAACTCTTTCGCGCGCCAAAAGCAGAATCGAATTTAAATTGCGCGCCAAAAAACGTTCGGCTAACAAGAAACCATGGATGCCAAAATCGCCATTTTCGCGAAACGACGTGCTGAAGTAAATCTGGCGCCAGTGGAATTCATTGTAAGACATGGACATATGTACATCACCCATTGAAGCTTGGCTTTGCAGCTGATGATTTACACCAGAGAAAACGGTATAAAAGCCTTGGACAATCATAGAACAGGGACTCAAGACATTGAACGTGAAAATTGTATGACTTCATTGAGGCAATTTTCCAGACCCCACAGATTTTTTGAAAGTTTACAGTGTTTATCAAAAATCTGGGAAACGAACCCCTGGCCACTCGCATGCTAGGCAAGCGCCCTTGCACTGTGCTACTGAGCCGATGCAACTAAACTGCATATACCCTACGATAACTGGCTCGCTACGCTCGCATGCTGTCTACAGCACGTGGCTATGCTACAACACGTGCAGGAGGAAATATTGAAATCTCCCCTGCGGGGCCTATCGCGCTTGTCCTCGCTCCGCTCGGACAAGCCAGCCTTACGTTAGGTTATCGGGGGCTCGCAGTACGGTAAAACTTCACATGGAATAGTAATGTTGCTCGAGAAAAACCAAATTCGAAAAATCTGTGGGGTTTGTAATCATGCTTCATTGAGTGTGTCCAAAGTTGGACATTTTAGGTATTTTCGAACGAGGTATTTTTCAGTAGTCGGTGATTTGATTTTGTGAAAACTTTACTAGAATCATCTTTCATCTTTTTGGTGGATGAATATTCGTTTGCTTTCTTAAATTTTTTAACTATTATATGGAGTGTGAGACTTCCACTGGTACCACCCCATACCAAATGTCCGCAAAAAAAGTCTCACAAATTACGTGAAAACTCACGGGCTTTCGCATTTTTTCTCTACAGATCTGTATTTTAGTGTTTGGCTTTACTTTCCTACCTGAACAGCTAGAAATACTGTATATTTGATGACAAATAAAAAATTATAATTAAATTGCTGGCACTTCTCTTCATTATTTGAATTTCAGCTCAATTCATAGGGGTGATCAGTCATTATGGTGTTGCTCGCGGCGTTTG
>OZ038448.1:21687739-21702739 GCA_964036265.1 Daptonema setosum
AAACTCAGCTTTGAATGACAAGCTGCGCACCGATTTTTTTCAATGACAAGAAATCCTGGATGCCTGATCAAAACTGAAAAATGGCGCGCATTCAAATTTAGTTTTTTTTCTATTGAGAAACTGAAAAAATATCACATTCTCGTTTTCTGAACGCTTCTGTATTTCCTCGTGATGTCCGCACGCGTGCGGTCGAATTCGAAATTGACGATTCGTTTGTCGTCGTGTTTGGATTTTCGGTTAAAACCGACGAATTTCAAGACGCATTTGCGGAAGGCAGGCACGCAACCGAACAGGACGTAGGGTTGCAGGCAGCAGCCGAGGATCAGCAGGCTGCAGTGAGTGAGTGAGTGAGTGAGTGAGTGAGTGAGTGAGTGAGTGAGTGAGTGAGTGAGTGAGTGAGTGAGTGAGTGAGTGAGTGAGTGAGTGAGTGAGTGAGCGAGTGAGTGAGTGAGTGAGTGAGCGAGTGAGTGAGTGAGTGAGTGAGTGAGTGAGTGAGTGAGTGAGTGAGTGAGTGAGTGAGTGAGTGAGTGAGTGAGTGAGTGAGTGAGTGAGTGAGTGAGTGAGTGAGTGAGTGAGTGAGTGAGTGAGTGAGTGAGTGAGTGAGTGAGTGAGTGAGTGAGTGAGTGAGTGAGTGAGTGAGTGAGTGAGTGAGTGAGTGAGTGAGTGAGTGAGTGAGTGAGTGAGTGAGTGAGTGAGTGAGTGAGTGAGTGAGTGAGTGAGTGAGTGAGTGAGTGAGTGAGTGAGTGAGTGAGTGAGTGAGTGAGTGAGTGAGTGAGTGAGTGAGTGAGTGAGTGAGTGAGTGAATGAAAGAGTGAGTGAGTGAGTGAGTGAGTGAGTGAGTGAGTGAGTGTGTGAGTGAGTGAGTGAGAAGATGTTGGTTTAGTAAGTGAAACAGTCAGTGGGTCAGTGAGTCAGTCATTGAGTGAGCTTATCATTGAGTGGGTGAGTGAGTGAGTGAGTGAGTGAGTGAGTGAGTGAGTGAGTGAGTGAGTGAGTGAGTGAGTGAGTGAGTGAGTGAGTGAGTGAGTGAGTGAGTGAGTGAGTGAGTGAGTGAGTGAGTGAGTGAGTGAGTGAGTGAGTGAGTGAGTGAGTGAGTGAGTGAGTGAGTGAGTGAGTGAGTGAAAAAGTGAGTGAGTGAGTGAGAAGATGTTGGTTTAGTAAGTGAAACAGTCAGTGGGTCAGTGAGTCAGTCATTGAGTAAGCTTATCATTGAGTGGGTGAGTCAATCAGTCAGTTACCTATAAATGGCAGCAAAATATCCATGTCCATGGACGTGCATATCCGTTGGCACAGTACCAAGTGTTGCAATGCATCCAACTCCCAGTTGAGGCAGACTGGTCAACTGCAACAACAACAATATTAATAACAACAACAACAACAACAACAAAAACAACAACAACAACAACAACAACAACAACAACAACAACAACAACAACAACAACAACAACAACAACAACAACAACAACAACAACAACAACAACAACAACAACAACAACAACAACAACAACGACAACAACGACAACAACAGCAAAAAGCCCACCAAAATCAGTTTTAAAACAAATTCAACTGCACATTATTCGTTCACGTTTCAATCAATGTTTAAACTTGTGAATTTGCCGCGAATGAAATGCTGAACAACCTACAGACCTATAGTCTAATTTTTTGGTTAAGACTTTTTTTTAGGAACTTTTGTGTGTGTAAAACCTTTCCCTGATCCCGAAATTGGTGATTCCGACCGAGGAAAAAAGTTACAAAAAAAGTAGATGAAATTTTTTCTATTTTCTTTGTCGGAATTTTTATTATTATAAATTTAAGCATGCTTTGCTGATTTTTTTCATGTAATTTTCATGGAAATACGTTGACTATTGAAAGGGTAAAATATTTTTCAAAGTTAGATTAAATTTTCAAAAATTATTTTACCCTTTCAATAATCAACGTATTTCCATGAAAATTACATGAAAAAAATCAGCAAAGCATGCTTAGTTTTATGAAAACAAAAATTCCCACCAAAAAAATAAAAAAAAGTCATAAACTTTTTTTTGTAACTTTTTTTCTCGGTCGGAATCACCAATTTCGGGATCAGGGAAAGGTTTTACACACAAAAAAGTTCCTAAAATAAAGTCTTAACCAAAAAATTCGACTATACCATTAGACGCATTCACTAAAAACAACAACAACAACAACAACAACAACAACAACAACAACAACAACAACAACAACAACAACAACAACAACAACAACAACAACAACAACAACAACAACAACAACAACAACAACAACAACAACAACAACAACAACAACAACAATAATAACCATAACAAAATCACGCGCACCAAAATCAGTTTTAAAATACGAATTCATTTGCACATTATTGGTTCACGTTTCAATCTATGTATAAAGCAACGATTGTGTAGCGAATGAAATGCTCTTGAACCGCTTTTTAATCACACTCAAAAAAATAATAACAACAACAACAACAATAACAACAACAACAACAACAACAACAACAACAACAACAACAACAACAACAACAACAACAACAACAACAACAACAACAATAACAACAATAAAAACAACAACAACAACAACCGAGACTAACCAGTGCTGCTATCGTCAGTGGAGCTTCTCTTCGTCTTAGCTCCGGTAAGATCCCGCTCCGCAGCATTAGGAACTTCGCTCCGATCGCAATGTACTGGACGACCAGTGTATTATACTTACCAACTCTATTCCGTCGCAACTGATTTATTACATAAAATAATACATTTATATAGCACATCACACATTAGATAGAATAAGGGGCGGAGTCATCACACATTAGATAGAATAAGGGGCGGATTCACCACACTCCCCCGTCAACAAATACAATACATCACAATTACAATTACATCTCAATAATCACAAAACAATACAATTCACAAATTTTTCAAAACATTTAATAATCACATCTTTTTCAAAACATTTAATAATCACATCTTTTTCAAAACATTTAATAATCACATCAAATCTTGTGTTCTTTTTCTTCTTGACCTTAGTAAGGCCATTTGTTACTACCTCTGGCCCCTCCCCGGCCACCACTATAGCCACCACCTCGGCCACCTCCGCGGCCACCTCCGCGACCACCATCATGCCACTTTCCGTGGAATGACCCGCTCGCGGTTCCATCTGAGGTTCCGTCCTTCTGTGGCATCACCGTGAGGGAGACCACCTGAACACCATTTTACTTGACATAACCATTAGTGGTCATAATCATTTACTTCACATTCATAATATTATTCCACTCTCCCTCATTCCTCAATACATTCCTCTCATTGAGTAACCTGGTTGTTGGGGCATGCTCCGCAGTTCCCCGTGGCCATTACGTTGAGTACTCTTTGCATTAGTACCGGGTCTGTGAGTCCTTCTCGACACTCCAAAACGAGCTGCCCTGGCTCAAGCTCCTCGTCCTGCTTCGGGACCATTGGAGAGCGGTCGTCTGACTTGTCTGACATAATTACGCCTGACTTTTCGACAATTGAATATGACTGAAATTTGTTTTTCCGACGGTAGATACATACAATGATATACATACATATGATTCAATGATATACATATGATTATTCATTGAACAATAATTTGCTACAAATCATTGATTTGAAATTAATTTTGATTCGATTAACACATGATTATGCACTAATGTAGGTTTTGATGTATGTTCACAACATTAGCTGTAATCAAAACATACGTCGCGTGCCTGACCTTGCAAATGAATGAAACAATTAATGCTCATATTTTAACATTAGGTCAGATCCAAACATACGTCGATGCCTGACCCTGTGTGACCCTAAATTGATGAAACATCGAGTTTGATGTAAACATACGCTAGCCGCACAACATCTGGTTGCGTGCTCATATTCCAATACATGTAATATATGTACATGTGTGTTTTTGTCCCAGGCTGGCTCATACAGCACTAGAGATTTTGTGGCAATTGGCCGTTTTTTTTTCACAAACATGATTTTCTCGACAAATTTTTGCAATATAATATTATGCACGATAAAAATAATTGTAATGTGTTTTTTATGACTCACATACATGTTAATATATTTGTTCATTCGTATTTACGTTTCAGGCAATTGAAAATCATCAATTCCAGTACGTATTTAACGACAAACAGTAACATAATTATAACGACGAACCACACAATTTCGCCGTAAGACAACGACAAAAACTGATGCCAATCGAATGCGCCATCTGATGCCGTATGACTCACGGCAACATGATTGTTAGTGCTACCAGTTTGTTCCTTGCTAACAAAGGTTAGATCAGCTTTGAGTTCAAATTTGAATGGTTTTCCTCCACTGCAAGTCAAGTTACAGTTTTCAGAAATTCTGGCTTTATTAAAAAGCAGTCTGATATCTTGTTCGGAATTTTTTGTTGTGCATTTAACGATAAATCTAGTCGACTCACAATTCACTGCACCAATCGTGTCGGATTGTGATGAAAGACATACATATTTCAGGTTGAAACCGGTCACACACGCGTAGCATCCTCTTGACGCGTGCGCATTGATCTCCAGTCTACACTGGTTGACGGTTTGTTTGTTTACGGCAACTTTCATTTTGCCTGTTTGAACTTTCATTTTTAACATAAGTTCTTGTTTGAATTGAATCTCGACTGATTCTTCATGTGGCAGTAAATTAATAACTCCACTTTTCAACGGTAACACTTGCTCTGAATTTTCAAACACTTTTCCCAAGTTCATTTCATCACAAATGCAGGTCACTGTTCCATGTGCTGGATTACATTTGCATGAGTCTTTTGCAATGTAGCAATCAAATTTATCTGCTGAATTTTTATCTTTGCACATTAATTGACCTACGGTATTCGTTACAGGTTGACCACTGTCACTAGCCGTCACCGTAGCCACTTGTGTCGTTTCCAAGTTCCTAATGAACTTTGTTGTCACCAAAGGGACATATGGTTGGTTCACCGTTTGAGTAGTCAGTTTGATTCCTTTTTTCCATTTCATTTGCATTCCTGGATACAAAGTCAATATGTCAGTTTGACTCATTAACTGACTGTTATTGAACTTTTCAATCGTTGATCGTATTTTAATTTCGTATCTGTAATTGAGGCAATCAAATATTTCATACGTTGTGTTGCTTGTTGGCATCGCAAAATAGCGATAAAATGTGCATGCTGAAGAACATAGAAAGCAACCACAACCTGCGCAACCACATGTGCTTATGCAACCCGTTACACCTGGGTAATTACTATTCATTCCTTCCAGTTCACTGACCTTGGAATCACTCTTCGTGGTTTCACACGCGTCTGCCGTACATGATCCAGCTGAACGACAGCGTTTTACGGAATGTGAGCTCATTTCAAATGAGCGGGTGAAAAACAGATTACGTTTTTCGCAGGTCAGTTTAATTGATTCAATTTCGAATGATAATTTAGCATAAAACTCATCTGTTTCAGATTTTAAAATTAAGCATGCTTCCTGACCATTTCCACTCAAATCAAACTCAGTCGTTTGCTCAATCTCGCATGTCAAAATGCCATTGTTATCGAATATACAGTGATTAGTGTCAGCTGTAATTACCGTGACCTCGGTGCATGCATGAGTCAAACACACATGCATCATTATCATGACTACACTCAATACTAATGGTCTCGTTGTTCGATAACGTGCACTAATTGGTGTCTCTCTGGTATTAGTGATCGTGATAGACTGTAGTTCGACATAGTTGTCTCTTTCATTTGCATAAATTGCCCGTTTCATGCGTCCAAAACATTTCAGTATTCGTAGAATGATCTTGTAACCTGTAAAGACCAGTATGTACATGGCCATGATGACCATAGAAATCATCGATTTAGGCGCACATTTCCAATTATAAATCGTGTCATTGTAATCGATTATGGAACAAAAATCTTCTGCCATACAACTTTCAGTGTCTCGATATACAAGTACTCCATGTTTCCAGATACGTACTGAAACTTCATAGTTGTTCATCAATATTTCAGGAGCGAACGCAAACTTGAGTTCGACCGGTGGCATATGTACCGAATAACAGATTGACATTGTCGTGCACAATTCAATCATGTTAGTGCCCACCGTCGACAGGACCACTGCACCTCCCTGTATGCAGCGCAGTCTGCAACCATTACATGATAAATTGGTTTGTGTTGTTTTATACATGTAAACATTAACTTCCTTATGACCCCAGGCACTGATTTGTACTCGGTCACCGTCACCTGTACTTATAAATGCTCTCTCAACACGTTTCATGAGGCATAATTTGTATCCTGTTGACTCACATTCTCCAAATGTAGAACAGAATTCCGGTGTTCCTGTATGAGTCATATTGTCTGGCCCAAAACATTTGAAATTATTTTCGTGTAATGTTTCTTCAATCGTTATTAATAATTCAGAAACAAATACCAATTTGTCCGTCATTAATTTCACCACTGGAAGTATTTTCATTTCTGGGATCGGGTTACAATTTTTACTCGGTGAAAAACTGCAAATCTCTGGACGGATAGAATCTAATTCACTCTGATCATCAATTGCTTCATTCTTTGTCTCCAGTTTCCTAATATGTTTATCTGTGTGAACACAGTTATCTGACCAATTTGGACATTTACACCTTTTGTCACATTTACCCTCTTCATTTAATTGTGTATTATTCAGACATTCAATGAACAACCAACACAAACCTCTGGTTTTCATCTCATATACAGCGTACCCTGTACTGATACACGTCTCGCTGTAAATCAGTTTGTTGGATTGTTGATCCCTCGTGTTGCATATACCCGGTTTATGCTGTGCCTGTACGTTGCACACCACAGATTGTATGCACGCACCCATTACACACAGCATAATCAACGCCAGTGTGGCTGTATGTACAGTGGTTGATCGCACTGAACCGCGTGTGCAGCGCATTTGTTTCTTTTTCAGGCGCTGTGAACGCCGCACATTTGTGCTAGTGCCCTGTTGGCTGTTTGCCACCATGTTGCGCGTGTTCTGTTTATTCGTCTCAGCCTGACGTTGCTGTGAAACACCAGCTTGTGTATGTATCTGTTCCATCAGCTGATCTTCATTCACTGACTCACTTTCGTCGTCTGATTGAGCCATTTCACTTTTATCATTATCTGAATCCACCTCAAGTGAATACAACAGTTTAATTGGTCGACTTATTGTATTACCAGTTCCTGTTTTCAGTTCAACTGATCGAACTTCACCGTCACGGCTGTGCACCAGGCGTTCAATGCGTCCAACACGCCATGCCTGTTTAGGCATAATTTCTTCGTGCACCAACACAACTTCACCAACGCGTGGTGTTCGGTTAGTAATTACTCGACCTTCTTTATGCTTTCGTGTGCTTTCTCGCAGCTTATCAAAGTATTCAGTCTGCCATAAATGCCAGACTTCATCCAAAGCTGCTTCAGAGTTTTTCCAATATTTCATCAACTTTTCGTGATTCGTTTCTTTTTTATCTCTGTACTCCGAATCGGAATCAGTTTCTTTTTCGAATTCTGGCAATGCAGTGTTCATACCAGGAAACAAAAAATCAATTGGTCGAAGTATCTTCCATGAATTTATGTCATCATAAACCGCCGAAATCGGTCTTGAATTCACGATCGCTTGAGAGCGTCGGACAATAGTCAGAAACTCTTCATAGTTCAAAAGTCGTCTCTTTATACCTGCTTTTATACTCTTTTTGCAGAGATCGACCATTTTCTCCCAGAATCCACCCATCCATGGACTCAGGCTTGGTATCGTGCTCCAGCGGATCTTGTCCAGCGCCAGCAGCTCTAGTGTCTCGGCGTCTTGTGACTCAGCGGACACCCTCGCGCACAGGTCAGTTACGCAGTCTTTTACTGCACAAAAATTCGTGCCATTGTCAGTAAGCACAGTCTTTGGTCGATTATATAATGAAACAAATCGACGGAAACCATTTAGGCAACTTTTAGCCGAATTATTCTCAATCACCTCAAGGTGCACCAATCTGGTCACCATACAGGTGTACAGACACACCCATACCTTCTGATTTCCTTCAGCCGTTTTCACTTTACATGGCCCAAAATAATCCATGCCAATTTTTTCAAATGGTTTTGACTTCACCACACGTTCTGGTGGCAAGTCAGGCATGTCTGGTCGTCCAAACGGACCACCATTGACTCGTTTACAGTAAAGACATTTATTCAATGCCTTCTTGACTTGTTGTCTGCCAGTCAATATCCAATATCTATTTCTGATCTCAGCTAGTGTCTGTTGTACACCCGCGTGTTGAAGTTTCTCATGTACTGACTTAATTATCAGTTTAGTCAGATCATCATTTTTTGCAACCAAAATTGATCTTTTACTACTTTCAGACATGCCACTCGCTTGCTTGAAGCGACCGATGGTCAACAACAGATGGCCGTCGCTCACAACATTCAACTTGTGCGCCCATCCGTCTAGCTGTTTGCCAGTCTTCAGCTGGTCAAAGGTGGAGGCGAAATGCCTTTGCTGCATCTGGTACAGCAGCACCCTCTCACTGGCCTTCACTTCATCAACTGAGACAGGTTTGTAATGTTCACCTTTTACCTGGATCGGTGTTACTTTTTCCATGAATTTGAATTTATCGTGGAACTTTTTTGATTTTCCAAACACTCGTTTCAAAATACGTAAAACCATCGTCGTGACCTTTACGGCTTTAGTTAAGGTCGAATACTTTTTCACATCGATGTCACACTTGTCAGTCACTGTGACTTGACTGATTGTAATCATCTTCTTATTACCGTCACGTGCCCATTGCACTAACTCATTTTCGTCAATTGGTTCAGTTTGTATTGTTTCAGGTTCTTTGTCATCATACAAGAACGATGGTCCGCTGAACCATGGATGACTCATGTCACACAACTGTTCCACAGTCAAGCTGCGTGTCGCATAGTCGGCAACATTCATGTCCGTCGTCACATGTTTGAAGGTTATATCTTTATTCTCCTTCAAGTATTCGATTCGATTTTTCACGAATCGACCGACTTTTCTCTCTTGACTCATATTCAGCCAACCCATGCATATCTTGGAATCTGTGTAGACCACTTTCTTGAGCGGATCTTTGCCCAAATTCTCCGACAGTGTTTCAGTAACAAACTCGAGTAGTTTAACACCTAAATGTAGTCCCATCAGTTCCGCTTTTGGCACACTCAGATTTTTATTGAGCGAAATCAATCGATTTTTTGACATAAGTAATGTCGACTTGGTTTTTCCATTTTCCTTGACGGAACGCAGATATACACACGCCGCATATGCGCGTGTATTCGCGTCACAAAAACGTGAATTTCATAATTCTCATTTTCTTCCAGACCTACAAAGCGTGGCACGTGTATCTGGTCCACTTTCTGGAACTCTTGTCGGATCAATGACCAGCGATGCCATTGTTCATCAGTCACTGGTTTGTCCAATTCATCTTTTTCATAACACAATTCTTGTGACAACAACTTAGCTTTCAGTATGAGTGGAGTGAGTAATCCACATGGTTCAAACAATGAACCTAATTCACTCATTACCATTCTTTTAGATGGTCGATCATCACTCGTGCGCTTTGGTTTCGCGAATGAAATGGTGTCATCCTCGCTACACCACGGAATGCCGAGCACCTTCAGTGTCGACTCTTTGCTCAGGTCAACTTTTGGAATTTTTTCATTGAACTTTTTATCATTTGAGCGATATTCTCTCATATTCATTTCATGTGTCTTGAACACATTTTTTGACAACTTATAGAACTCATCCAGTTGTTCTGTAGTGTCAAATCCCATCACTATGTTGTCTACATATATTGAATCAGCCATTTTCTTTGCTAATTCGGATCCCTCCTTGTCCAGTATAAATTTCAGTGATTCTTGTAGAAGGAACGGTGAGCAGTTCAGTCCAAACAACACTCGTCTGAAACGCAAAACTACCATGTTTCCTTCGAACATGAGTGGTTTAGTTGGATCTTTATACCATATAAATCGAGTTACATCTCGATCTTTCTCATCCAGTAGCACTTGTAAAAATGCTCGTTCCAAATCACAACAAACCGCATATTTTTTCAGTCGTAGAATCAATAACATTTTCACAATGTCCGCAGGTTTCACTTCACCTTGCAACAGACATTCATTCAAACTCATATCTGTTTTCTTTTCTTTCGATGATCCGTCAAAAACCATGCGATATTTCGTGGTTGTTTTTTCTGGCGTCTCAACCACAAAATGAGGTAGATAATGTACTAGATTACATGTATCCTCAAATGACACCTCTTCAATCACGCCTTTCGTTAATTGCTCGTCCAAAATTTCTGTGCATTTTTGTAGCATTTTAGGGTTTTCAGCTAGACGTTTACCCTGTTGTTTGAAACGACGCATGGCATTGTTATAATTGTCGTTCAAAATACATTTGTCTTTTTCACGCCAAGTGAGTCCCACTTTGACTCGCTTTTCATTATCGTCAATCGTGACATTCTCATAAAACATCTTCTTTGCCACCTCATATTCATCCTCATTTGGATCATCAATAATCCCAATTGTTTCCAAATCCCAAAATTTCTCATGATTCTCTTTCATTTCAGGTTCCATGGCACTGACGTCATCTGTGCAGTTCATCACAACGAGGTACGACCCGATGTCCCCGCTACCAAGCATATCACCGGTTAGTATTTTACCGATCTTTGTATTTATCAGTGTCAGACCAGATGGTATTTTAACTGTTTCCTTTTCCGTGTTGACAATATTCCAAAAGTCAGTGGCACCAACCAATAGTTCAGGTTCGAAATTTTGTTTGAAATTAATTGGCCAATGACTCTCATTCAAACCACTGATTCTGTTTAACATCTCAATATCTTCGTCAGTCAAATCTGGACGTTGCTGAGGATGACCAATATACCTTTTGGGTATCACATTACCTGACATGTGTAAAATATTACCATCATTCATACACAGTTCCCATTCAACACGATCAGTAAGCATATTCTTTGGTTTTGGTTCCCCAAAACTAAAAACATTCAAGTTTTCTACATTTATTGCCTTTAAACCGAGTTTATTTCTCAGATCGTTTGCCATAAACGTACGCATCGAGCCATTATCAAGAAACACGTTGCACTTGACCTCACGACCATTATGAGGATTACGCAACACTGCCGTTGCTGTCATCAATACCACTTGACGATTAGTGCTTTTCTTTTTGTTATTATCATAATCATACATTGTCATCACTGTTGCTTGTTTTGTGTTTGCCTTTGTTTCAGGTACACCGTTCGACTGACCACTCAATGGCCCATTGTCCTCACACACTGTATGTACGTGTGATCTGTTCACCTGCTGTTGAGGCGACTGGCTGTACGTGCCATATGACTGATTAGGTCTATTCAGCCCATTATTGAAACCGGTAGGTTTATGTGGCACTTGCCCATTATAACCATTTATTTTTTTCTTATTATTATAACTGTTGTTATTGTTGTTGTTGTTGTTGTTAAAGCCGTTACTATAGTAGCTGTTGTTGTTGCTATAGTTGCCATAGCGCGCGTTATTGTTATAGCCACTGTTTGTGTATTGTGGTTTTTTGTAACCTTGTTGAGCGCTACTATTCTCATTTGCTTTCCCGCTAAATTTTTCAAAACAACATGCACTCATGTGTCCCGCTTTCTTGCAATAAAAACACTGTTTATTCCTCTGCGTGCATTGATTCATCATATGTTTATTTCCACACATGTAGCACAATCTGTTTTGCTTCAGAAACTGTAGTCTGTCTTTTGCCGATTGCACTTTCAAACATTGGTCACTCCAATGATTATTCCGACCACAGAAAACACAGTCAGTTTTCTTCTTTGGATTTTTGTTCTCCGTTACCATAAAATTATCAGTGGTCTGGTGATAATTATTGTGATTGTTACCCCTGTATTCACGTTGTTGTGACTGTTTATTAGGTGAGTGAGTAGCATCGACTTGCTCTTTAATGTCTATATAACCCTGTAGAGACTCAATCAGTTCATTCAAATCCCACGGATTAGTGTCACCTTTTTTCATTTGTAAATTTTCAATCACCACCTTTGGTGTTTTTTCAACGATTTGTTTTACAATGAATGGTTTTGACAAAGTGTCATTCATGACACCCATACCCTGTAATTGTCGAAGTATTTTTTCAGTCTGGTCTGCAAACAGACGTAAATCATTAGTTCTACTACTGTAGCACTGTAGCGTGCTCAGTTCTGTAAAGAGATGGTCCCTTAGTTTTTCGTCTGACCCGTATCTCCTATTTAGTAGTTCATACGCGATGGTGTAGTTCACATCGCTGACATTCAGTCCGTTCATACAAGCCGCAGCTTTCCCTTCCAATAACATTTTCAAATGTCGAAATTTCATTGCCCCATCCAATCCGGCATTTTTGTGCACAGCTGCATCATAAGCGCTGATAAACTCGGCGAACTTTGACGGGTTCCCATCGAATTTGGGAATTTCGAACTTTGGAAGTCGAATAAAGTTCGACTGAATGTTTTGGTTATCGTGGTCGGGCGCCTGTGCGCTCGAAGCGCCTGACCGGCCACGAGTGGCGGATGACAAATTCGCCCTTTTTTCTTTGAGTTCGGACATGTAGCCCTCTATTGTCTGTATCTGACCCTTAAGAAGGCTCAGAGCGTCGCAGGCTTCTGCCACTGTAGGAAGAAGTTTGCCGACTACCACTTGATCATATAAACCTTCTTCTATTTCCTTTTGAGGACTTTGTAGTGACTCAACTACTTTACCGAATTCTACTTCGTATGTATCCAGTCTGTCAATCTCCATCTGGATCTTTGTAATATGAGCGTATGCCCTCTCTTTAGCCATTGCCATATCCAGTATTAACTTATTTTCATCCGCTTCGTTCGGGTCATACATCTCAATCTGCTTGTTAGACAAAGCAGTCAACCTGGCCATCGTTGGCGCTATTTTTTTTCTTAGAGAGCCTGACATTCTTGTGAGTTCTCGTTTCAAAGTTTTTTTTTTCAATCAACGCACAATATTTGTCACGTCTTTTCCCCCAAAATGTCTTTTATCAACAAAGTTTTTTCAACCAAACTATAATTTCATTTATTTGTCGATTCTTGTCGACTTTTTGCACGCAAACTTTTTGTTCACAATTTCAAAATCAATCAGATACACAATCAATATATATCGGTTTTACTCAACCAATCGTACACTGTATCTTGTTCCAATAAATTCAATTCGCAAATTTTATTGCAATCAAAATCATCAATAGTTTATAGTCTTCTTTGGACTTTTGTCTCTGTGGACTTTATAGTCTCTTCGACTTTTTTATAGTCTCTATGGACTTTTAGTCAATATCCTTATAGTCTCTGTGGACTTTATCTCTATAGTCTCTGTGGACTTTATCTCTATAGTCTCTGTGGACCTTTTGAACGCTTAATAGTCACTGTGGACTTACTCTCACTCAATAGTCTCTGTGGACTTGTCAATTCAATAACTTCTCGAAAACTCCAACTCAAAATTTCCAAACTTTTAATTTAATTCAATTCAAAAAATTTGTTCTACCAGGCAAGCTAGTACCATGTATTTATACTTACCAACTCTATTCCGTCGCAACTGATTTATTACATAAAATAATACATTTATATAGCACATCACACATTAGATAGAATAAGGGGCGGAGTCATCACACATTAGATAGAATAAGGGGCGGATTCACCACAACCAGGCAGGTGGTGAGGAGCAGACGTAGGATCATGTCTAGCCGGTGGTAGGCGAGAGCACAGGAAGCGTTCTGCAGAGTTAGCTCACTCACTCACTCATTCACTACTCACTCACTCACTCACTCACTACCTCACTCACTCACTCACTCAATCACTCACTCACTCACTCAATCACTCACTCACTCACTCACTCACTCACTCACTCACTCACTCACTCACTCACTCACTCACTCAGTCAGTCACTGATTCACTCACTCACATTCTCACTCACTCACTCGCTAACACACTCACTCACTCACCCACTCACTCACTCACTCACTCACTCACTCACTCACTCACTCACTCACTCACTCACTCACTCACTCACTCACTCACTCACTCACTCATTTAACTATCCATTCATTCACTCACTCACTCAATCACTCAATCACTCATTTAACTATCCATTCATTCACTCACTCACTCAATCACTCAATCCCTGAATCGCTCATGACTCACTCACTCACTAACTCTCTCACTCACCCACTCACTCGCTCACTCACTCACTCACTCACTCACTCACTCACTCACTCACTCACTCACTCACTCACTCACTCACTCACTCACTCACTCACTCACTCACTCACTCACTCACTCACTCACTCACTCACTCACTCACTCACTCACTCACTCACTCACTCACTCACTCACCCACTCACTCACTCACTCACTCACTCACTCACTCACTCACTCACTCACTCACTCACTCACTCACTCACTAACCGTGGCAAACAAGTGTACCCCGCTGAACACATCATATGACTCGCCAGATTTTTGCTCCATGTGTCTGAAAATAAATATCATGAGATAAAGAGAGGCAATAAATTTTTTAAAGGCGTGTAAAAATACTTGACTTATACTCATGATCAATGAATTTATTTTCTTTAAATTGTAGAGAGGCAAACAGAACATTGAATGGAACTTATGACAAGGACAAATATATACAATCGTTGGAACATCAAGTATAGGAGAGATCATGTAAAAATAGAGCATGTAAAATTTACTGAGGTGGGTACTTTTTGAAAATGATTCATACTGTCAATTTATATTTATGTGGTAACGTACTTATGATCAATTTCTCCAACTTGGATGAAAACTTAGACAAATACTAGAAAAATTCTTTAATTTTTTACATTCAACGTTTAAATTCAATTTTAAATTCGAACGTTTTTAAGTACCCAATTAGTTGTATCATACAACTTTGTATGACTCAACTATATTTGTTCTCACACTTGCTGATTCATTCCTCATTGCCGACAAAATCGCTAAT
>OZ038448.1:21707739-21715239 GCA_964036265.1 Daptonema setosum
ACTGACTGACGAATATTTTACTGATTTCGAAAATGTTCCATTGATATGTAATATTTCATTATGTTTCTTGATGTTTTTAGTGCTTTTTCAAACACACGCACGATAAATAATATCATATGAATCATATATCGAAAAATAAAGGAAATTCCTTTGTCACTCTATAATTTGCTGTTTCATGAAAAAAAATGAAAATCAAAGTTTAAGGTGCTTTCAGAGTAAAAAGTATAGTAAATTGGAAAGTAAAGGGGTCATTAATCTGCAAACCATTTGTGTGAAAACTTCTAATTTGTTCCTGGAAAGTTTTCTTCGATGAAATGTTTTACAGTTTAATTACCCTTTTAATTTCCTTTTTACTTTTCTTTTCAGTCGGAAAGCACCCTTAGTAGTGAGTATTTTTTATATTTAATTTATAAATATTTTTTTATAATAAACCAACATCAATGCCACAAATATAGTCGTACAAGTCTTCCATCCAGCTGGCGACGATGGCTCGACAACGTGCGCTCACTATCTGTGAGTTAGTCAATGAGTGAGTGACTCACTAAACTCAGTCTCTTACTCACTCATTCACTGACTCCCTCACTTACGCACGCACTCACCCACTCTTTCACTCATACCTATCCACCTACACTCTCACTCACTCACTAACTCGCTCACTCATTCACTCCTACAATTATACGCCACACTCACTCACTAACTCCCTCATTCAATCACGCACTCACTCACACACTCAGTCACTCACTCACTCACTCACTCACTGACACACTCGCTCTTTCACTCACTCTCTCAACCACTCATTAACTCACTCATTCATTAACTCACTCACTCACTCACTAACTCACTCACTCACTCACTCACTCACGCACGCACGCACTCACTCACTCACTCACTCACTCACTCACTCACTCACTCACTCACTCACTCACTCACTCACTCACTCACTCACTCACTCACTCACTCACTCACTCACTCACTCACTCACTCACTCACTCACTCACTCACTCACTGACCCACTCACTCATGCACTCACTCACTCACTTACTCACCTGTGAGCACCGTCTGTATTTTCCATACTCAGCACAGAACTTATCTGCCGTACTTAGGGCGGGATGAGTGGAAAAGCTCTTCATATCAAAGAACTCTACCAGTTGAGTGGCACATTTTAACGCAATTAGTTGGGAATAATAATCGCAGGCCCGAGTAATTACTGGTGCCACGAGCCATACCAGTAGACGTGTGAGGTGATGATGATTGGATGACATGTTTGACAAGCATAAAGTGAGGTGAGCCGTGATGACTGAAGACGATACTGCAGTTCAAGTATAGGTTTCCATATTTTTGGGTGTTTTTTTTTCAAAAATGAAATAAAATAATTTTTTTATATATATTTCTGCTTGTTGAAAGTTTTATGGTGAAAAGCAACGGTTGGATAAAATATAATAGCTCCTTTCAAAGCAATCAGCTGAGAGTATTAATCTCAATACAAGCACAAGAAAGTGCTGGTGCCACGAGCAATACCAGTGGACAGTGAGGTGATGATGATTGGATGACAGTGTGTAATATCACATGTAAGATGAGGGCTGACTGAAGTCGATGTTTCAAGTTTAGGTTTTCATTCATATTATAGAAAGATTTGTTTTATAAGATACAAAATGTTTGTTTTGGTTCGATGAATTTGTTACATACATATAAAGACGCTCTCGAGATTATAGTGACAATCACACACACCGTTTTGCTCAGACCGTGAAACATCAACTTCACTTTTGTCCCACACTTGACTAACGTGCATGATGCACGTACTGAACTAGCTCGTGGCCAAACATCTTAGTTCAGCGTAAAACGTGTTTTTAAAGGCCTATGATGTTTTTTTATTAATTGGAATCGGTATATTGTCTTTGAAGGCTCATGTTTACGTTGATTTTTAAACAGAATTAGCGTTTATTTCACCCAATAAGTTTTCAACCTAATGGTTCATGGTCTGACTATTTTTGTCTGTCAAATTTCACTGGATTCCCGGAGAGGTCTTTATTTGTTATGCTGTACATAAATGAGCACCGAAGTCCCAAACTCAAAATGCTTATTTTTGTTTTTACGGCTCAGTTGACATTTTAATAGAAGTTGTGGCATTGCAGATTGTCTTGCCCGCGAAATTATTATGAGTTTAATGGAACATCTGTTTTCTAATCAGCCAAATAATTTACCAATTTAATAGACAAAATTTTTTTCAATTTTAAGCGAGCTTGCTAATTAATTAATCGAAAACACTCTCATGTGTACAGTCAGAAACAGTACTACGGTAAATAGTAATTGAAACCGTTGTCACCTGGGGTATAATAGCGAATCGTAAAACTTATTGAGGAATGCAACTAATTTTTTTGATATAGGATAAGTAAAGCTAAAACTGAAATCATAAATAAAATGTGAACTTGTTTGTAAAAGTATGTAAATTTGATAAAATATGATGTTTTTAACTAGTGTTTTTCTCTCTCAGCTTTTTACCGGTTCTCAATTTTTACCACGGGGTTTCAATCGTGTCAAGTGTTTTTGTAATGAAGTCAGTGTGGATTTTAAGTGGCTTTTGATTGAATAATGGAATGACCACTACAGCCGACCTCTTGAGAATTGTGTTTTACAAATGAGCATCCTCTCGCAGGCGAGCAGGCAGAACAGAGGGAGGGGAATATCTCCAAAAAAGAAGAATTTGCAGAAATATTTTACCTACACCTTAAGGAAAAAAACCCAACATTTTGAAACCCTAAAGAGGGGGAATTCAACCTCCCCTTCTCGTTAGCTAGTGGATGAGCATCCTCTCGCAGGTGAGCAAACAAAATAGAGGAAGGGGAACTTGATCAAAGAGGGGGAGTTGGCAGTTTTCAGCCACTGACGGAGGAGCTAATCCTCCAAAGGTAGGGGAATCTCTCCAAAGAGGAGGAAATGACAAAAATTGGGCTATTTTACATACACCTTAAGGAACAAACTCAACATTTTGTAACCCCAAAGAGGGGAAAATTCCACTTTTCCCTCCCCTTCTCGTCCGCTAGTGTTTTCAAGTCAACCTACAGGTTAGAGAGTACGTTGGAATTTTATAAACCGTCAGAGGCATAAGCGGACGCGAAGAGGTGGGAAAAGTGGATTCCCCCCTCTTTGGGGCTTTCAAAAAGTTTAATTTGTTTCTTAAGGTGTAGGTAAAATGGCCTGAAAACTGCCAATTCCCCCTCCTTGATGAAATTCCCTTCCCTTTGGAGGATTATCTCGTCTGCCAGTGGTCAGAGGGGTGGGGAAACCACAATTCTCTCCTCTTCCGCTAGTTTGTGCGTGTTGAGGGAGAGGGGGTGAAGCGGTTTTTTGTTGACTTGAATCAACCCACAGAAGTGTGAAATTGAGTTGCGTCTGGGGGAATAGTGACAGACCCACAGATTTTGATTAACTGACTGATGGACATATTCTTCGTTGTCGGTTTAATAACTCAAACTACTGCGCGAAAACACCTATATCGTAAATTTCCCTGAATTAATACAAAATAACTTCGCGAAACTAGATAAAACCTCCGAACTTTATTAGACCGCCAACTTTTTTTATTTAGAATGGATTTTGTCAATACTTTGTGAGCAAACCCGGAATTGATAACGAGACAATTGAAGCTTTTGTTTCAATTGTCGCCCTATATATAGTGATTTTTCATGAACAATACAAGTTTATAACCCTTTCCAGACCCATTAGTACAACTGCCATCGTGCAAGTTTCATTCCTGTCAGTTACACGAAACGACGAAAGAACATTGAGTGTTAATCAGAAAAGATGGTTTATTTGGAACAGATCAGTGGAGCATCGCCAAGTCTATGTACAACAGATAACAGCGAAAAAGTCAGGTACATACGAAATATATCAGAATCTTCTTTCCAAAACTGCTCTCTTTTTGAACTTTCATATGAATTTTCAGAGAAGATTTTTGAAAAAAAATTAAGCATTAGGAAAAATAATAATACATAATTATCGAGACAAATCCACGAGTTCCGCAGGTTTTCGCGCTGATTTACTGTGCTTTTTCTTCTTCTTTTTCGGCGTCTCTTCATCTGAGCTTTCGCTTCGTTTTCGTTTCGTCTTGCTTCTGTCCTTTTTGTGATGTTTCTTCTTTTTCTTGGCGTCTTCGGCTTCTGAGTCAGAGTCGGCCGCTGTCGACCTGTGAGTGAGTGAGTGAGTGAGTGAATGGGTGAGTGAGTGGATGAGTGAGTGAATGAGTGAGTGAGTGAATGGGTGAGTGAGCGAGTGAGTGAGTGAGTGAGTGAGTGAGTGAGTGAGTGAGTGAATGGGTGAGTGAGTGAATGGGTGGCTGAATAGGTGAGTGAATGGGTGAGTGAGTGAGTGGTTGAGTGAGTGAGTGAGGGGATGGGTAAGTGAATGAGCGAATGGATGAATAACTTGATGAGTGTGAGAGTGAAGTGAATGCTTGATTTGGGTGATTGAGTGAGTGGGTGCTGATGAACATGTGAAACAAGTCAGTTCAGTTCACTAGCGGACGAGAAGGGGAGGGAAAAGTGGAATTCCCCCCTCTTTGGGGATTTCAAAAAGTTGAGTTTGTTCCCTACGGTGTAGGTAACATGGCTTAATTTCGGCGGATTCCTCCCCTCTTTGGGAAAATTCCACTCCCTTTGGAGGTTTGTCTTGTCCGCCAGTGGTTCAGTTTACTCAGTCCAACTTCTTGTGCTTCTTCTTTTTCTTTTTCAGTTTCTTCTTCAATGCTTTGGCGGCATCTGAAACATAGATCCGTCAATTTATCATCATCATGAAAGAAATAAAAGAAAAACGCCCACATAATCATCAACAACGGCAAAAACAACTGCAACAACAGCAACAACAACGACAACAACAAACAAAACAACAACAACAACATGAACAAAAACAACAACAACAACAACAAACAGAACAACAACAACAACATGAACAAAAACAACAACAACAACAACATGAACAACAACAACCACCACCACAACAACTTCTGACAGTTAACAATCAGTTTTCGAAATAAAAAAGCAACAACGAATGAATTTTCTGAACAACTCGTTAATGTTTCAAGCGTTGCATAAAACAGGACGGTACGTCAAGACGATGATAGATCCAATGTTCCTCTCGTTTAATAGAACAAAAACACAATAATCAAAACAATTAGAGAAAGAGCAACATTCTCAATTACAACAATCACAACAACAACAATAACAACATGATCGACTAGAACAACTACAACAACAACATTAACAACAACAACAATAACAACAACAACAGTAACCTGTTTTAACAGCCGCCTGCAATGGCGTATCATCGTCGGAGGTTTCGGACGACGTTGATGAAACATCAATCGTGGGCTGAAAATAGTGACATAGCCGAGTGGATAAGACGTATTTTTGTACATAATCCAAGACTACGGGTTCGACTCTCTTCTATAAACTCTGCTATTTTGATGCACTTGGTAAGAACAGAGTTAGAACCTACTGGTTGAATAATGTTTCACGGTCGGTTGATTCCAGAAGTTGCTCAGACTGTAGATTTCACACACCACAGATTCTAAGTCTCCGAAGTCGCACGGCACGAACAACCGTTGACTTCAAAGTCGGTCCAATTAACCTTCGACTTCAAAAATTTGCCCAACCAACCTTCAACTTCAAAAAGTTGACTCACCAACCTTCGAAGTTGAACTTTTCAAAAATTTGACTCACCAACCGTTGAAGTTGAGCTTCAAACAGTTGACTGACCAACCTTCGACTTTGCGACTTCGATAAAGTTACGACACTGATAGGCCAGATGTCCGACGTAGCCGCACTTCTTGCAGGCACCCCTGGCCATGTCCACCGAAGCGGCCACCGTTCGACCCCAGAGATCTGCAAGGCGGTTCCGAATAGTCATTATGACGTTTTCAATCACTGCCTGTCAAACTTGGACTCCATTTTATAAGTTTTGCACACGTCCTCGTTTTTTATTGATTGATGATTAGTCTTAGCAAATTTTTGATAAAAAGCAGTCATCTTATCGTAAACGATTAAGCAGGCGGAATCCGGCCGCATGAGATACCAATACGCAGAATTGAATCCGCGACCTGCATGGTCCCCATTCCAACGGAGATCACAAGGATACTCCACGCAGACTAAGTCTGCTACTCACGCTCGACCCACGGAGTGATGACAGGCTGCGTCAACCTGGCTATTAGTGTGTACTCATTGTCTTTGACACCGATATCAAGTGGTCCAACTTCTTTACCACAGCACTTCGAGACTCGAACCCCATAGTTGCGCACCATAGGCGGGCCTCTTGGCACTGAGCTACGAAGCCCA
The DNA here is from genome assembly GCA_964036265.1 of Daptonema setosum. Lineage (NCBI taxonomy): Eukaryota > Metazoa > Nematoda > Chromadorea > Monhysterida > Xyalidae > Daptonema > Daptonema setosum. The sequence continues at coordinate 21,714,063 of OZ038448.1, forward strand.
CATATCAATTGAGAACAGTGAGGGAAGATGTAAATTAAGTTACCGAAATGACAGTTGGATGAGTTTTTTCGGAACCTCCCCCTCTATTCCATGCTTGATTGAAACTGTTCTGAAGAGCTTCTTGAGATTCAAGTGAGCAAACGACACGTTAACCTTTCCAACCCGGGTAACACCCACTGAACATAATGATGTCATGTTATAGCATACAGCTGGTTGGGTTGAGTTGAGTTGGACAGGAGTTATGCATCACCTTCTCTTACATTTGATGCAGCTAACGATTCAGGAGTTGGAGTAGTTAACAATACAACTTTTCACTTGAATCCCAGGCAGCCTTTATATTGAAAACACCAACGAATATCAGTTGGTGGCACAGCCATGAGGCTTGAATTGTTGGGAAAACGATAGCCAATCAACCAGTCCACGAATTTTAAGCTAAAAATGTAAAATATTTTTTGCTATTTTCTGTATTAACTATTGTTTCTAATCTCATTTCATTGTTGTTGTTTTTTTAGAAAGAATCCACGTTTTATAGATAATTACATATTACATATTTCAAATACACGAACAGAATGAAATCAAAGAAGAACAACTGGGTTGACTACGTAAAAGCTCTATGAAGCATTTCAATGTATTAATCGTTAATAAAAAAACGCAAACATGTCAATGATTGCTGGATATTAAACCATTTTCACCAATAAAATTTCATAACAAAATATAAATATGTTTATTTTTCATAAACTTCTTTTCATGATTCACAAAATCCAGATACACGTTAAATAAAAACAATTCCAGCAGATGAGCAATGAAAGATAAAAATAATATAGCCTATCCAGGGTTTCTTGTTAGCCATAACAACTTTTTGGCGCGCTGTTTGAATTCAAATCTGTTCTTGGCGGCCTTCCAAACTTTCGAGAATAAAACTCTTTCACATAACATTTAGATGACATACAAAATTTGCACCTAATTTAATGAATACGTGCGTAACCGGCCCACCAATGATTTTGATAACAAGAAACCCTGACCAAGATATAAATACGATAATGTATCGAGTTGCAAGATGTGTGGAAACGTTGATCATAAAGTTTTCTCAGTTGATTAAGAGACTCATCTGAAAACTTTCTTTTCATGGGCTTCCGTAAAAAAATTCATGCCTCTTCAAAATCCCTTAAAAGATGCA
>OZ038448.1:21717739-21765239 GCA_964036265.1 Daptonema setosum
CCCATGTTGGAGGTCTTTGGGTCTATAAACACCCACTAACGGTGTCTGATATAGTATTCTCAATTAATTAGCAGACTGAATTCGAATTAGCGCCATTTCTCAGACCATTTTGTTATACTTTTCCATGCATGCACACACTGGCGGACGAGCTGAACATCCAAAGGGAGGGGGGAATCGGCAGAAATCAGGCCATTTTACCTACACCTTAGGGAACAAACTCTATTTTTTGAAAACGCCAAAAAGGAATTCCACTTCTCCCAGCACTCGTCGTCCGCTAGGGGAAACACAGGTAAATGCAACGAAATCATTTCTCTTATGTCGGTAAAATCCACCAAGAATGTGGAAAAGTCATGAAGGAAAATTCAGTGTCCCATCCTGATCATTAGAGAATACCAGAGGTGGCCCGCTGGGGGGGGGGGGGGGGGTAGGGGGGTTTACCCCCCACTTTTCAGGGTCGGCGGGTAGCCTACCCCCTCCCCCCAGACAAAAATCTAGGTCGCCTACCCCCTCCCCCCTACTCGAAATTTTTGAGAAAATCGACCTCAAAACCTCGATTTTGAAGCTCATTTTTCAAAAAATTTTGGCTGTGAGAATTTTTTTTGAACAAACACGTTTTCTGGGTTAATTTTCTTGGTTAAAAACTGAAAAAAAACGGTATATGTGATGTTTATACCTTAAAATAAAAGATTTTTTTAGCAAAAACAAACAAAAACAAGGCTTTTTTGCGAAAAAAAATTTCTACCTTCCCCCTACCCGACCTTACCCCTCCCCCCACTTTTCGGGGCTCGGGGGGTAATCTGAGATTTCAAAAGTCTACCCCCCACCCCCTGCAAAACGTCAAAAAACCCGGCCCACCCCTGGAGAATACTATAGAAAACGTATTTTTGTCGCCTGTCTAGTCTAGGACGTAGGGCACCATCCTCGAAAATGATAGTTCTATTTGACACCTGATTTGAGTTGCCTTTAGGTTTCTGCCATTGCCCGTCAGTTTTTCCTTCTCTCTAGCAACTACAAAAACACCATTAACATAAGAAGTGGTTTAGCTGGTCATCATTTATTAGTCGTGCTTTTTGTTGAAGGTATTAGTGACTTCCGTAGACTGAAGACGACGAATTGAAAAAGATATAGATAAATATATCAATCCAACTTGTTTTCATCCGGCCGAGTCGACTCTGAACGCCGGTGGGCGTCGGCTGACTACCCGATTCGTTGATGATCGATCGACCCAGACGTTGGAACACCGAATCACGACCCGTCGTTGAGTCGGCTGCCGCTGCCGTCACGGCTTGTTCTGAAAAATATTGTTGTTGTTGTTGTTGTTGATTGATTGATTGATTGATTGAGTCGGTCAGTGAGTCATGACTCTTCATTCAGTCAATGAATCAGTCAGTCTGTCAGTCATTCAAACAATCAGTCAACGAATCATTCATTCAAGGAGGCAGATAGTTATTCAATCAGTGAATCACTTATTAATTATGTCTATGATGAATCACTCATACGGGAAGTCAGATAATTATTCAATTCATCTAGTCGATCGAGTGAACAGAAACTGAATGACTAACGAACAGATTGACTGACTGATTGATTGACTAATTGATAGATTGACAGACGGACTGATTGACTGATAGACCGATTGGCTGACTGAATACCGGACTGACTGACTGATTCATTGATTGATTAATTCATTGATTGACTAACTTTCTCTTTGTTTGACATCGGTGGTCACCACGGGGATCTTCTGCGGATCCAGCTCGGGCCCGGTAATACGTTTGCGTTGCTTAGTGGTCGGACAGTCGTCATCCGACGTGCGCGAGGGTGCGGGTTCGACACTCGCTGAAACGTTAAACATCTTCTATGATGTGGTGTTGATGTGTGAGCTTGAAAATGATTTTTTTGTCTTTTTTTGTAATATATTTTTTCAAAAAAACGTAAGAAATCAGTATGCTCAGCAAAAACAGAAAACTGGCTAGAAAATATAAGGAGACATTGGAACATTCCAAATTTTTTTTCACAGTTCTGAAACATCATAAAAAGTTGAACATGCGGCATGATGTGGTGTTGATGAATGAGCTTGAAAATGATTTCTAGTTTTTTTACATATTTTTTCTAAAAATGGAAGCTATCCAACTTCGAAACAGATGAAGAAAACTGGTTAGAGACTAAAAGAAGTGATTGAAATATTCGACTGAGACACTGGGGAACGAGCTCAGCTAATCTTTCCTAAGGGAAGATAATTTCTGAAAAAAGGGGAATTGGCAATTTTGAGGTCCCATTACATACACTTCAAGAAACAAATTCTACTCTTGGAGCAAGTGGCGGACGAGCCAAACCTTCAAAGGGAGGGGTATCTTCCCAAAGAGGAGGGAATTTTCATAAACCTGACCATTTTACCTACAACTAAGAAAACAAATTCTACTTTCTGAGAATGCCAAAGAGGGGGAATTCCACTTTTCCCTCCACTTCTCGTTCGCTAGTGCTTGGAGCTGGCAATGAGAGGGGGGGGGGGGAATCCATGTCTTCCATCGACCGCTAGTGACAACTTGTAATGCAAACAATTTTAGCGTTTTATTTTTTATTATGCTTTTCACAATTACAGCAGAGAACTAATCAGTATAAAAAAACTGAGTGGAGACTAAAATAAGTGATTGGAACATTCACCAGACGTCGTGACGTGACGATCCGATAAGAAATTGGAAATTGCGAATTCTTTCTAGTTTCTAGAACAATCTATAGCTTGGTCAGGGGCAAAATAAATTTAGTGGGCAGGTTATATAATGAATTAGATGCCATTTGTGTATGTTATCTAAAAGTTATAAGTAAAAAAAATTATTTCAAAAAAATTGGAAGCGCGCTAAAAACAGATTTGAATGAAAAATGCGCGCCAAAAAGTTTTGGCTAACAAGAAACCCTGGACAGGATATACCCACTAGCGGACGAGAAGGGAAGGGAAAAGTGGAATTCCCCCCTCTTTGGCATTTTCAAACAGTTGAATTTGTTCCTTAAGGTGTATGTAAAATGACCTAATTTATACTCATTCCCCTCTCTTTGGACAGATTTCCCCTCCCTTTGGGAATTTCGCACGTCCGCCGGTGGATATACCAACCGCTCTGTTCGGCTTTCACTGCCGTCGGTGGAGGTGGTGCGGTCGGACCAGTAGATTTCCGTTTCTGGGCTGCCGGTTTTTTAGTGGCCGTCTGAAAATATGAGAGATTTAGAGCTAGAGTTTTGGGAAGAAGAAGAGGAAGGGATTTTATTAATGTATACGAAACAGCTTACATACAACATTTCCCTGTGATTCGACGTTTGCGAATCTGTAATCATTCTGAGTGAACTCAAATCTAAAATCATTTTGAGTGAACTCAAATCTGTAATCATTTGGAGTGAACTCAAATCTAAAATCATTTTGAGTGAACTCAAATCTGTAATCATTTTGAGTGAACTCAAATCTAAAATCATCTTGAGTGAACTCAAATCTGTAATCATTTTGAGTGAACTCAAATCTAAAATCATTTTGAGTGAACCCAAATCTGTAATCATTTTGAGTGAACACAAATCTGTAATCATTTTGAGTGAACTCAAATCTAAAATCATTTTGAGTGAACTCAAATCTGTAATCATTTTGAGTGAATTCAAATCTAAAATCATCTTGAGTGAACTCAAATCTGTAATCATTTTGAGTGAACTCAAATCTAAAATCATTTTGAGTGAACCCAAATCTGTAATCATTTTGAGTGAACTCAAATCTAAAATCATCTTAAGTGAACCCAAATCTGCTTTTGGCGAGTATGCAAATTTTCTCCCACATGTAACTTGAAACACAAATGAACAGTGCTCTTAATCCATTACATAAATAGATTTTTATATCAAGATACTTTGATCCAAAGTATACGAACAAGTGGAAGCCCCCCCCCCCTCTTTAACGAGTTTTGAGCGTGCATTTTGTTCCATATTGCATAGGTAGAATAGCCCCAAAATTGCTAATTGCCCCCTCATTGAACAGATTCACCTCCCTTTAGAGATTTCACTCGTCCGACTGTGACAACCAAAAAAAATTAATATAATGATCCATGAAGAAGTCCAACAGTTTGTCGTGGTGGTGGAGGCGGCGATTCACTGGTGGCACGTCGTTGTGCCAGTTTGACGATCGCAATCACGTCACCGACGGCCGTGATGCCCACGTCCTTGAGCACGTCCTTTAAATAAAATAATTATTTCTTAAATGATACTCAATAACTTAGTAGGATAACAATAAATTACATTTATTTTGATCTTAATTGTTGAACAATGTTCATTCAGTGATTTTGAGAAGGGAAACTTTCATCAGAGTTAGTGTAGGCAGGTTATCGTCTATGGTGTTGATGAAACGAACATAAAAAAATTGGGCAAAGCAACCAATTAAAATTCAACTACAAATATTGTGAAATACCGGTCACCCTATTTACGTGTGATGATAATCACTAATCACAAACAACGTTTTTGAAATCGTTGTCTTAGCCCGCGAGTCGAACCAGGACCGTCCGCGTGCGAAGCCGGCTCCTTAACCACTGCGCAAAAAGAAGCGACACTAGATAACCAAGTAAGAGGCGTATAACTAATTGAGTTTATTATATAACCTTATTCAAATCGGCCACCATACCCGGCTGTACACGATTGGCGGCCATCAACTTGACGTACTTGGCACAAACCGCCGGTGGTATACACCCCACATCGGCGAAGAAACGCTGCCAGAAACCGACGAGTGCTGAAATAGTATGGTATTTTCAATTGATTTAGCGGCTAGCGAACTGAATTTGCCACTTTTTGGTAAGATTTGAACAATATTCAGCTTGATTTTGATTGATTGATTTTGATCTGTTGATTTTCTACGGTGAAACTGAAATAGGAGTGTCACATCACAACGATCATATTGCATGTCTCCGCGTTCAAAGTAAATAATCAGTTTGTAGAACAGGGACGAAACTGAAACTTTTACGATCTAATCATTATCCTCTTCATAGGAAAGGCAACCTATTGATCATCATGAATATCATTCATATTTCTGAACCTTGGGTGTCCTGAGAGGTGTCGGCCATCGTAGACTAGAACATGCGGTTTGAAAGACGACGAAACTAAAAAAAAATTAAATTCAGTAAAGAACTCTAGATTGAAACTTCAAAGTTCTTACGAATTCTACATTATTTCAAAAAACATCAAATAACCCATTTATATATCTCAAAATCTTATGAGGTGGAATAAACCACTATGAATTAACATCGAAAAGAATCGTCACTCACTTTTTACCTATAAAAATTATTTCTTTAGATATTTCATTTACTGGAAGGCACAAAATATGGATTTTTATCGATTATAGAAGATATTTCTGTAATATAGGGAGACATGACAGCTACTTTGTTCAATTTCGAATTTCGATACGACAAAACAAACAAGAAAATGCATCAAAACTCACGGCGATAAATAGATAATAAAAAAACAACGAAAAAAACAATAATAACAACAAGAGGCAAAGAGAATCACAAATTTTTGAAGGAAATAACCAATCAAAGAAAAATATTTTTGAAGAATGATATCCGAATGACCATAAGCAAACGTGATTTTTCACCTTGCTGTAAATCATGAACGAGTGTTATGTGTATTCCTCCCACAATAACCAAAGTTATTTTTTTTATTGTGAAATTAGAACTTTTTCTCATTAGAAAACAATAAAATTTTTGTGCAGTCATGTGGAACACATTTACATAAAATTTTGTAGAATATAAAATTACAGCCAGTAAAAAGAATGAGTATAGTAAAAGAGCGCCGATAAAACTCAATGAACAACACAGTAATAAATAAACGAACATCATAATTCTTGCCTAACAAATAAACATTAGATGTAACAGAGAATTTGACCGAAGGATGAAATCTTCGTATTTCCAGCTGTCTGAATTACCACTTCAAAAATAAATTCTCCAATTACATTACATGATACAGAAGAGAGGGTACCCTAAACCTTTGAAACCAGAAAAAAGTACTTCAAAATATTAACACTCATCATGATTTCAATATGAAAAAAACTGTTGGGGTGATTCGCCGACTTTTAATAAGGAATAATAATAAATTGGAATAATTATAAATTAAAATTAACAACTAATTACTCCATAACAAAAATAAATTAATTAAGTATACTATCGATAGAACGGATAACCGAGTAGTTTTGATCTTTCCCAATAAATGTAATGAATTAAACTAACATAGATAATTTGATATTGAACGTTTTAGATCACTAGCTTCATTGCCTTGTTTGCCGGCAAAATGTTAAGTTCAAACCGAATATAAAAAATACGATACCTATAGGATAAAAGTATGGACCGACAGAAACAGCTAGAATATCAACGCAGCAATATATCATTTCTGTTTGGATACGAGTCCGAAAACCACTCATCATGATAAATGAATTTTATTAAAATTTCGACCATTTTACTTTTAAGTTACCAAAATGTCTTCGACCACAATTTGGATTTAAAATTCTACGCGTAATTTTTTCATGATGAACTGCTGTTTTTGTGTGTTGCATACACTTTTCATTTGTTAGGGTACGTTTATAGTTTTCACTGCTCTCTCCCGGAAAACATGATGTTTCACTATTTAACACGCTTTGCTATAGCAGTCACATTGGTCGCTGCTTATGACAACTGTTTCCTGGGAAGACTATGAACGTACCCTTAAAAAATTTTCTCATGATACGACATCAATTCCGAGAGCCACGCAACAGCCCGCCCACGCGGGATTTGTCCTCGAATAGACTGCGAATCATGTAGACCTGGGAAGGAAAGACGAATGGTTTGGTCATACTGTTAATTGATATGAACTACATCAGACCAAATATACTAATGGTGACGACAAAAAGCGCCAAATTCAAAATTTTGAATTCAAATATTCAGGGGTGGGCCGGGTTTTTGCAGGGGCCGGGGGTAGAATTTTGAAATCTCAGATTACCCCCCTCACCCCGAAAAGCGAGCGTTTTGAGGCCGATTTTCTCAAAAATTTCGAGTAGGGGGAGGGGGTAGGCTACCTGCCGACCCTGAAAAGTGGGGGGCCCCCAGCGGCCCAACTCTGCAAATATTCAAACGCACCTGAACAGCGCCGACCGTAACGAGAACGACGGCATTAATAATGGACCAGGTTGACACCCGTGATAGATTAGCGTTCATAATCGACATATCGCGAGCTTCCCTGCAAAATAAAAATAATCGAAATAAAAAAACACGAAGAAAAAACTATAATCAAATTGAAAAAAAAATATTATACTAATGATATCAAAGTGAAATAACGTTATTAATGAAATGATAAACATGATTATATTGAAGGTAAAGAATGTTTTTTTTTGATAATTTATCCATATCATGATAGCAACACAACAGTAACAACAACAACCACAACAACAACAACAACAACAACAACATCAACCAACAACAACAACAACAACAACAACAACACTACCAACCATGCCCTGAGCAGCGCCTGCATGTGTTCGGCCTTGTTGAGATTCTTCTTTATGTTGACGGCTATGGACTGAAATGAAGATGATATTCAACAACAACAACCTCATCATCATTAACAACAACAATATAAACAACATCAAGAACAACAACAACAACATTATTACATAAATAATAACTCCAACAACAAAAACTTTATCATCATCAATCATCATTAACAACAATCAAAACAACATAAAGAAAAACAACAATAACAACAAAATGCACTCACCTTCACTTTATCAACTTCGATGCCCAGTTCTTCCAGTGCAATATTCTGCCCAAACGCCATCTTCTCATAATCCAACTCATCCAATTGACCGTTCTGATCATACAAGAAGATCTCGAAGAATAAAACCTGTATGTAATATATGAAACATTAGAATCCACGTCATTATACATAAAACTTATTTTCAAATAAACCTTAAGTGCATCAAATAAGAACTACATAATCGAGAAAAGAAAAAAACACTGAACAAGCAACGACACGAAATAGCACTTTTACGGCCCGTTTCGTGATCCTTGGAATACTATCGCTATATATTCTTAGAATACATTCTTTGAATATAATCGTTGTCTTTCATAATCAAAGAAAATGAGAAATTACATTCACGTTTCAAAGATGATAAAGGCTCAATTTTCAGGTATGTTTGACAATGTCACTTGTGATACCTTACCCGTCTAATTAACTTCCAACAGCCGGTTGAAAACAAACAAAAAACTTAAAATTTCTTCGGGTTGACCCGTGAACTCATGAAGTTTATGAAAATAAAATTATATGACTTGATATTTTAACTTAAAAAATATAACTTAAAATAAACAACAAAAGCCGACCGACCTTACGATGCTGATAAGAGAACGAGTTATCGAAGCACAACTGGTAGTCGCCTTTTTGCGTTCGCACGTCGATCCTGAAATATCCAGCTCAAATTATTAAAATATCTGGTTTAATTAACTAAAATATCCGGTTCGATTCGATTAACTGAAATGTCCGGCTCACGATAATAGCGAGATAACAGCAGAAAAATGTTTAAAATTAGAAAATCAATCGAGGTTATAACGATTAAACGAGAATATAAGAGTGGCTAAAACAAATAGCACAAACAGGCATAATGTTTTTGGCTGTTTTGTAATTTCATTATCATTTTGTAGTAAAAAAGTTCATAAAAATCAGTTAAAATATTGAACACATGCTCTCTGTTTTGTTTAATATTATTCAAATATTAAAATACATTATTTTAAATAACAACCTGTGACTACCGTCGTTCTTCATGCGATCTTGTGCAATTACGTTGCCATTATATAGCACCATAAAGTTGACGTTCAGATCGCCTCCATCGATTACCTGAATGAGTTGGTGAGTGACTTAACGAGTGAGTTTATTAGTGAGTGACTGATTTGGTGAGTCAATAATTGAGTGAGTGGGATAGTTAATGATTGAATGAGCGAGGGAGTGAATTTAGAGGTTCAGCTAAACAATGAGTGAGTGGGTAATTTTGAGATTACAAGTGAGTGATACCAACTTTTTGACAGTTCCAAAAATTCGTATTTTCCCCATGTGGAAGTAAAATGACCTCAAAACTCCTAAACTCCCACCTATAAAAAACCATCGCTTTATAAAATTCAAATCAAATTCCTGCATACTACGCTACGGTTAAGTTGTTAGTCGTTTGATGTGCCCAATGGCAGACGAGCCAACCATCCAAACGGAGGGGAAGAAGGGAGAATGGGCAGTTTTCCCATCATTTTACCTACACCTTGAGGAACAAACTCAACTTTTTGAGACCGCCAAAGAGGGAGGAATTCCGCTTTTATCACCCCTTCTCGTCCCACTAATGGACGTGCCCCATTCTTTTCGTTTGATATACAAAATAAAAATCTGAACTTTACTCTGCATCATTCCCAACCTGATAGTCGACTTCCATATGAGCGTACTTGGCGTCGGACACCTCCTGGAAGAAGCACGACATCCGCCCGGCATCGATCTCGATCGTGAAGTCAAACTCGCCGGCCCACGAGTAAAGTACGGACGACGTCAACAACGTCGCCAGTTGCAGCAGACGCGTCACCATATTACTGGGGAAACTACCTATATAATGAAGTAATGAACTATAAAAATATAGGGTAAATGTTATATTCAACTATAAAACTATAAGGTAAATTTTATAATAAACTATAAATATTGTACTCTAAATCAAGTACCGACGACGTCAACAACGTCGCCAGTTGCAGCAGACGCGTCACCATCAGGGGTCAACAATGGCTGGGTCTGGCTGGGTCTGGCTTGGTCTGGGTGCGAGCTGCGAGCAAGGATTTCGGTGGAGTGCGAGCAGATGGGGGAGGGAAAGAAAAAGAAAGAAAGGGAAAGGAGAGAAAAGAGAGAAAGAAAATTTTTCTTCCGAATTTCAAACATTCGGGTTCGATCGGGCGAGCGCAAAATTGTGCGAGCACAAAATTGTGCAACTAACATACACTTGAATAATTTGAACTGATCAACTGGCGCGCGCACTTTGAAACGGTTCCGTATCATCGCAAGCCAAACCTTAATATACAGTAGTAGCTCGGTGAGTAAGAGCAGCTCATATTTTCTATTGTAATTTTAGTGTTATTCACTACATAATTTATGCTCGCACGTCTGACATCTTTCTTGAGTCAGCGTTTAACTGAAGCCAAAATTGTTAGTTGTTCTTCAATAATATTTCCAATAGCCTTCTAATAGCCTGCCGCTTTTCAGCTATGTTTCTACAAAACAGTGGGCTTCAAAACGCAAAAATTGTGGCGCTGAGCGCCGCTCAGCCTGTCAATTTTCAGACATGTCTTTAATACAAATCAGCGAACTTTAAAACGCTGAAAGTTTGGCGCTGCGCGCCATCCAGGCAGTCAGTTTTCAGAGGTGTTTCTAATACAAACAAGTGGTATTTAAATTTCAGAAATTTCGGTGCTTCGCGGCACTCAGCCTGCCACTTTTCAGATATGTTTCTAATACAAAACAGTGGGCTTAAGAATGCAGAAATTATGGCGCTGCGCGACGCTCAGCCTGCAATTTTCAGACATGTCTCTAATAAAAATCAGCGGGGTTTAAAACGCTGAAAGTTTGGCGCTGCGCGCCATTCAGGCAGTCAGTTTTCAGATGTGTTTCTAATACAAACGAGTGGTATTTAAATTTCGGTGCTTCGCGGCACTCAGCCTGCCACTTTTCAGATATGTTTCTAATACAAAACAGTGGGCTTAAGAATGCAGAAATTATGGCACTGCGCGACGCTCAGCCTGCAATTTTCAGACATGTCTCTAATACAAATCAGCGGGCTTTAAAACGCTGAAAGTTTGGCGCTGCGCGTCACTCAGGCATTCAATTTCCAGATGTGTTTCTAATAAAAACGAGGGGTTTTTAAACTTCAGAAATTTCGGTGCTTCGCGGCACTCAGCCTGCCACTTTTCAGATATGTTTCTAATACAAAACAGTGGGCTTCAAAATGCAGAAATTATGGCGCTACGCGACGCTCAGCCTGCAATTTTCAGACATGTCTCTAATACAAATCAGCGGGCATTAAAACGCTGAAAGTTTGGCGCTGCGCACCACTCAGGCAGTCAGTTTCCAGATGTGTTTCTAATACAAACCAGGGGTCTTTAAATTTCAGAAATTTTGGCGCTGCGCGCCGCTCAGCCTGCCACATTTCAGGCAAGTCTCTAATACAAATCAGCGGGCTTTAAAAAGCTGAATGTTTGGTGCTGCGCGCCACTTAGCCTGCCAGTTTTCAGATAAGATTCTTATTTAAATATCAACCTAGGTGACAATATCAACTACTAAGCTAATAATTCATTGTTTTATCACGATTTCTCCAGTATAACGCAAGAAAACCAGCAGATGGAGTATATGCGTGAATTTGGGGTTGTTTTTTGCTAAAACTGATTTTTATGGCGTTTTGTGAGTTTGGGGTGCGAGCAGGCTTTTGAGACCCAGACCCAGCCAGAATCCAATCCATTGTTGACCCCTGGTCACCATATTACTGGGGAAATTACCTATATGACGTTATTTTATTTTTTATAATAATTCATAAAATTATAGGGTACATTCTATAAGAACTATGAACATTGTACTATAAATCTATAATCAAGTAAGGACGACGTCAACAACGTCGCCAGTTGCAGCAGACGCGTCACCATATTACTGGGGGAAATTACCTATATAATGAAGTGAAGAACTATGAAAATATAGGGTAAATGTTATATTCAACTATATAAATATAAGGCAAATTTTATAATAAACTATAAATATTGTACTCTAATCTATAATCAAGTACCGACGACGTCAACAACGTCGCCAGTTGCAGCAGACGCGTCACCATATTACTAGGGAAATCACCTATAGAATGTTATTTTATTTTTTATAGTAAACTATAAAAATATAGGGTACATTCTATAAAAAACTATGAACATTGTACTATAATTCTATAATCAAGTAAGGACGACGTCAACAGCGTCGCCAGTTGCAGCAGACGCGTCACCTGGGGTATTACTGGGGGGAATTACCCATATAATAAACTATGAAAATATAGGGTAAATTTGATAATGAACTATAAATATACAGGGTAAACTATAAAATAAACTTAAGGAATATAGGGTAAACTATATAAAAACTATGATATTATAAGGTAAATTTTATATTAAACTATACATATTGATTGTACTATAATTGGTAATCTTAAATGTTGGTTGGAAGTTTCAGTTAGGAATGTGAATGGAGACTCAATGCTCTCAGTCCGTTAAAAACACTTCAAAACGGAGAAGGGTGTTCACAAACCAAAGATGCTAAATAGTTCTAACCAAAATCCTATTATTACGACAACCAATGAGTCGAATTTGAGAAAGTAGAGGATGGATAAACGAAGATAAGAACGGGGTGGTCCGTTCGCAGTTCACATAAAACTGCTGCTGAAAACCAATCAACCGTTGTATAACCCAAACCCATTTATGATCAATTTTATTAAAAATCAAAATGACAGCAAAATATGAACAATTAATAAATTATATCAAAGATTCAGGCAACAACAAACAGCATGTTGCAAACAGTTTACCAAAAACCCATTTCAGCGCAAAATCAAAAATTAAAATTCAATCCATAAAAATGAATTGGCGCAAATTTAGTGGTTTAGAAATCACGGTTATCAACTGCTGGTTTCGAAAATTTGCTGTATGATTTTGTATCCAATAAAGGGGGAGAACGAAAAAGAAATATAATTACTGAGAAAGTAAATGACTTATTGACACTCACGCAGTACGACCACAGCATAAATAATACAGAAGACAACAACAAAGACAAAAGCAAATGTATCGAAATTGAAGAAAAAGCCCAATAAAAATGTGCAGTTTTGCAAAAACTAATGTTTAACATTCGTGGTTCAATGAAGGATTTAGGGTTGTTAATACATAACGTGCGTTTGGGGGAGAAATCGTTTCTCATCTTGTCGAAAATAAGCTGACAAAAAGATCTCATACAATAAGAAGCTATTGTTTTTATTAATTAAAATATGCCCAAAACTTAGATGAAAATCAGGTAAATCAATTACAAAATGGATGTGAAACATATATTTGGGCGTAACAGTTGGTATAGTTTGAAAACACTTTCGTTACTCAATTTTTTTGAACTATTGGATAATTACGTGTATATATTTTTTTAATTGACACAAGCTACAAATATGAATGGAACAACAACATCTTTTAACATCTGGATTACAACAACAGAAGAAATTGTTGTACAATAAAGAACGAGTATGAAGAGATGAAAAATCGTACAAAATGTATATGATACCAAATAAAATGAACTATTACAACAACGATGATTAACATAAAACATATTACATTAACAGATATATAATAGAAATATGACTGGTCAAACCACACACGAAACATACATAATGAAAAATACAAAAAAGAAACACTGTGATTTCTGACGTTCAACTTTCAGCTATAGCAAATTAGAACATTTTGCGAAAAGTATCAGGAAATACGGTATAAAATTATTGACATCTAAAAACACAAAATATCTGCGGGTTACTCAAGAAATTTGCTAAAAACAGTAGAAAACGCTCATGAAGTATAAGAAAAAATAAACAAATGACTTGGATAAAATAGAAATCTGTGTGAACAAAAAGACTAAAATAAGAAATCTGTACACGTAGCTTAGACAGCTTGTTGGTTGGCGGACATTCCATTAAACCTGTGGTTATAGCTTGGTCAGGGTTTCTTGTTATCCAAAATTTATTTAGCGGGTCGGTTATGCACGTATGCAATGAGTAAATCGCAATTTTTGTATGTTGTCCAAACGCTATGTGAAAAAAAATCATATTTCTTGGAAATTTGAAACTGCGTCAAAACGCGATTTGATTTCAAACTGCGCGCCAAAAAACATTTTGAGTAACAAGAAACCTTGGATAGGCTATATAGCTTGGTCAGGGTTTCTTGTTTTCTAAAATTACTTTCATGTATTCATTACCACAAATACAATGAACCGAGCTTAAAGTTCGTGAGTTATCCAAGTGAATTATGAGAGTAGGATTTTTCCCGAAAATTTGAATGCGCGCCAAAATCAGTTTTGAATTCAAATTGCGCGCCAAAAGCTTTTGTGAGTAACAAGAAACCTTGGATAGGCTATACATGTGCTCACTGGTGGTGGTGGACGAGCTAATCGTCCAAAGGGAGGGGAACTTCTTCAAAGAGGGGGGGAATTGGCAGTTTTAGGCTATTTTACCCACACCTTACGGAACAAATTCTACTTTTAAAAACTGCCAAAGAGGGGAGAATTCCACTTTTCCCTTCTCGTCCGCTAGTGGATGTATCGCATTCTGAAAATGGTTAGGAGACTGAATTTGAACTTGAATGCGCGCCATTTTTCAAATGTATTTATTATTTATTTATTTATTCATTCCGTGCATTACCAAAGTTTTACCGAAAACTACACGTATTCAAAATAAAGCCCGTATGTTATTTCTGCAAGCAAACGTACAGCACAAGCATCTGATAATGAAACATCAGTAGCCTCAACTCAACTCGGTTGACACCATAGTTTAACACCAGAGCATGGGGTGATGATGATTGATGTGCGTTTTAAACTGATTGTCTGATGTTTCATTATCAGAAGTTTTGGGCACGATTTTTGTTCGCAGAAACAACATACGGGCTTTACCAGCCTCATCATTATTTGAATTCGCTATAATGATATCCATGCACTAGCCGGACGAGAAGGGGTGAGAAAAGTGGAATTCCCCCCTCTTTGGCGTTTCCAAAAAGTAGAAAATGTTCCTTGTGTAGGTGAAATGGCAAACTTTCTGCCAATTCCCCCTTCTTTGGGGGAAATTCCTCTCCCTTTGGAGGATTGGCTCGTCCGCCAGTGTATCCATGCTTGGATTCATGTAACCATGTTTCCGTTTCATAAACATAAACGTGGAATTCTACCAACAGCTTTCAGCCACCCAACGTGGTAAAGCTGATTTTGAAGAAAAATACATGAAATTTCTATAGTGTTAGGGGTTCATGCCATTACGTTGCTAATCTACGCTACACTTACAATAAGTGCATAAAATAAAAGTATTTTTAACAAATAAATTTCTATAAGAGATTGCTGGTGCGTTGTCTATGACAGAGTGGAAAAGGTGCTGCAAGAAAAAAAAATTGTGAAGAAATCAAACGATTCGGGTCATTTTCCTCCATTCTCAAGGTTATTTCAACCGAATACAGTGTTAACTGAATCTGGTTGGAAAGAGAAGTAAGAAAACTCTCACCCAAATACGTATTCAAGCAAATATATGGATAATATGAAGATACACTTTGGTGAAGAAAGTTATGATTGTTTACATCAGTTTAAATGAATAATTTCTGAACATCGTATTTAACGAGAAGAAAAGTAGTGTGTGAAAGTTAATGTTAACAATAGATAAAAAAAGTTCCTAAACACTTCAAGCGAACATCATAATTTTCCACTTCTCTCCGTTATCGAACTCTAGCCATTTTCTAAGAAACTGTATCCAACAACTTCGTATCACAATATCGATGTACAATTGAATGCAAAAAATTAATAGTATCAATGGTAAATGTACTGTACAATCTGGGACAACGGGAAAATTATCAGAAGGGCACTACCAGAGTCGGAAGAAAAGGAAACGGAAATAATTTCATTTTGTTCCAGAATTTTTTTTTGTTGAACTGTTTCACAGATTCATTTTTTCCGTTCGACATCGACTCTGAAAGCATCCAAAGCTTTACTTCAAGCTGAAGATGATGTTTCATGCTCCAATCGGTTCTTCATTCGCCCAAACATACGAGCTTGGCCTTGACCGAGTCCGGTACAGTCTCGATGGCGCTATAGAGCTCCTCCCGGGAGCAGTCCACAGTCTCGCGCGTGCTCTTGTCCTGACTGTGCACGCGTACCTGCAGAGAAAATACGGGGTCGCTTGAACTCACATAAAATGAACTCTACAATTTGATCTTACAAAACTCTCGTAACATCTCTGAACTCATAAAAATTATTCTTACGTAAGTTTTAAAACCACTATAGTTAGATAACAACACCACATTAAAATAATAACAACAAAATAAAAAGTTTGGATCATTTTGCTACTGAGATGTGGGTCTGAGCACTCGTGTCTGTGATAGATTCTTTGCGGTTAACTATCAATTGTCAACTGTCAGGTTCAGGTATAGTTCGGTACATCTGGAGCACCAGTCTCTGAAACGGGTGGTGATGGTTCAAAATCTAACTTGAGACACAGACGCTGACGCGTTACTGGGGTTTCTGCTGTTACACGTATGTCTTATTCAACTTCTCTGGTCCCCACCGGCGGACGAGCCAAACCTTCAAAGGGAGGGGAATTTTTATCAAAGAGGGGGAATTTCCAGTTTTCATGCCTTTTTGCCTACGCCTTAGAGAACAAATTCTACTTTTGAAACAGCCAAAGAGGGGGGAATTCCACTTTTCCCTCCCTTCTCGTCCGCTAGTGCTGGTCACTACAAAACAACCATTCTAATGTGATATGAGTATTAGTGTGCCTTCATGGCTTCACTTCAGTAATTAATAAGCCCCGGTGAAAGTATTCACGAATAACATTGTCAACACTATCAGCATTAGCGAATCCAATGACAGTTTTGTTAATGTTAAATGAGATGTTTCATAATCAGTAAATATTCTGCTTGTTGTCGTTTTAACTGAGACCGCCTTCGTTCAAAGCGTTACATCGATCTAAAAGATCAATATTTGGCATTCGTCAGTATGGTTGCTGGCGAGTTAACTGTCGCGGTTTCGTTTTGGCTTGAAGAATAACAATAAAAACAACCACAACAACAACAACAACAACAACAACAACAACGACAACAGCAACGAAGACAACAACAACAACAACGGTCACAACAACAACAACAACAACGACAACAACAACGAAGACAACAACAACAACAACAACGGTCACAACAACAACAACAACAACGAAAACAACAACGAAGACAACAACAACAACGGTCACAACAACAACAGCTATTGTGGCCGGCGAGGCGAGTAAACTGTTGCAGTTTTCTGTTCTTTGTTTTTAGAGAAATTTTTTCTCATCATGAGTGTTTATGAAGTAGTAAACATAGTTACGAGGCTTGATAACTTGGAAACCGATTACGTTTATTGCTCATTTCCCGACCAGACCACAATGTGTAATATACTGTCATTGAAAACCCTTATATTGCACTTTCAGCAGATTTAAAAGTATCATGAAAGCTTTGTTTCGTTAATTTTGGTCGCCACCAGACGTATAACGTAAACAATCTGTTTTATAGGATTCCAGTCCGAAAACAAATGTTCCAAACCAAAAGAGACCTACATTTTTTCATAGACTTTTTAAGGAAATGTTCTAAATGCAACACAAATTCGTTGTGATGGCGATTACCTCAGCGTTGTGACCAAGTTTCCATCGCTGTCGATCAAGTTACACAAATTATTATTTTTGACCCCCGCCGGCTTGGAGTCTGGCGGGAATAGAGCCCTATTCAGGGCAGTGGCAGTTGAGCCAACCCACTAGCGGACGAGAAGGGGTGAAAATAGTGGAATTCCCCCGCTTTGGCGTGTTCAAAAAGTATAAATTATTCTCTAGTGTGTAGGTAAAATGACCTGAAAACTGCCAATTTCCTCTCTCTGACGGAATTCTCTCCCATTGGACGATTAGCTCGTCAGCCGGTGGAGGGAAGAGAGACAGAAAATGAAAAGGCGTTTATGTTTTCTGTTGTTGTACCACATTTGTGGGCAAGAACTTTCCTTTTCAACTGACGGGCAACGGCCGAAACCCCATGTGTGTCTCAAGTCAGGTTTCAAACCAGGACCAGCAGTTTTCGAGGCTGACGCCCTACGCACTAGACAAGTCTGGCGACAAAACTCATCAACTGACGAGCGCTGGGGTCTGGGGGATTCTCAGGTTTTGCGTCTTGATGTACTACTCAGAATTTTCAAAAAAACTCATATTTACCACGCACCTTGTACACGTCGGCTTTGCGCAGACCCTTGTAGTTGCCATGGTACGTCTGACCGTCAGGCCATCGGATTGTCACCTTGGCACCCGTAACGTGTGAACCGTTGCAGCCTGAAATACGAAAGGAATCTTCACTTGATGTTATGTTATTTTATTTTATCTTTTATTTGTTTTTACTTTATTTTATTTAATTTCCAATTGCATTCCATTAGGGCCGAGCCGATCACAGGACTTGAAAAATATGATAACACATGATAATAGTATTGTATAAAATGTTCCATGTTAGTAATAAGGGATACTGCTGCTTTACATAGCTTGATATCGACAATCGAGAAAACGCGAAAAAAACAGTCACAACAAAAACAACAACATCAGCAACAATAACAACCAACCCTGCTCGGAGCATTCACACCAGTACACATCGTTCAGGAAGGTATCATTGGTAAACGAGCCATCATTGAACAACAACAACATCCACAACAACAACAACAACATTCACGACAACAACAACATCCACAACAACACCAAAACAGCCACAACAACAACAACATCAACAACAACAACAACAACAACAACAACATTCACGACAACAACAACATCCACAACAACACCAAAACAACAACAACAACAACAACCAACCCTGATCGGAGCATTCACACCAGTACACATCGTTCAGGAAGGTGGCATTGGTAAACGAGCCGTCATTGAACAACAACAACAACATCCACAACAACAACAACATCCACAACAACAACAACATCCACGAAAACAACAACATCCATAACAACACCAAAACAGTCACAACAACAACAACATCAGATCAGCAACAACAACAACAACCAACCCTGCTCGGAGCATTCACACCAGTACACATCGTTCAGAAAGGTATCATTGGTAAACGAGCCATCATTGAATTGAACACAACAGTAAGTCACGTGTTCGATAGCCACAACTTTGCCTGCAATACAAAATTGACATTTATATTAGTTTATAATATCCCAAATATCTGCAACTATTTGTAATTTCTAGATCATAAGATCACCACTTTTGATACCACATACTTCTAAGTGGATCAGGAGCCTCATTTACAAGCATTACCTTTCACGATTCATGTCATCTAAAACATCTGTGTTTATAGATAATCCCGAAGGAAAAAACGGAGTTAAAAGAAATAGAATATAAGTCCCACAAAATGGCGCCAAATTTGAATTTTTAAACGAGGTAATGTATGAAATATAGAATCTACCTTTGCAGACGCGTACGCCGCCATCCAGATAGCAGATCACGCGTTCGCCCTCGGTTATTGGCGGGAGTTTCGTTTCTTAATGAGTGGGTAAGTGAATGAGTGAGTGAGAGCGAGTGACAGAGTGCGTGAGTGAATGACGGAGTGAGTGAGTGTGTGACGTAGTGAGTGAATGGTAGACGTAGAACAAGTGAGTAAAGTGAATGAATGAGGGAATATATGAGTGAAAAGCGATTGAGTGAGTTGAGTGAATTGATGAATGAGTGAGTGAACGGGTACTTAAATATTAGCGAGAGCGATTGAGTGAACGGATGATTGAGTGAATGAGCGAAGGAGTAAGTGAATGAGCGAGTGACTGACTGAGTGAATGAATGAATGAGTGCGTCCCTTCGTGAGTGATTGAGTAAATGAGCAAGTGAATGAGTGAGTCGTGAGTTAGTGAGTATTCAATTGGCCTCCTTGATATTGACATGTCTATGATCATTGAGTCGTGAGTGAGTGAATGAATGAGTAGTGATTAAGTGCGTGAGTAGTGAGTGAGTCATCAACCGGGCGCGTCCTCCTTGTTATTAAGATGTTTATGATCATGGAGCCGTGAGTAAGGGAGCGAATGAGTGAGTAGTGATTAAGTGCGTGAGTGAGTGAGTGAGTGTCCAACCTGGCGCGTCCTCCTTGGTGTTAACAAGTTTATAAACGCCTATACTGTGTATATTGTTATTACTGTTATTGCTCCTTAAAGTCAACGATACCGATATACTGTTAATGAACAATAGTTGTATTCAGGTATAACTGCAACGGACGCTATAAGATGAAGAAGGCACTGGAAAACGAGGATAAAGATCAAGACCGGATAAAAGACAATGATAAAACACGTGTACACACAGCATATATAGGTTAGCATGCAACCAATCAGCACCCGCTAAATATGATCACGTGACGTACATCCACTCACTGAATTACATGTAAATAATCAGCCAATCGGCGGTGAACATGTAACAGTTTCCAGAATAGTAACCAATCAGCGTTGAACATGTAAATAATGACTAATGGCCAATCGGCCAAGTACAGGAACTTAATATCAAACAACATCAATGGATTAACTCGTGGCCAGGGCGATTCCTCCCATTTTAAAACATGATTATAAGGTAAAGAGAAAATATATTTTAAAAATCTAGGTAATGTTACACTAGAACTTAGAAATTAAAAAGACGGAAGAATAACACACCAATAACCGGCTCACTAAAGACTTCTAAAATAACGAAGATACAATAACAGACTCAAATACCAGTATAAAACAACATCAAAAATGAACGACACCAACTAAACAAATGTATCAGGATGAAATTTCAGCTATCGAATCATCCTCATTCCACCATGGGTTCGTCGGTACTCGAGACGCTCAGTCCGTCGCTGGTCGACCGCACCACTTGCTCGTACAGATTCGAGAATTCGGCTCGTTGGGCGGCTCGCTCAGACGTTTCAACTGAAGATCAATATTTTAAATATTCCATAATTCTCACTTCCTACCTAGACAACTGTTTATAACTGGTGAACTGAATAAAATTGAATACATTTGAACTTGAACTGGACCTGAAAAACGAGTTTAAATTGACTAGAATAGAATTAAAAAAAATGAATTAACTGAAATTCGAACGTCTAGCCTAATCACTTGAACTAAAATTACAAAACGTCTATTCTAACTAACTGGACTGACTCTACGGATTATGCAAACTTCTACTAACTCACTAATAAATATAAAAATAAAATAAAACAACCAACATAAAATCTAAATCTAAATAAAAATAAATTACAGTGAACCACTGTTTCCTTTCAAACAAACCGATGTTTATTAATAAAAACATTAGCACTGTTGATTACTCATATTTACGAACATAATTTTGAATATCAACCTTTTTCGGTGAACATCGGTGACTTCTTCGCGCCGCGAAACTGGCTCTTCGCCGATTTCGTCGTTCCTCCGACACCGTCACCTCCTGAAAACAGGTTGCCTTACGGTTCTATGATATACTTCAATCATTTTTATAAATCTCTTGGTGCTTCCTCTCAATGAAAGAAATTACACTAAAAATAATAATCAATAAAACAACAAGTGTTCTTCTTCTTGTATGGTTTTGGAAATAACCACTTATACGATACTCTATTTGTTCGAACGTTTCTACTACATGCAAATACTTGTCGGTCCGCAAATCAATCTTTGTAAAATAAATTACTTATATGAAGGTTTATGTTAAATATTATCCACCAACCGAGCAACATTCTCTCCTCCCTCAATGCTGATGAAAGTTCATCATTACCCGATATCGATGGCACCAGTGGACGTTGAAGACTTTGGCTTTTCACAGGTGTAGTCACTATCGGTGTCACTTTTGGCAGAATTATGGCGGCCTTCACAGCCGTAGCCGCTTTCTCCGATGCTACTTCCTTCAGCTGTGCGATTCTTGCTTTCTCGGCTTCCTGTTTTTCCTTCATCGACTTCTCTTTCTTCACAATAAAACAGAAAGCGTTTGAATGGCCCGTACGTGTACACCTCGTACAAAAGGCTTTGCAATAATGTTTCAGGTGACCATTTCTGCCACATCCATGACACGATACGTTCAGACGCCGTTCCTTCTCCACGCGATGCTTTAATTGTTCAACTTCCACATGGCGTTTCTGCTGTTCGTTGACCCGGCCATCCGAATAGTCATTTAGCAACGCCACCAAATTAGCGTGGGGTAGTTTTTGTGGCACGACCTTCGGTGCTACTACTTTCTTCTGAATTCGTACGGTCGGCTTTACCATTTTAGTTATGGATGGATTTCGAGTTTGTCTGTAATTTGCTAAAGGTTTATAAAAGAATACCAATTTAGTCTGTTACTCACAGATACTTTCTTCAAAAAAAAAAAATTAATAATTAAATTTTCATAATAAAAATTTCCGACATAAATTTTCGAAATATTCAAATTTTCGAATCAGAAAAATCATCAGTGGCAAAAATGTTACAAACAACTATTTGCCAAACCTCATCAAAAATATTTATTTTGATCATACATTTCGTGCCAACGACATTATGCACATTATGAGCGTGGCAAGAACAAAAAAAATAATCGTCATACATATATCTCATACATATCGATAAAAATTATGTGAACTTCCGCTATGCATATAACTCATACATAATAGCATAATATATCATACACTGATAACTCATTCACTCATAAACGAACACAATATAATCGAACACGCAATCATTTTTATGTATTTTAATGGGTTTTTTATGCTTTTTTTTTGTTTTTTTCCATTTTTTTTCTCTTTCTACCTCGCTACTCTGTTCCTAGAAACGATGCTGCAGGTACTGAATCGGTACCCTGCGGACGTTTCCATCGTTGAACTGACAATGCGCTCCCTTACGAACCAAATCCAAAATGACTGCTTCTTTGATGTTCGGCAAGTCGATTTTTCGGGCACGTTGTCCCATACTCATGGTATCTTTCACGAACACCAAATCACCGACTTTAAAAGTCGTTTCTTGTACCGTCGGACTGAACTGATTAGCGTGTTTTCGTTGCGCTCCCTCAATGTTTCCTCGTACAGACTCCCAAAACTCCTGCATGAGTGAGTGTTTCTCAAACTCCTTTGGTGTCATGCTGCTCTCCACGCCATACAAACATTTGAACGGACTCATTTTGATCGTATCATGGTACTGTTTATTGTACATGCCGATCACCTCGCGCAGGTAAACATACCATTTTTTCAACGGTAGCTCCCGTTCTTTCATGTATTTGGCCATGCAACCTTGTATGGTCTGTAACGCCCGTTCAGCTAGGCTGTTTCCTGTCTTCAGATGTGGGGTAGTGAAGTGATGTTGAACACCCTGTAGTTGCAGATTCTCTTGGAATTTCCGACTGACGAAAGCAGCTCCGTTATCTGTGGTGAATTGCTTCGGTACACCGAACTGACTGATGATTTCATTCACCAGTTTCAATGCTACTTCTGCAGTCTGTTTACTGGTCGGTATCGCCACTACGTATCTTGAAAACGCGTCCACACCCAGACACATGTGCATTATTTGACTGTCACGACGTACCTCACAGAAATCCAGATGCCATTTCTGTCTTGGTTGCTCCGGTGGTTTCTCAGCCATCATGGGCAGCACTTCATATCGATTAGATCGCATCTTGCACACGTTGCATCGATTCACAAATCTTTGACAGTCCTTGCGCAACTCCGGCCACGCCTGAGTATCGTACCAGTATCTCATTATATGATACAGTTTGTCTGCATTCGTGTGGATTTGATCATTATGGTGCAGCTTTAACAGTGCCAACTGTTCATCCTTGTTCTGTACCGTGATCAATCCAATCAGGTTCAAATCTGTAGGCTGATCAACATTAACTGGTGCACGTGACAGCGCATCAGCTACGGTGTTGTCCTCTCCCGGTGCATAAACCATACGAATGTTGTATGACTGTAACAACATCGCCCAACGTTCCAGTTTAGCACACGTCTTGTGCTTTTTGAACAATCCCAACAACGGTTTATGATCGGTCACCACCTCCACCGCCTCGTTAAGTATGTACGGATGATACTTCTCAATGGCATACAGAACGGCTTTTGCCTCCAGCATCGTCGCGTCTAGATTTCTCTCCGCAACAGACGTACGACGAGAAGCGAACGCGATCAATCGAAATATCTCATGTTGCTTCTGTTCCAGTGTAGCACCCAATCCGATCGCACACGCATCAGTGCTAATTTTATACCCATTACCTGGTATCGGGTACGCCAACACGGGTGGTGAGGCCATTTTCTGCTTGACTGACTCGAAAATATCGTTCAAAGCCTCAGTCCATTCCACTTTTGACGTGTGTTTCTCCAAAGCCGACAAAACTTCAAACAGTGGAGCCAGCATTCTACTCAGTTG
The DNA here is from genome assembly GCA_964036265.1 of Daptonema setosum. Taxonomy (NCBI): domain Eukaryota; kingdom Metazoa; phylum Nematoda; class Chromadorea; order Monhysterida; family Xyalidae; genus Daptonema; species Daptonema setosum. The sequence goes on from OZ038448.1 coordinate 21,741,920, forward strand.
TTTGTAGAAGCGACGCATGTAACCGGCTAAACCGAGAAATCGCCAAAGTTCAGCTTTATTCTCGGGTCTCGGAAACTTCGTGATGGCCTCGACCTTTTTTGGATCAGCCTGAATGCCATTTGGACTGATAAGATGTCCCAGATACTCGATTTCATTGCATAAGAACGTGCACTTTTGTGGATTCAATTTGAATCCGGCCGATTCCATAGTATCCAGTACGTTGCCCAGGTCCACTAGATGCTCTTCGTATGACTTACTGAACACCAACACATCATCCAGATAGACCACACAGCAGTTATCCAGATACTTGGCCAATACCGTGCCCATTGCTCGACAGAAAGTCGCCGGTGCTGTTGTGAGACCGAACGGCATCACACTCCATTCATAGTGGTTGTCCAGTGCACTAAATGCCGTTTTCTTGGCATCATCAGGGTTCATCCGTATGTTGTGATACCCCGACTTAACGTCCAAACTCGAACACACAGTCCAACCACCAATTCGGTCAATCACATCATCGATCATGGGGATAGGATACGAGTCTTGTACCGTAATCGCATTCAGTTTCCTATAGTCGATGCACATCCTTATCGATCCGTCCTTCTTTTTTACCAACACGATTGCCGAACGCCATTCACTGTCAGACGGTCGGATACAACCTTGTTTAAGCAGATCCTCCAGCATCTTTTTGACTTCAGATCGACAGTTCAATGGTAGCCGACGCAACGGCTCTTTAACCGGTGGATGATTTCCGGTGTCGATTTTGTGAGTGAAATCTGTACACCCGATTTCTTCTACGTTTTGTACCGCACCCACTTTATATCCTGAAGAAAACGCTTGTTTCTTCGTAAACAGGAAATCCTTCATCTTCAGAGCCTGTTCATCATTCACACTGGCATGAACTTTGATCTTTTCATCAAACTTTTTACGCTCCTCATTTTCATCCATGTTCTCTTCTTTGAACTCCTGTCCCAGTGGCAGCTCATACTTTTCCAACTGACTCTCTCCAAACTGTTCCTCCTCCACATCAGGTAAGAATCTGATGGCATCATAGCCCTCTTCTTCAACTACCATGTGAATACCATTCTCACCTTTGTCACTTTTCATTTCATCTTTCAAGTTTACCGTAATCACCAGATTTTTACCGGTCGTTTCTAGAGAATTCTGAAAGACGAATATCACTTCCTCATCATTCTCATCCAATTCCACTTTCTCTTTCAGCATACCGATCACTGAACCATTTTTCATTTCAGTTTTCTCCTGCGGCTTGGCAATCTCGTGCCCGTTATTATCTCTCAGTGCCACACCAATTTTCATCAAGTGATGTGCACCAATCAACAAATCCAAATGCTGATCCTTCAATGAAGATGACACATGGAACTCAACTTCGTACTCTGGTTGGTCCTTTATGTTCAATCGTACTTTGCAGATCCCGTCACACACGATCTTCTGTCCCGTGAATGAAACGAATTTACAGTTGCAATCCGGTTTTACCTCCACATTGCCTTTCTTCTGTAACTCAGACAGAAATCGTGGTGAAATCATACTTCCGGATGCCCCAGTATCCATCATGACTTTTATCGATTCAGTCGATATCCCATTTATCATGATCACCGATTTCTTCTTTTTGTTGGGTTTTTGTTTCTTTTTACCCTTGCCCTTTTTACTCAGTCGGATAGCCAGCACTTGTTCAATTTCACGTTCGTACTTCGTTTCTTCACTCATGGTCTCTCCCTCCCATTTTTCAAATGCGATCACACCCATGATTTTACCCCCATGTTTCACTTTTTCTTGTTGTTCACTATCCTGTGATGTCAACACATTGGGCTCACTCTCAACATTTTCCTGAATCACATTCTGTCTACCATTATTGGGACAATTACGTTGGTAGTGCCCAATTTGCTGACAACCATGACAGCGCACAGCATTCGTGTTTGATGGTATATTATTACTCGGTGGTCGCACATTCATTTGGTTCTGACTGCCAGCACGATTATTCATCGAATTTGGGTTCACCGTACCCGCATTGTTTCGAGAAAACTGCGCCTGATTCGAATTCTGTGAATTCTGTGTCTGTGCCTGACCAGTCTGACCAAAATTACGAACATTTGTGTTATTCTGACCTCGACCGTACCCGTAACCTTGCTGTTGGTACTGTTGGTTCCAACCCATACCTGGTCCACGACGACAATTATCAGTGGAATGTGTGTGTGTATTACAGAATCTACACCATTGACGATCCGAACCTCGAGCAGACGTTATTCGACTGTTAGCATTATAACGTTGGTCGCTATTGTGCTTTTGCTTCTGTTCCCAGTGCTGACTGTTCGGTTTCGTTGATGCGTTATTCTGTATACGCTCACAATTCTCCTCTTCTTCGATTATCTCCACCAGGTCATTGAGTCGTGAACCACCTTGTTTCACCTTTTTTACCAACGCTTTTGTTGCCATTTTTCTCCACTGTGACTCACGCAAACCCTGACTCAATCTCGTTATCATCACCGTTTCATAACCTTCTTTCTCCCTATTCAGAAAGCACCTACTTTCTAACTCAGTCACATATTGACGTATGTTCTGATTGTTAGCCTGATTGCATGTGTGAAACGTGCTTTCACGAACAGCATCGCACTGAAGATCACCGAATCGATTTTCAAGGAATCTCCACGTTTCAGTCACACTTTTCATCACATAATCCTGGGCAGATTCATACATGCGCAGCGCGTTTCCAGACAGACACGCCTTAATATGCAGCAGTGCAATTTTATCATCCGCCTCCAGAATTTCCAATCTCTGTTTTACTGAATCGGCCCATGATCTGAACTTCATGCTGTCGTTTCCATCCAGTGTGTCGTATTTATTTGACAGTAACTGTAATTGTGCCATTCTTTGTTGTTGATGTCTCTGTTCCAACATCATATCAACACCACTGAATGGAACGCCAACATACGTCTGACCATGACCATGTCCAGCATTTACTTGCTGTATATTTTCAGGAATACGGCTACGATTGACGAGTGGTGCTGGTGAAATCATCTGTTGCCCGTGCATTTGACGTGCCTGATCGACATTGCAACGAGCTCCACCTTCACTCACTGCACGTGCTCCCACGTTCATATCGCGTGCTCCCTTAATCGGACTCTCCTGCTGTTGTTGACTCAAGAAAAGGTTATCCATTTTACTTTTCATTTCTTCCCAATCTATACGTTGTTGTTCTCTATCGCCACCAAACTTGGGTGTACTTGAACGAAACGGTATGTCGCTATGAGCGACTGACGAGACAGAAATTAATGACCGATTCGATTCGAGCATACTCACGTCTAATGGCGTGTCTTGTGTGCGAGCTACACTTCCATTCTGTCCATGCAACAACCCACCAGCAGCCGATCCATTCATTATTTCAGACAGTTGATCAATTTGGCGGCATGTATTTATTCCGTTAGGATGTAATTCATTACCATACTGAGCCGTACGAAACATTTGTCCATAACTGCGAAGGAGAACTTCGGGTGCTTGGGGTTCATGCATGTTCATGTTGGAATTCATGCTACTTATCGTTGAGACATCCATATTCTCCAATGGCCAATGTTGCTGATTCCCACGTGGCCAAACCAACGTATTCACGTTTTCGAACACCTTGTGCAAATATTCTTTCATTTTTGCTAAACATTTCCGGTCGGAATCAGCAGCATTCGGCTTTGATTGCCTAATCATATCGAGACCCGGTGTCAGGTTACATTGTTCTTTCAACGTACCAAAAATCACAGCTCGATCCCCCTTATCAACATGTTTCAGCAGACGAAATACTTCAGACGAGTAAATGACGCCATCCTTTGTGTATCCCCACACATTAACCATTTTCAATCAATCAATGACTTTTACAGACCCAAAAATAATCAAGTGTTGTTTTCTACTTTGTGTCCTCTTTATTTTTCAAGTTTCCAGTAATTTCCGAATTACCCACGATGTGGTAATATGCCTTTTAAAGTTGAGTACGCCCTAATAAGGTACGTAACTCTGTCCCGGAATAGAAGAGCCAAGACGCTAATACTTTGCATAAATATGTTTCAGACTGACACGCATGTAGTAACCTTTCACACTTGAAATTTCGGAATTCTGTAAACTTTTAATTGTCAAAATTACTTTTAATATCCCTCCGATTTCATGCAAACTTTGCTCATTTATGCATACGTGCAGATCATACACAACACAGCTGATGTTTCATTCAAACGCATGTAAGGCATGCTGCTCTAGTGAACAAACAAAGCAAAACTCAACGTGTATAGAGCAGAAGGCTGGAGCGCCAAACGCCTATACTGTGTATATTGTTATTACTGTTATTGCTCCTTAAAGTCAACGATACCGATATACTGTTAATGAACAATAGTTGTATTCAGGTATAACTGCAACGGACGCTATAAGATGAAGAAGGCACTGGAAAACGAGGATAAAGATCAAGACCGGATAAAAGACAATGATAAAACACGTGTACACACAGCATATATAGGTTAGCATGCAACCAATCAGCACCCGCTAAATATGATCACGTGACGTACATCCACTCACTGAATTACATGTAAATAATCAGCCAATCGGCGGTGAACATGTAACAGTTTCCAGAATAGTAACCAATCAGCGTTGAACATGTAAATAATGACTAATGGCCAATCGGCCAAGTACAGGAACTTAATATCAAACAACATCAATGGATTAACTCGTGGCCAGGGCGATTTTATGATCATTGAGTCGTGAGTGCATGAGTGAATAAGACAGTGAGTGAAAACCATGAATCACCAACCCGGCGCGTCCTCTTTGGTATTGACATGTTTATGATCATGACACACGGCGGCCACGAGCACGGGCCAGTCTCTTGGTTCGAACGTGCAGTCCGCCAGTCGGGCACACGGTATGTGCATGTACGTCTGATAGGTACTCGATTCCGACTGAAATAATTGACGGAAAATAAAGAAACGTTGAAGTTTGTCGTGGGCCGGAATGTCGTTCTGACGACATCTTTAGTAGACTTGTGAGGAAAAATACTATGTGTGTTCTGCACTACGTTGAACGACGACGTTTCCGACTTTTATGGAAAGCATGTTATCGTCATTTTAAATTTGGCCCGAAACTCTTTGTTTAGACATGGCGTACCGTGGCCGTGTAACTTGTTGATTTCTGGCTACAGTTTCACGTGTATAAATATTTTGCCGCGGTGGAATATTGGCAACCGAAAATGAGAAGAAGATATTAAAAAAGTTAAGCTATAATAAAGTGGCAAACGAGCTAATCCTCCAAAGTCCAAAGGGAGAGGAATTTCTCCGAAAAGGGGAATTGGCAGTTTTCAGGTCATTTTACCTACACTTAAGGGAACAGATTCTATTTTTTGAAAACACCGAAGAGGGGGGAATTTCACTTTTCCCACCCCATATAATACGAACCTCATCATCATTGTTACTCTGACACGACGTACATGGCACGATCAGGCCGGCATCGCCTTCGCAGTATCGACAGACGGCACCCGTTGATTTGGCTGAAAGGGAATCCATTTTAGTTTACCATTTACTAATATTTAGGGTGCTTTCGAAGTAGAAAGAAAAGTAAAATCTGTAAACCTATTGACTGAAAAAAAATTTCGGGAACAAAATTGATTTCCCGGTCATTTGGTTTACAGATTTTACTTTCCGTTTTACTTTCCTTTTTACTCTGAAAGCACCCTAAGAAACCTAATTTGAAAGCGAACAATGTTGCGGAACCTCGCAATTCTGGATGTTTCAAGGAATTCTTTCTCACCAAACGGAATGTTTAAAAGTTGAGATTTAGGTTAAGTCACTTGCCAATGTGTTGCTGTTAGTAAGAATGACAAATTGAGAAAAATAATCAAAAATACGAAGCTTTTCATAATCTATACGAAAATATTATATATAAATAATTACTCCTTTCTAATTTCTTACTCGTTCGTAATCTGGTTATTACACTTGTGGCTCAGAATTTATCGTTGCCATTGAGGAGAAAAAAATTCCGGAAATCTGGGACCGAATTGTAGCAGAAAACATGTTCAACTAAGCAAAATTTGTAAAATGAAAAAAAAACGTAAAAAGAAAAGAGAAAAATACGGGGATTTTTATCTTTATTCATTGTGAAAACAGGGAAATTTTTAGGCACAACTGAGCTGCGTGATCAATTTATGTCTTACTCGGCTGCTGGAACTGTTTTACAGTTGGCATTGTGGTGAACAACCAGAGTTGAACATATTAAAAATATATGTAAAGCAATTTTGGCTTGGGTTGGCGTTTGTGCGAAAAAAATGCATTCCTTATCAAATAAAGAAATATAAAAAAATGCATTCCTTATCAAATAAAGAAATATAAAAAAATGCATTCCTTATCAAATAAAGAAATATAAAAAAATGCATTCCTTATCAAATAAAGAAATATAAAAAAATGCATTCCTTATCAAATAAAGAAATATAAAAAAATGCATTCCTTATCAAATAAAGAAATATAAAAAATGCATTCCTTATCAAATAAAGAAATATAAAAAAAGCATTCCTTATCAAATAAAGAAATATAAAAAATGCATTCCTTATCAAATAAAGAAATATTAAAAAAGCATTCCTTATCAAATTAAGAAATATAAAAATGCATTCCATATCAAATAAAGAGATATAAAAAATTGCATTCCTTATCAAATAAAGAGATATTAAAAAAGCATTCCTTATCAAATAAAAAAATATAAAAAATGCATTCCTTATCAAATAAAGCAATATAAAAAAAGCATTCCTTATCGAAAAAGAAATAAAAAAAATGCATTCCTTATCAAATAAAGAAATATAAAAAAATGCATTCCTTATCAAACAAAAAAAACATTTAAAACATGTTCAACCAACGTGGTTTCAGGTAGAACAGGTTGCCCTTGTTGTCGAACGCCGTGTCGTGTGTGAATAGGGCGCAGATCATGTGTACCCATTGTTTGTCGCCAGCCTAAAAATTAACGAAAAAATTAGCACATAAACAATTAAAAAAGCAAACATTTTTCAATATAACATCAACAACAGCAACGAATGACTAAATATTGTGCTTACTAACTTACTAAGTAGTCAATAAAAGTCGACTGTGTTTCGACCATAAAGTATAAAGGGTGATTTCCTAGACGAAAGTTGAAAGTTATAATAATACGTGCTACAATTCATCGATCGACAACGTTTCGGGAACAAAATAAAGGTTTTGTTGAAATTTTCTACAGATTTATCGCCCCCCTCCCGTTCCTTTCGACTCTGAAAGCAGCTGAAGGGTACGGTATTATTATTACGGTATTTCCCCATCACAACTCATTATCTACATATACATTTCTGTACACCTTTTCATCCTCATATTTTGGCTTTCATTAAAAAATTACAATCTTTCGCTGTCATGCCTAACAGGCAGGTGTGAAATTTTCGAAACTACGAACTTACTGCCAACCAACATTATTAATAAAGGGTGTCAAGACGCCACCTCTCAGTGGACACAGAGCACACACAATGTTCTGGTAGTCATCTTCCATACATCGTTGACACGACCAGTCCGGGCCGGGAGTGGGTGACGAACTCGTGGAGGGCTCGCAGGCTGAATAAGCAGAATAATAATTAATATAATGATAAATTATAATGGTTATAGGCACTGGCGAGCGAGCTAATCCTTCAAAGGGAGGGGAACTTCGTCAAAGATGGTGAATTGACAATTTTCGGGATGATTTACCTACACCTTAGGGAACAAATTCAACTTTTTGAAACGCCAAAGAAGGGGGAATTCCACTTTTCCCACTCCTTCTCGTCCGCTAGTGGTCATAGGTTACAACGTTTCCTCATATAACATTTATTAAACGACAATAGCCTGATCACGGTCATTTTTCATCAACAATTACTCCCATCGACTCTTTTGCATAATTTTTCTCGGAAAATTCTAACACGCGCCAAAAGCAACTTTGAATTCAAATTGCGCGCCAAAAATTAGGGTTTTTGAATGCTAAAATTGTTCGCGAACCTTCTGATGACTCGTCTTCGACGGCCCGCTTCACCTCGACCCCGTAGCAGGCGGCGTGCACGACCACACTGCACTTGTTGCATGTTAGCAGGGTGTTGCCAATGTCTGGAGTAAAACAAATAAAATTATAGTCGATTACGAATATCTGCAGAGTAAAACCGTAATAAACAGATTTCTGCGTGCTGTTATCAACGAGCTAAATGAAAAAATTCGTGCAGGGAAAAAAGTTACAAAAAATAATGATGAATTTTTGTTGCTGATAACGGCACACAGAAATCTGTTTATTACGGTTTTACTCTGCAGATATTGGTGATCGACTATAAGAAATAAGTTATATAAACAGAGTTTGACGCATAATAACTTAAAAAAAAATTCACACAGAAAAAAAACCGAGTCGAGACTCGAGAACTCTCTTAACTATCGGGTAACCTTTCTCATCATAACCGACTACGGTGACCACCGGTTTGGGTGGTAGTGTTTTGGCATGTGATTTATGTGCGCTGGCCAGTACCTGACTTCGTCGGAAGCACAGCTGGGTTACGGTACGTCGACTCTGCCGTGGTACGGTGGCGGATCGTGACATGTTCCATTGACTGCAAAAATATTCGGTGGTACAAAAACTCTTCAATACGTTAGGTATGCTGGGTAAAGATTTCGTGTTATCAAAAACAGAAACAAAAACTCTAGGGAACAAATTCTACTTTTTGAAAAAAGCCAAAGAGGGGGAATTCCATTTTCCCACCCTTCTCGTCATCTGGAGAACTCACCTGACAAAGTACTGGCATACACAGCAATGGGGTTCATCTTGGCTCAGTTGTTTGTTGTGCTCGCATTCAGCTCGGAAACCCTCGACGCCTGATAACATCAACCGTTCCACCTTTTCGCCCACGGCACCTGCAAAGAGATTCGGTTAGAAATTTTTATTTCAGTCCTTCCAATGTATCTAACTCCGGTAAAATTTTTCGTAACACAAACTTCTGATCAAAAGATACATACGCTGGTTTTCATAATTGTTAACTTGTTTGCTGTTGCTTTTGAATGTGTACACGTGTAGGCGTCGAATTATTGAACAACAAGTTTTTGAACCTATATATGAAAGGAGATTGAAACATTTAATTTTGGGCGTATAAAAAAGTTTGAATTAATTATGTGATGAAAAAAAACTAAATAAATACCAAAACTATAACGATAACTAGATAGAAATTTATTCACAGAAAAAAAACAATGCAATTGGACTCTCAGCGTCAGCAATATATTGATAACCTCACAAATTCCAACTTAATTTACTTTAGCAATTGCCAATGTAAGAAAGTTTCGATTCGGCAAATATTCTGAAAGATATTCCTTGCTCTTTTGCAAAATTTATAGACATAGATGGAAGGAACTTGGAAGGGAAGACGACGAAAAATTAAGTACAATATAAATATGCAAAACAATTTCAGAAAACTTCGGAAAATTCTAAGATAAAATATGAAATTAAGAACTTTACTGACAACAGCGGCCCCATGAAGAAAGTAAAATTACAGTATAACAAAAACATGCGAAGTGTGTGCGAAATCATAACACAACACAAAATGAAACTATAATTCGCAGATAATAGTGGCTTCCAGTGATTGAATGATGATTCATGAATTCAAACCAAATACAGGATGATAAAATCTGCTCAGCAAATTGAATAACAGGTTCAATAGGCGACAATATAACCTTGAACACACACACCACAAATAACATATAACAAAAAAAATGTGTTCAACAAGATGAAATCACCATCAACTAAGGAAAATACAATTCAATTAATGAACGATATACAAACAAATAGATTGTACTTGAATGAATATATGAAGGACAAATGTGATAGTATTTCAAACATGGAAATCAATTAAACACTAGTGTAATGACAATGAAAGTGCTAAAACTAAAATAAGAAGGATGGCAGCTATGGAAAAGAATGATCACTATATAGCCTATCCTAGGTTTCTTGTTAATCAGAAAAGTTGTGGGACACAAATCACAATTCAAATCCAAAACTAATTTTGACAAAAAATCAAAATTTTGAAAAAAAAAATTTTTCACATCGACAGCCGGACCAAAATACGCGATTGCTAAATGTATGTGTGCGAATTGGATCCATGAACAAAACTTTCAAAAACACAAACCCTGACAGAGCTATAATGACATGAAACACTAACACATGAAGATTAAAGAATTCTCTGATAAGATTCAATGGTAAAATATAGCATTATCTTCTCAATCACCAGCGGAATTCCCCCCTCTTTGACGTTTAAAACATTGAACTTGTTCCCTAAGGTGTAATTTGGAATTCCCCTTCCTTTGGAGGATTAGCTCGTCCGCCATTGTTCTCAATTGATTAAGAATAAATATCGTATTTGCGTATTCAACTTCAGTTTCCTTATAAATTGAGAATGCTATACTCATTATGCTGCACATCGATAACGACAAAGGGAAAGGATAACAGCAATATATGAAATTGGCAACATGAAAAGCAGCAGTAAAATACGAAAAAACGCAATGCACGATCAGAAAAACATTTCTTTATAAAAACGAACGTGAAAATTATCTAGAGTAGAGTTAATAGCGTTTTCTGGGTCAATTTTCTTAGTTAAAACCTGAAAAAACCGGTTTATGTGATGTTTATACCTTATAATAGAAGATTTTTTAGCAAAAACAAGCGTTTTTTGCGAAAATTTTTTTTTCTACCCCCCCCCCCCCTACCCGACCTTACCCCCCACTTTTCGGACAGGTCGGGTAAAATGGGATTTTCTGTCGGCTACCCCCCCCCCTCACCCCCTGCAAAACGCCAAAAAACCCGGCCCACCCCTGCTTGCATGTATTCAGGGCTGAGGCTTACGAAGTTTCAGAAAAAATAAGGTGCGACCCCATTTACAAGACAATAACAACCGTTAAAACTTTTTTTCGGTAGACAACGAAATATCAAATAAAACTCTTCCTAGTTCTTATAGTACCATGGGATGACAAAATAACAAAACAATAAAACCAACAAAATCAATTATCAACTTGGTATTATAGCTTTCTGTCCACCGAATCAGCTAATTTGAAACAAAATATACCATCAAATGATGAATCACAGTGGAAAAAATTTAAAAGAAACTTCACCTGTAAGCAGTTGGGTCCAAAACCTAGCCCAAAAAATAAAACAAAAAAAATCAGTCCAAAAAAATTTACTCCTATTTGCATCGGCAGTGAAACCCCCAGACTCTGTGTCATTAAGCGCTCAGATTTCGAACCCAGAGCCACTAGTTTCCTAGGCTGACTTCCTACGCACTAGACTACGCATACGATTACTAGCGGACGAGCGAGGAATGGAAAAGTGAAAATGTATCCGAACTTATAAAAACGTTTTTTTTCATTAAGGTTCACGTAACATGATTCAAAAGTGCTGAATGCCCCTCTCTTTGAATAAATTCCCTTCGTGACTCGTCCACCAGTGCATATGATCAAAACAGATTAGAATAGCGGCAGAGTTCTAAACCCCAAACATTTTCCTAGAATTTTTTCTAAACGCCAAAGTTTTCCGTCACCAGAAAAAATAAGTCCGCGCAGCAGGTGGTATTTCAGTGGTTACCCACCGTAGTATGCGCACTTAGAATTTCGTGTATGGGAAAAATTCAAGGAAAATTTCTAGGGTTTAGAAATATGCAGATTAGCGTAGCGTCTTTTTCTTATCACTTGATCGGAGCACAATGGTTATGCCGGTATATTTCTTCACCGGAGATTCAGGAGCCCGTACGTCCTTGGGTCGGAGAATGACAACCGGTGGAGGTACTCTTCCCTGGCTGGAGCCTCCTGAAAGCAGAGAGCTGTCTCCGATTTCAAAAGTGGACATGGTCCATGACTCCATGGAAAACTGGTCCAACTGCGTAAAACGATTTTATGAATATTTCCATCGTGACGAGAGTGAAGAATGAGAAACATGTTCCCTTTTTCCGATATAAGACTTTCGCTATCTAATAAAGACTTTCTTACGTTGGCTCGGTCGAGACATCTACTAAGCTAAGGAAAAGATTTCAGAAACCGATTTTTTTCCGTTTCCAATAAAAAAGGGCCATCCGCGCAAAAATCAAGGTTTTTTTATAACCTTTATGTGAAACATCAACTTGAGACACAACATCTTGAGGTTGGATCGCGACAATTGGGATGGGTATTTCCCTGGTCGGGTCTGAAAGCAGAGAGAACGTCTCCTTTCAGGTTCTGGGTTTTATCAAGTTCCTCGCCATGATGGCAACGATAAATTCCTATTCACAGAGTGAAATAACCCTCGACAATGAGGCAGTTCTCCTCTCTTTTAAAAGAAAACCTAAAAATCTATTTTTAATTACGAATGTCCCCCCGATGACTACCTGTGATGAAGAAATATCCAGACGTTAACCCTTTATACGCTAAAGCCCGCGCGATTCGTGAGTCTGGGATGGGAAATATTAAAAACAATAAACTGTGAGGATGGGATGGAAAAAATATAACAAAACCGGTGCACGGAATACCCCGTCCTAATTTGTGCGGCGTGGACAAGAAACCAGAAAAAATCATAACAGATTGAAACTCGCGAAATACAATGAACGTAAGGTGTTTGTACAAGTCGAAAGTCAATGGTGTACAGACATCAACGACAACGAACATCCAAGGAATCATTAATATAATAACAATAAGATACAATTATATTATAAATCTTTTTAGCTGGATATTCTCCTGCATAAGATAAATCAATGAAAGCAGCAATATCTATGTTAATCAAATACTGTTAAAGAATAGTAATATACCGAAGTACCTTTTTTTCTCGTTCATGATACTCATACAATTACAGTAGTCTCTGGAAAACATGATCTAATGATTCATGATTCATTGACACACTGGCCATAATAGTCACAGTAGCGGAAAGCGTATGAAAACAGCTCCTTTCCTAGGATAGTTTAGAGTGATTTCAGAGTAAAAAGGAAAGTAAAAAGGAAAGTAAAGGGGAAAGTCAAAGGGTCATCAATCTGTGAAAACTTTTATTTTGTTCCTGGTAACTTTTCTTCGATGAAATGTTTTACAGTTTAACGACCGATTTCCTTTCCATTTTTTAATTCTGAAAGCACCCTTAGGAATACACCAGGTTAGGAACGCATTTTCATGAAATTAAATTTTTTTTTTGATAAACTTCACCAACCGAAATTCTTCAGCAGCCGTTCGGAGCGGGTGAGTTTGCCGCGTTTCTTCGATGGTTCGGCGCTGCTGTCACGATCGCTGGACGATGACGACCGATTCGGATTGTTGTTGTTGGCATCGGCGCCAGTTCCTTCCAGTTTGGCATCACTCTTCGGCAGATCGGGTACTTTCTATAAAATTATCATATTCTGCTAACATTTTAAATTTTTTCATGGATAATACGGTACGGATAAGTTATTGTTCGTTGATCAATTGGTGCGTTATATTCATTTCGTCAAATTTTTTATTATTGGGGTTGTCCCACCCTCACGGGTTGTTGGGTTTATTACTTCCTAAAAAAAAGTTAAAAAACGAATTAAATTTGCATTTTTCAAAAACAATCCACGCAAAAGGCCAAACCAACTCGACTCTTGCCACCGCTGGAGCGTCGTTTCTTGGTCGATCCGAGCTCCTTATCGAGCTTGTCCGACTTGATGTAGATGCTGGGATCACCCTTGTCGCATGGATGGCGCTTCATCGAACCATCTGTAAAAGAATTAGGGGTCTGTAAAAAATTAATCATACCTTCTTCATGAATTCATATTACTCGAAACGTGTTGGCTAGATTTTAGTTTTAGCCATGCTTACCAAAAAAATATTTTGCTCAAAAGTGTATCAAATGTCGTGAGACATAGAAAACAGTAAACACTTATTTATTGTGTCCCCTCCCCTCTATCACAATTTTGGTCACTATCTTATCATTGTTTGACGAAATTTCAGCAACATGATAACTTGAACAGAAATCATGGACTGCCTTTAAAAATTAAAAAACAAAACAAAAAAGAAAACAAAGTCTGGTCATTTTTTTACAACGTTTTCAAAATGTTTCTGTAATACGTTGAAAAAAATGTGCCGATTTTTTTGGCAATCCATGACAGAGATACCATTGACAATAAATATGTAAACCTAACAAAATATTTAATAATCAAACAGTATTTCATTAGATCATTACACCAACCACGCAGCATTCGATCCACTGAGAGCTCTTGATTACCGTACCACTTGTGGCGCCACGAATAGAAATCCTTGAATCTGAAATAAATTTTTTATAACGCTTATTAGAGCATCAGGTTATGTCAGAACAACCGGCATTACAAACCTTTGGTTCCTAAATAATATAAGCAATCAATGAAACATTCCACTGAGTAACGTGATACTTTTTCATGAAATGCAACTCTTCATTTTCATGCTACATTACGATTTATCACCAAAAAAACAACACGAACGACATTAAATTCACTACTGTTCATGAAAAAAATTACAGCAACAAATCAAGCCAGGTTTCAAACCCCGGGCCACCAGTTTGCGAGGCTGGCGACCTGACCACCAGACTAGGCAATCTATCTCCACCCAGTCACCAAAACCAACCTATACTTGTACATGAACGGACTCATATCGATGCTGACGGCGTCATCCGTGCAACGACACAGCTTGGCGACGGCACCTGAAGAACGAATAAGGTAATAAGGGTACGTTTATAGTCTTCCCTGGACTTTCCCAGGAAACAGTTGTCATAAGCAGCGACCAATGTGGCTGCTATAGCAAAGCGTGTTAAATTGTGAAACATCACATTTCCCGGGAAAGTCCAGAGAAAACTATAAACGTACCCTAAGGTAATAAGGTTATGCTAGGGTAATAAGGTTATAAGGTAATGAATAATTTGATATGCCATGCTCAATTGGCTAAGAAACTTGATTTGAATGCGCGCCTTTTTTCACTGAATTTTTTCAATTTCAAATCAAGAATATTTTTGCTGCAAAACATACACACACAACATGAAAAACGATTTGAGTTTCTCAAACTTTCTCCAATTAGTTCACTCGACACAGTGTAGTCACCCATAACTTCAAATGTTTCAATGACAGGTATTCTAGGCCATTCATTGAACGTGCAGAGGTAATTCCCCAATTCCATTTGGATGATAAAATAAAACAATAAATATCATGATAAAAAGAAAATATGGAAAATAATTTGTATTCAATGAAAAATTCCAACCCACCGAAATCAATCCAGCGATCCGACGCAAAGTTGGTCGATTCGGCACAGTTATAGCCGGTATTGAAGCCGGCATGGTAACCGCGTGGAAACGTTACCATGAAATGACCTGCAAAAATTACCATGAAATGTTACCATGAAATGACCTGCAAAAATTACCATGAAATGAACTGCAAAAATTACCATGGAATGTTACCATGAAATGACCTGCAAAAATTACCATGACGAAACTTTGCAGGTAACCTGCAACAATGAACATCATAATCATGGCATACACGATTACGAAAAATTATTTGTTTTTCTCGCAAGTTTTTCAACTTGCCTTAACGGGATACAAAAGCTATCCCCCAGGGTAAACGGTAAAAAGTCATGATAAAAACAAAATTAAAGTTTCAGCCTCATCGCGAAGGTCACAAATTTTTCAGTTTTGACTTAATTAAGGAAAAAAAATTCAAGCCCACATATGCAATCACTGAAGAAATCATTGGGATACTTTTTATTGAATTTCGGCACATATAGAGCTACCATCTACCTTACCGTATTCTTCGGAGTTAAAAGGCCTGTTAATAAGTACTTTTAATTTCCCCTCTTTGACAAAATTCCCCTCCCTTTGGAAGTTTCGCCCGTCCGCCCGTGGTTCCAAATAATAAAAAAAACCACCAACCAGCTCGTTGCACGCATTTTCCCACGGGAATGCCGCGCAACGTCAGATGATTCATCGAGATCATGTGCATCTTGTGTCGCAGATACGCCGAACACTCGTTGCGGGACTGCGGGAAGAACGTGTCGGCGGCCCGTTCGAACGCATCCGCGTGCTCTT
This sequence comes from Daptonema setosum, assembly GCA_964036265.1. Classification (NCBI taxonomy): domain Eukaryota; kingdom Metazoa; phylum Nematoda; class Chromadorea; order Monhysterida; family Xyalidae; genus Daptonema; species Daptonema setosum. The sequence goes on from OZ038448.1 coordinate 21,757,970, forward strand.
GCGAGATGCCGTACCAGAACTGAAATGAAAACCAAAAAATCAGAAATATTAAAAAAATCTTGACCCGAAAATCAAAATAATACAGTCCAATTTATTCAGTTGTTATGCCATAATAGCAAAGTTGGATACCATGTCACAAATGAAGTGAAATAACGGTCACCCACCCTCACCCATATTTACGTATGACAATTATGAGGTGTTGTATATCTTGTTAATTCCCCACAATTTCAAGCTGAGCTGAGGTATTCTGTCACTTTACTACCTCCAATTGTCATGAAGCAAATGTTTTATTCAGTATACATGTACATACTGATTAGAAAGTGAAAAAACAATGGATGATATGCAGCTTTCTTAAGACAATTCAAATAATGAACCTGTTCAGAAAAAATCTCAATGGGTCAGGTCAATAATCTATCAGTAATGGGCTGGTAACCAAAAATGAAAAAAGTTAAATTATAATAATAATGATAAATATGAAAATCGCACCCACCTTGGGTGCACCGTAATGCAGATAGTTGATGCTGTACAGATCCACGTCCTCGACGTGCCATGGGAACGTCGTCTTCCACATGCCAAAGTACAGGTACGCCGTGTTGACGCCTTTGATCATGATCTGGAATGATAAATAAATGAATACACAAATAATAAAAATACATGGATAATGAGACATTGGAATAAGAACTCACTACATTAAGGGATATTCAGAAAGAAAGATAAGCAATGATTTCCATAACGCCAACGCGTATCATTTCTATAGATTATACAAGAAGACAAAAACTGGATGTTCATGGCAGTTTGCAAATATTGGAGCTAGCTAATTCTTAGCGTTCAGATATCTTTTCTCTGCTGCGCATTATTTTGCACAACAACGCTGGATTGTTTGAATATGAAACGAACGCCAAAATTTTTACGAACAAAATGTAAAAAAGCGCCCTATGTCATTCGTAAAAACCTGACATGGATTGCCAAAAAAATTTAAAAAAAAATAAAAAAATGGTCATTTTTTTACTAAGTTTTGAAAATGTTTTTGTAAATGTGCGAATTTTTTTTGGCAATCCATGAAACCTGGTTAACCTTGGAATTGGAGGCAATCAGATCGAGAATGGTGCCCAAATGTTGTACATTCCATTCGTCGACATCTTTATCATACAGTGTGCCAGGTGTGTCCGCGCCGTAAATAGGCTCACCGTATGCAGCATTCTTCCAGTAGTACCTGAGGCAGAGTATGTTAAATAAAAAAAGATAAATAAAACAATTAGACCGTTTTGTTTTTTATTTATTTTTTTTCTCTTTAATTCAGGATGGTTTCTTAAAAAGCGCCTACGGTTGTTTGTGTGTGTGTTGTTTGTGCGAAAATGGCAAAAGTTTTACATGGTAAATTTTTTGCAGGCCGATTTTCAACATTTCCGTCCACCAACCGACCATCGTCCAATGGTGCTACTTCCAGTAGTACCTGAGGCAAAAAAAACAAACGAAAAATAAGCACCTTTGTTACGACAGTGCCAGGGGTGGGCCGGGTTTTTTGGCGTTTTGCAGGGGGTGGGGGGTAGAATTTTGAAATCTCAGATTACCCCCCTCACGCCGAAAAATGGGGGGAGGGTAAGGTCGGGTAAGGAGGGGGGTAGAAAAAAATTCTCGCAAAAAAGCCTTGTTTTTTGCTTGTTTTTGCTTTAAAAAATTCTATTATAAGGTATAAACATCACATAAACCGGTTTTTTCAGGTTTTAACCAAGAAATTGACTCAGAAAACGTGTTTGTTCGAAAAAAAATCTCACGGCCAAAATTTTTTGAAAAATAAACCTCAAAATCTAGGTTTTGAGGCCGATTTTCTTAAAATTTTCGAGTAGGGGGGGAGGGGGTAGGCGACCTAAATTTTTGTGTAGGGGGGAGGGGGTAGGCTACCCGCCGACCCTGAAAAGTGGGGGGGGGGGTAAACACCCCTACCCCCCAGCGGCCCACCTCTGGACAGTGCTAAACAGGAGTACATGTAGTGTAGCGGTTAGGACCTCTGTACTGAACAGAAGGTCGTGGCTTCTAGTTCTAAACCTACCGGGATACTTGAAATTTTCTTAGTAGGATTGGAATTCGTTTACTAATCATAGGACTCTTAATTGATTAGCGGATTAGCCTACTATTGGGGTTTTGGTGGTTAACAAGAGACCCTGAATAGGCTAAACAAACGAGTACGCAAATCAGGGGTGGGCCGGGTTTTTTGGCGTTTTGCAGGGGGCGGGGCGGGGGGGGGGGGGGTAGCCGACAGAAAATCCCATTTTACCCGACCTGTCCGAAAAGTGGGGGATGGGGGAAAGGTCGGGCAGAGGGGAGGGGGGAATTTCACATTGTTTTTTGTTTGTTTTTGCTAAAAAATCTTTTATTACAAGGTATAAACATCACATATACCGGTTTTTTCAGGTTTTAACCAAGAAAATTGACCCAGAAAACGTGTTTCTTCGAAAAAAAAATCTCACAGCCAGAAAATTTTGAAAAATGAGCCTCAAAATCGAGGTTTTGAGGCCGATTTTCTCAAAAATTTCGAGTAGGGTGGAGGGGGTAGGCTACCCGCCGACCCTGAAAAGTGGGGGGTACCCCCCCCCCCCTGCGGCCCACCTCTGACGCAGATGATCATCTCAGCAACGAAAACAGTTTCTGTCTGAGTACGAGAGATTCGTTCCGATACCAACAAGCCCTCCAGCCACCTAATCGAAGTCAATTCTGCCTTTATTCCATAATAAACCCACAGCTAATTACAATCACCAACGATTCAATTTCGGTCATCGTTTCCAGGTACTTCGGCAGCTGGTATTCCGGTTTGGCGGCGTACATTTTATAGTCCTTGACCTTCATTTTGCGTCGAAACGTTCGATTGTACTTGGTGAACACGCCCGCGTGACCCGATATCTGCTCTTTGACCGGGCTGAAAGAGATGATGAAAGAAATTAGGCTACTAGCTAACCCACCCGTGCAAAATACATTCGACTGCTGTAACGTTTGATGAGTGCATCTCATTGAAATATGTACATACGGAACGGTATTGTAAAGAATTATCTAATTACCACCACAGACGATGGGATAATCCGTGCGATACCACTTCATATACGACTCATCCCTCTTCCTTGCAAGTTCTTTTTATGGGTCAAAAACAACATCATCTTGAGCAATAAAAAAGCAATCTGAACAACAACAACAACAACACTGTCTCCTCAGAAGCATCAACCAACCTCTCAATCACATATTCATCCGCATCAGTATAATCGTTGCCTTTGCTCGGTCGCGGACTCCAGCCGGGCGGCGGAATAATCCGCGCGATACCACACGATTTGTGAGCGCCCATCTCTTCCATGTACTTGATGTAGCGCGGAAAGTCGGAGAACTCCTCCATGGTCGGGTAGAAGGTCATGACTTCGGTGGTGCCACGCGGGTCACCTGAAACATTATATTGTAGTTAATGCCTGGCGTACAGATACCTATAAAAATCGAAGGCATTTTGGCAGAAAAAACTACTACGTTTGAGATACGATACATCTGTAACAATAACGCTGCGCGCCCCACTCTCACCCAGAACCTAAGCCTAAACACGAACCCTTTGAAAACAACTTTTGGCAACTTAACTCAGCACTAGACACTAAGCCGAAGCCTTACAATCAAAAATGAGATTCTGAGATCTCGATAAATGTATGATTCCAGCCTTGAAAAAAATTTATAGCGCTTCCAACCTTTCTGATCCGGGCACGGGCTGCGCGCCATGTTTGGCGACGGCTCGACCTTTTTATTGACTCTTGACGTGTGTTTCGCCGGTGAAACTTTCGTTTCGGTAACAGTTCTGATATCTGAAATTGATTATCCTAATTAATTTTCATCTAATTTTTTTATTATTTATTTTAATCCGAAGAAACGTGATTTTCATGTGTGGCAAAAACGAGGTCACTTGTGCGAAATGAAAACAAAATTAAAATGGTAAACATGAATTTTCGTATAAATAAACTGTCTTTATTGACTGATTGCAAGGAAAATTTGAAATATTTTGCAATAAGGTTACAACAGGAGGACAAAATAACAAAGCAGTTTAGAGATGTTTTCAAAAGACAATTTTACAAACAAAACTTGTTCAACAAATGAACGGCTCCGATCTCGGTCCAGAACATGTCTCCACTTTGGCGCATCGTCCGTTCGCATGTTTTCCAGGAGTACTGTTGAAAAGAAAGTTTCCAAACAAGTTCAATCGCATGATTAAATTCAATTTGAAATTAATTTGTGCAGCATAGTTCATTGCCCATCAAGGGTTTCTACTAAGTCAGAAAATTTTGGTTAAGTCAGCTTTTGGTGTATGGCCCTGTGCACGTATAAGCTTTGGGCTTATAATTATAAGCCTAGGGCTTATAATTTTATATACTTTAACACGTAAATTATAAGCCCTGGGCTTATAATTATAAGCCCAAAGCTTATACGTGCATAGGGCCTATGTTTCAATTCTGAGAAATTTTCAAATAGGTGAACATTGCACTGAAATCATTGTTTAGCTGCGTAACCGGCGCCTAGAATTTAGTGATGGCAACATACATGATACGTTCTAGCGAAGAAATACGAACACGCTAAAAAGTTTTTTTGAGTGTTTAAAAGACGTACTAGACCGAAAACTTTTACTGGAGTGTTATGCATAATCAATTCGAGTAGTTAATCGATCTCTCTGATTGTACAACGGTTGACCCGTTTGCATATTTGTAAACTGCACCCACTTTTTGTCAGAATTCGTGCAACCCAATGACAGCTATTAACCATTTGATTGTTTGAACGGCTTAGGCTTAGTTCCGAGCCTAGACTGTACGTTAGTGAAAGAGATAGCATGGTTTAGCCTTTCCGTGAATCCAAAATGAAAAAGTCGAATTTGAGATTCTGACAAAAAGTGGGTGCAGTTTCCAAATATGCGACCCGTTTCTATGATTGGTCGTTGAGAAATCAATATACCATATTCTGGGGCGACTGTTAAAAAAGATAGGTGTCGCCCAGAAATATTACTGTTCATGTCAAGATATTATTTTCCTCTATTCATTCAATGAGACACGCAATGTTTCAATTGCGACACCTTTGTCTTTCTGGTGTTTCAAGAGACTGATAAACTTCAATTTACGCTGATATTTACGTGGCTCACTTGTTTCAGTCGAAAATGTAAAACATACGATTTTGTGAATCACTCGGTTTGCAAGTTTACTTGAAGAAGCGTTTGGGAAGTATTTATTGCTGAAGTAAAAAATTATTTTACCAGGAATAACTGTTTTGTTTGTATAATCGCAGACTTTTGTATAGCTAGTTTATTGTTACCGTGTGTGGCCTTGCTTTGTCCATGTGCGCATGTGAAACATTAGTGAGAACTTTGGCAGCAGTTTTACAACAACTTTGCGGCGATGAACTATTTTATTTTCTTGTTTAGAAACTTCAAAACGCATTGGTGAAACTTATTCTGAAAACTAAATGGGTTAAGTTTCGAAATTGAAGAGGAAAAAGGCAACTATAAAATTGGACCTAATGTTTCGCATGCGCGCAAGGTCAGGGGAAGGCCACACGCGGTAACAATAAATAAGCTATACACTCATAAACTGATATTGCTCATAAAGCGTTATTAGGGAGCAACACAGAGCTTGGTAACTGTGATAATATCTAAACTCCTTATTTTCTATTTACCGAAGTTAAATGGTAAGTGTTTTCAGGTGTGGTAAAACTTCGAGAAGAAAAACCACTTTAGTAGTTTCAGATACAAAACTGTATGACTATATTAAAAACATGGGATAGTTTCCAATCTTTGAACAACATTTAAATTGTTTTTCATTTACTGGTAAATTATGTCTATTTAACTTGCTCAGTTTATACCAATGCGAATTTTATACATTTAAAGTTATCGGTTAGTTTCAAGCGCGTGTTAATCAGACGTAAGCCGCTTAAGTTGTCGATGATTCATTCATCATTCATAAAAAAGTTGCCGCATTTGAATAAAATGTGATGTTCTAACTGAGTTCATAATTGAACCACATCAAGTTTGAATTGGCGCTTATTTTATTTCATGATAGGTTTCAACGAGTACTCTGGCAACTTCTGTATACCCAAGCTATGTTGTTTTTTAGGCTGACCAGAAAACAGGTTACATGAAAATTTCTTTATCGAGTTATGAAACGTAACCACACTTAGTAGAACCTTTTCAATTTATAACAAACGTCACACAAAAAAATAACGAACTTCATCATATAATCTAATTATTATAATAATTCGTGACCTGAACAGAATACATCGTGTTATTTCATCTATCCTTAGAACCCATTAATGTTTCTGAACTAATATGATTTTTTCTGAACAAGGAATTAATTTTGAGAAATGTCCCATAAAATTTTTAAACTTATTTATTATTAGTACTAGTACAAGACTTTTCACATTGAAAACCATTTGCATTGCAACAAAGTACTTTCAAATAATCAAACCTTTTATTCCGTAGAGAGATGCCCTGACGTCCAATGACGATTCGACAAAATAAACTTCGAGCAAGTAAACTCTAGTAGTTCACAAAATTTTATACACGCGAATGTGTGTCGTTGTTTTGTATGTTGTAGTAGGATTTCGTTGTTTACCAGATTGTCGTTAACTTTATAAACTGAATCGATTTCGTAAACGTCATTCGACTTATCTATAGTTCTGTTTCAACCTTACTGTGAACTTAACAAAAACCGCCATGCTGTATATTTCCCGATCCCGACTCACCGACTTGACAACTTCTTCGTGAAAGTGAACATCAGGGAGAATTAACGCACACAAAACACATGTCCACATACTCTCTGTTCAGGCTGATGTTTCATTTATTTGGACACGTCTTCCCAATTTATTGAATAACAACAACAACTGGAAAGTCAGTGAAAGAAATAGTGTCAGAGGGGTTACTTCAACTTTCCCCTCCCTTTCCAGTCGGCTCGTCATGTACACTAACTTAGACAATGTTTTTTATGGTTTGTAGCAACCAAAAAATATGAACGAAAATAAATAACCTCCGAATTTCCTTCACGAATGTCAAAACTGAGTTCACGAATGACGACATTGCACCTAATACAAAAACGCATGTTGGTGGCGTGTACTCCACTCACTAACTCACTCCGTCACTCAATCCGTCACTCACTCACCCACTCACTCACTCACTCACTCACTCACTCACTCACTCACTCACTCACTCACTCACTCACTCACTCACTCACTCACTCACTCACTCACTCACTCACTCACTCACTCACTCACTCCC
>OZ038448.1:21766608-21810051 GCA_964036265.1 Daptonema setosum
AGTGGAATTCCCCCCTCTTTGGCGGTTTCTAAATGTAAAATTTGTTCCTTAAGGTGTAGGTAAAATGCCCAAACTTTTGCCAATTCCCCCCTCTTTGGGAATATTCCCTCGTCCGCTAGTGCTAAAGGTACACTGAATTCCAACAACAGTAACTTGAGAACTCATAGTGTCAACACACATGTGCCACTGGTACATGAAATATGTGGTATAAACGTCCATGAACATCGGTTCACGGGGTTCCAATCCATGCCAACGAGTATATATAGTTTGTACAGGTGGTTGGATACAACTGAAATTTGTTTCATTATGGACGTTACTCAGTATGGCTTGTTTATTGTTAACGCGTGTGGCCTTGCATTGTCCCTGCGCACATGTGAAACATTATCAACAACTTTGGAAGCAGTGTTCCATCAACAACGTTGCGATGAACTAATTTAATTTCTTGTTTAGAACTTTCAAGGTGCATTGGTGAGATAAAATTTAAAAAAAACTGAATGGGTTAAGTTTTGAAATTTGTGAGGAAAGCCTCAATAAAACTGGGTATAATGTTTCACATGCGCGCAGGGACAATGCAAGGCCACGCACGGTAATAATAAAAAGCCTTATAAATTTTGCTTTATAAGGTAACGTGTTATTGAAATTATTTTCTATACCTATGACAACGTAAAGTATGCAATAAATTGAGCGCAACGTTTGTATGTTGTCCAAATGTCATAGGATTTTTTCCAAAATGCGTCAAAAGCAAATTTCAGTTAAATTTGTGCACACCATCCTTACCAATGTCGGATTATCCACCCCTCCGAAGTGGGGAAAATCCGCCGAAGAGGGTGATAATCCGCAGTTTCGCGAATAGTCGAACAAGGGTAATTGCACGCGAATTTTGATAACAAGTTATACAAAGGCTGCCTGGGATTCAAGTGAAAAGTTGTAGTGTTAACTACTCCAACTTATGAATCGTTAGCTGCATCAATTGTAAGAGAAGGTGATGCATAATAGTCGGCTGTACGACTCAACTCAACTCAACAGCTGTATGCTTTAACATGCAATCATCATGTTCAGTGGGTGTTACACTGGGTGGAACAAGTTAACGTGTCATTTTTTCACTTGAATCTCCAGAAGCTCTTTACCATGACCACACTATTTATGGAAACATGCATTTCATTGCCTTTACCATTGTTCCCCTGACAAGTCAGTAACGCATGGACGCACATCATCCGCACCATGTCAGTGATCTTTACCTCAAAGGGAGGGGTATTCCATCAAAGAGGGAGATAATCCGCAGTTTCGCTCAAACGCGGATCATCTCATTGAACCGATTATTTGTGGAACTGCCTTTTATCTCCTTCTTTATCGGATTATCCGGCATTGTGCGATAATGTGCGTCCATGCAATGCTGACAATGGTAAAGGCAATGAAATACATGTTTGTGTGTACTTTATATATAGGTTGATCATGGTAACTTGTTATCAAAATTTTGCTGATTTTCTTCCTCAATCAATATTTATGAAATCTCCATGAATAAATTTACAGATATTGTCGGCAAAGCGATAGAGATAATACCAGGGTTAGGTTATGATGCTCTGATGATAATTCTCTTATCAAGAAAAACAATGATTTGGTAGAATACTAATACAAAAACAGTAATAGTAGTCATGCTGATAGTCAGGAATCCATGATATAATCTATTCCAGTTAATCGTAAAATACGCATGGAAAATTCAGTGAATAGAATTACACAGATTATTATTATTATTAATATTATTATTATTATTATTATTATTATTATTATTATTATTTTTATTATTATTATTATTGGTGCAGGGGAAACTCTCCAACGAGGGGGGAATAGGCTGAAATTAGGTCATTTTACCTACACCTTAGGGAACGAACTCTACTTTTTGAAAACGGAAAAGAGGGGGAATTCCACTTCTCCCACCCCTTCTCGTCCGCTAGTGTTGGTGCGGCTCGCCATGCCAATTCAATAGAGATATCTCTATAACATGGTGAAGTATTCATGATTCTATAACTCACACGCAAAAAATACAAACAATGGTTAAGTCAATTTCTAGTACACAAATATATAGTAGCCATGCGAAAGCCTTCATGAAAAACATTCATGGAAAGTTCAATGAATAGTAATACAGTTATTGTTGACATGGCTCACCAAATTCAATAGAGATAATTCTATGTCCGGTGGGATATTGACTCCCGTGTCCCAGATAAAAATGCATATTCTTCTATACTGACTTTAATAAGTAAAAACCTTCATTATAAAGTGGTGCTGTAAACAATAAAAATGCAAAAACACACACAAAAACAAAAAATGTTATTATCTGAAGTTCAGAAGCTTTATTTCTCAGAAGTTTTTCTTCATATTGATGCTTATCTGCTTTTCGGTTTGGTTGTGCTTGGTTTGCAAGTCGTTGGGTAGTTCATAAAAATATTCATGGAAAATTCCGTAAGCATAAAAAATATGGAATGGAATGATTCTCAGCATCTACATACTTTGAGATGATAACGAGGAGGTCATGCCATACCAGTCTGTGCGGAGCGATTAACCCCCAAAAACAGAGTGCGATGTCTTTAACATGTTTCATTATCACTCACATTGAAACAACTTACGGGCTTCAACTAACAAACTATATTTATGTGCACACGCGTAGCGTAGGAGATATACCGCTAAACTCTTTTATCCTCTTTATAAAGGCCTGTTTTCTTCCTCAGCTGCGCGAGACTAACAAGCTGACTTGACAAGGCAACTTCCACATACCGCTCAGCTTAAAGCTTAGCTTACCGATCCTCAATATTGACATAACAGATACACGCAGAATAGATATAAAGCCCGTATGTTGTGTCTGCAAGCAAAAGTATTGTCAAAATCATCTGATAATGAAACATCAGACAGTCAGTGTTAACATGCGCATTAATCATCATCCCCCATGCTTCACTACGTTAAACTATGGTGTCAACCGAGTTGAGTTGAGGCTAGTGATGTTTCATTATCAGAAGTATTGGGCAATATTTTTGCTTGCCGAAACAACATACGGGCTTTAGCAGCCGACATAGAGATAAACCATATTGATGACCACTAGCGGACCACAAGGGGTGGGAAAACTGGAATTCCCCCCTCTTTGGTAGTTTCGAAATGTAAAATTTATTCCTTAAGGTGTAGGAAAAAGGCCAACACTTTGTCAATTCCCCCTCTTTGGGAATATTCCCTCGTCCGCCAGTGTTGATGACGCATATTCTTCAATAATAGTGCTCAGCTTACTTAGAGCTTACAGCTTACCATTTCTGTTTTGATTTTTTCACCATTTTTGTTTCTGTGCTGATGTTTTTAGAATTCGGGAGTGAAATAATTAATATACATGTTTTGTGATATGCAACTACTAAATAAGACACAAAAATAAAATCACCTGCATAACACAAATATAATAGATAAAGCAGCTTACATAGAGATAAACCATATTGATGCCGTATATTCTTCAATAATAGCGCTGAGCTTAGACGAGCGGACAGAAAGGAAAGCGACATAATAAAAACAATTTCCCTCCTTCAAATATTCATCTTGAAAAAATGTGCTGAAAATGTTCTGAAAATGACACCAAAATACGAGTTTCGGGGTGAAAATCCTTCACCTTATGATATTTTCCCGTTCATCCGCATGTGAATGACTTATTAGAAGCACGTTGTATTTACATGCCGCTCACGAGCGGACGAGAAGGGAAGAGAAAAGTGAAACTTTCCCCTGTTAAGCGGTTTCAAACAGTGAGTTTCCTTCCTCAAGGTGTAGGTTAAATGGATAAAAACTGCCGTTCCCCCTCTTGAGGAAATTCCCTTTCCTTTGGAGAATCGGCTCGTCCGCTCGTGATGCCGCTGCACTAATTATTTCCCATCCAGGTGCAAAATCATATGGAGGATGCTTTATGAAACAATGCTATAGTCTATTCGAAGTTTCATGTTGCTCGGTAAAGTTTCTGGCGCGAAATTTGAATTCAAACCTTTTTTTTGTCGAGAGAGAAAGTCATGAAGCCTATGTTACTCAATGGATTCTATCTAAAAAAAAACGTTGACCAACCCAGAATATATATAGTCGGGAATTTTAATTTTAGTTTCCTATGGCTTATTCAGGGTTTCTTGTTATCAAAAATTAAATTTGCACGTCGGTTACGCATATTTCCAAAACCCAGTAATTTTCCTAGAATTTTTCCCATACACGAAATTTAATGAGGTGGGTGACCACTGAAATACCACCGCTGCGTGGGCCTAACGCCAGCCTTACGATAGGTAATCGGGGGTTAACGGACAGTAAAACTTCCTATGGAATATATTTTTGGTGACAGAAAATTTTTGGCGTTTAGTGAAAATTCTAGAAAAATTACTGGGTTTTGTAATTTTGCGTCGGTTACGCACATTTGCAATAGATTAAGTGCACTTTTGAAAGCGCGCCAAAAAAACAGATTTGTTATCAAACTGCGCGCCAAAAAGTTTTTGACTAACATGAAGCCCTGGACGGACTATACTCAATCAAGAAACCAAATAAAAATGAAATCATCCACACGAGCTGGCATATGGTTATACGAAATAATGAGGCAAAAGGTCGCCATAAGAATCTTCCTATGCACCAATTCAATCCTAATGATTGGAACCACCCGAGGTTAACGATAATGGGTCGGTGAAGAAAAACGTATAAGTGTACATTCTTTGTATAGCATTCACAAATTAATGCGAGATTGAATTTGAAAGCGCGCCAATTTCTGCAATTTGGAAATTTTGAGTTTTTTAGGACAGGTTTGAAGAAGAATGGTTTAGTAACTACAAACTATGATCAATCTCGACCAGACATTTGGGTAACATATAAATACAGTCACACAATGAGGGTAAGTCACTGTGCAAGTGAAGTTGTGTTGTGAATGACTTAATGAGTGAATCAGTCACCAGTGAGTGAGTGAGTGAGTGACTGACTGACTGACTGACTGACTGACTGACTGTCCAACAGACTGACTGACTGACTGACTGACTGACTGACTGACTGACTGACTGACTGACTGACTGACTGACTGACTGACTGACTGACTGACTGACTGACTGATGAACTGAGGCATACTTCATTGAGAATTACCATCAAAGTTCAAGTGTTCCACTTCTCAGACGAAGAATCCCATTCTAATTTTTATGGTAATAGCACACTTGCTGTGGTTGGTTAATGTTATAGCATTTTTTATTTATTAGAAGACTGGATTTGAAAGCGCGCGCAAACTTTACGGTGATTTTCAAGATTTCGCACTCAAAGTTTCTGCAGACAAAATTATTAGAAATGAAAATAGTACCATCCATACGTACTGTATTTTGGATTGGTCTTACGAATTGGGTCGTTAATCTTGTGAAACATTGGGGTGAAAGCTTTTGTTTTGTTCCTGGGAACTTTTCTTCGATGAAATGTTTAACAGTTTGATGACCCTTTTACTCTTCATTTTACTTCCTTTTTACTTTCCGTTATACTCGGAAAGCACCGTTTCAATTCTCAAGGCTAACAAAATCCATTATTTTAAACAAACAAACAAACAAACAAACAAACAAAAACAAACAAACAAACAAACAAACAAACAAACAAACAAACAAACAAAAACAAACAAACAAACAAACATATTTTTAAAGAAAGTAGTTGATAATGTCGTTTTTGTTACGCAATGGATGAGCTATGTACTGAGATGAGCAACCTAAGAGTGGAATGATGAATGGTGACAAGAGTTCGGAAAAAATCCCGCGTTTCAATTCTGAAAGCTAACAAGATCCGTTATTTTAAACAAACAAACAAACAAACAAACAAACAAACAAACAAACAAACAAACATATTTTTAAAGAAAGTAGTTGATAATGTTGTTTTTGTTACGCAATGGATGAGCTATGTACTGAGATGAGCAACCTAAGAGTGGAATGATGAATGGTGACAAGAGTTCGGAAAAAATCCCGCGTTTCAATTCTGAAAGCTAACAAGATCCGTTATTTTAAACAAACTAACAAACAAACAAACAAACAAACAAACAAACAAACAAACAAACAAACAAACATATTTTTAAATAAAGTAGTTGATAATGTCGTTTTTGTTACGCAATGGATGAGCTATGTACTGAGATGAGCAACCTAAGAGTGGAATGATGAATGGTTACAAGAGTTCGGAAAAAATCCCGCGTTTCAATTCTGAAAGCTAACAAGATCCGTTATTTTAAACAAACAAACAAACAAACAAACAAACAAACAAACAAACAAACAAACATATTTTTAAAGAAAGTAGTTGATAATGTTGTTTTTGTTACGCAATGGATGAGCTATGTACTGAGATGAGCAACCTAAGAGTGGAATGATGAATGGTGACAAGAGTTCGGAAAAAATCCCGCGTTTCAATTCTGAAAGCTAACAAGATCCGTTATTTTAAACAAACAAACAAACAAACAAACAAACAAACAAACAAACAAACAAACAAACAAACATATTTTTAAAGAAAGTAGTTGATAATGTCGTTTTTGTTTTTGTATGAGATGAGCAACCTAAGAGTGGAATGATGAATGGTGACAAGAGTTCGGAAATAATCCCGCAATTTGTCATTCCCGAGATGACAGGAAAAAGTTTTCAGCAAGTAAAATTGATTAATATCAAGTGCTTCGAGCAAAAAGCTCCAATGTCGCTGTTTGTAAAACATTACTTGAGAAATCATCATTACAAGATCCGAAGTGTAAACAAACAAATAATAAAAAATATTCCCAAAAGTTTATTTTGTCCCACTTTACTCAAACTTCCCAAGGAACAGGAGCAAAATTTTCAAAATCACAAATATTTGCCCAGAAACAGAATAACAGGCAAAATTTTGTACTGTGAAGTTTTACAAAACTTTCATGAACCTAATCCTAAAACCTGCCTACCCAAAAATTCCCATCAACCCATAAAACATTTCGGCGTTTTAGCCGTCAAACGAATACCAATTTGGTATATGAGGCCTGTTTCTGGCATCCATATACGATTCAATATATGTAGAATAATAATTTATAAAGTATAGCAACTTCCAACTTAAAAATAAATGTTTGACCCAAAAACTCCAATTAACCCATAAAACATTTCGGCGTTTTACTCGTCAAACAAATACCATCATGGTATAGGCGGCTGTCATCTGTGAAGACCCAAACGAATATGATTAATTCGCGGCGGCAATATCGTAGTTTTTAGGAGAGAACATGACGATCAAATGATCGACAATTAATCAAGCGTATCAGAGGCATGGTGGTAATGGGGGGGGGGGAGAGGGAAGGGGAGAGGGGGGGAGGGGAGAGGGGGAGGCATTAGTGGGTGGGCCTCACTGGTGGACGAGACAAACCTTCAAAGGGAGGAGAATATTACCAAAGAGGGGGGATTTTTCAGAAACCAGGTCATTTTACCTACACCTCAAGGAACAAACTTTAATTTTTAAAACCGCCAAAGAGTGGGAATTCCACTTTCCCACCTCTTCTCGTCCGCTAGTGGGAGGGGGTGCTAGTGGGTGGCCTCTTTTCATTGGCGGTTTGAATCCAACCCTCCAAAAGAGTGGGGTTTTTCTCAAAAGGGAGATTTCAGCAGATTCGAAACTATTTCACCTTTATATAAAATTTTATAAAGGAATCCTCCCCTTTAAACCACCGAAGAGAAAAGGGGATATCTGCTGCCCCCTGCAGCACAACATATGAGAAAGGCTACGCAAAAATTCCTCCTTTTTTGTTACTTCAAGACGTGGAAAGTATTGATAAAATGACCAAAAAAACGGAGTTCTTCCATGAGAATCTTTTTTTCAGACCATTTAAAGATCAATAAAAACTTCAATCAAGAATTATAATAATTGGTTATGTCGCCCTCCGCTAGAGTATTATGGGAGGTAGAGGTAAAATTGATTGATTTGTTGGCTCTGGAATCATGATATTTAGTAATGATGAAACGTATTGGAATGTGTGCGGTACCGATGTATTACGGTTGTTGTTGTTGTTGTTGTTGTTGTTGTTGTTGTTGTTGTTGTTGTTGTTGTTGTTGTTGTTGTTGTTGTTGTTGTTGTTGTTGTTGTTGTTGTTGTTGTTGTTGTTGTTGTTGTTGTTGTTGTTGTTGTTGTTGTTGTTGTTGTTGTTGTTGTTGTTGTTGTTGTTTTTGTTGATGTTGTTGTTTTCATATTACCAGAACCTGAAAAGAAGGTAAACTGATAATATTATTACAAAGACTTCTAAATAATATTATTCATGTCTACACAACAACTTGTACAAAAAAAGTATGTACCTGCAATTATGGAGCTGCGCGACGGCCGCCGACTGTTAGCCGTGCGACCGATCCTCAAGAACAACAACAACAACAACAACAACAACAACAACAACAACAACAACAACAACAACAACATCAACAACAACAACAAAAACAACAACAACAACAACAACAACAACAACAACAACAACAACAACAACAACAACAACAACAACAACAACAACAACAACAACAACAACAACAACAACAACAACAACAACAACAACAACAACAACAACAACAACGACATACAAACATGTTGTATGTACAAACAATGCTTTTGATTTCTCGGTAACAAGATTCTTCGATCCAACTATAATAAGTATTAGTGGCATGGCATCAGGTGAGAGACTGGGAAATTACGACGACCCATCCCAAAAATAATCATCATACCATTGCACTGACGGACGAGCCAAACTTCCAAAAGGAGGGGAATTTCCCCAAAGAGGGGGGAATCGACAGAAATTAGGCCGTTCTACCTACACCTTAAGGAATAAGCTCTACCTTTTGAAACTGACACAGAGGGGGAATTCTATATTTCCCTCCCCTCTCGCCCGCTAGTGATACTATTGCAATGTCAGCGGACGTTTTACGGTTTTTTGATGGTAAATTACGACAATAAAATACGAGGACCCCAAACTCACATGTGTCATCAGAAAGCTTCACGCTGCCATGGGGTTTCAAAATGGGGTTTTCAAATGGGGTTTTCAAATGGGGTTTTCAGAGAAGGATTTTCAAACATTCTGTTTTTTTTTAAATTAATTATTGGAAAACAAATGGGGCTAGGCGTCATACAAACAAAGGCGATTAATAAAACCATAAGTGCGTTTAGTCAGCCACTGGCGGACGAGCTAATCCTCCAAAGGGAGGGAAATTTGTCAAAAAGTTGGGGGTTGGCGAGTTACAGGCCATTTTACCTACACCTTAGGGAACAAATTCTACAATCTGGAAGTGCCAAAGAGGGGGGAATTCCACTTTTTCGGTCTTCCCTCATCCGCTAGTGTAATCAGCTATACTTGCCAGCAAAAAGTAGCGCAAAAGTTCCACTTTCATAACAAGAATGACCAGCGAAAGTTTTGGGATCAGTATTACCAGTTTTCACAACCGAATAACAAAAATCATACTAAGATTGTTTAATCCGTATTCCGTATTGAATGGTATTTCATGGCAGATTTCATTTTGTGGCTTTACAACGGCCATGTTGGAAAAAGCCCCCAAACGAAATATGACCACAAACTGAATTGACAGTTGAGAAATAGAAAAATTAAAAAATTGAAACTTGAAACAGTTTTGTCTAAATTAACAACGGAGTTGAAACAATCGGTGAACAATAAAACGCTTCATGTGTTTGACAACGAAAGAATACCGTTAGCTGGATTCACTGGCGGACGAACCGAACCTCCAAAGGGAGGGGAATTTTTCCAAAGAGTGGGGAACCGGCTTAAATTAGGTATTTTTACCTACTGCTTGAGGAACAAACTGTGCTTTTGAAAACCGCCAAAAGGGGGGAATTCCAAATTCCCCTCCCCTTATCGTCCGGTAGTGACTGAATTGACTGTCGAAAAATTAGAAATTTTTTGCTTTCAGACAACCACTGAGTTTCTACCAGCGTCGAACAATAGCTCTCTGTACAACAATGAAATAGAAAATGGCACCTGTGGGTACTACAATAAAGGCATCTAACACAATACCTCTGTATTTTAGCTTGGTATATGGCTTGTATTTTCGGTATGTGTTTTGTGGCACATTGTACCAATTGGGCCAAACAGACCATGTCAGTCTGACTTATTGCCGAGTGATACTGATTAGTGGGAAAACCACATATACATGTGGGGTTTTCTTCTGTAACTTGAGGGCAAATATATAAAACAAAACTAAAATTGAATGGAGTTTACGTTAAAATATTGGCTTTCAAATGAGAATAAGAAAGACTAAATTGGTTGTTTATAGCTCGAGTTTTTAAAGTTCAAAATCGTATGGTTTTTCGGCCCACCCTGTATGTCCAAACGTAGACTCATAGCATTAGACCATGATAAAGTTCAAGTTTTTTTAATCACTTTTAGCATAATTTTTTTGTAAAGTAAAAAACAGTTAACAAAAATTCACGGGAATTACCGGGGAACCGATTATACATATGTTTTCAAACAGGCCGTGGTATTAGTGTCAGCAGGACTTAGTGTGAATCGGTACTGATTAGTAGCCACATGCACATAAAGCCCGTATGTTATTTCTACAAGCGAAAGCACACCTGTCCCAGCTGTGGGTTTTTAGCCACAGTCCGGGGGGTAGACTGTGGACGTGAGTGCTTTTAGGCACAGTCTGATTCCTCTTCATCCACAGTACCGTTTAGCCACAGTACCATTCAAGCACAGACGGATTCCTCTGTAGCCACATAACCGTTTAACCACAGTATCATAAGTCCGTTTTTTAGCCACAGTCTACCCCCCGGACTGTGGCTAAAAACCCACAGCTGGAACAGGTGTGAGCGAAAGTTATGCCTAAAACGTTCACTTTTCCCTCCCCATCTCGTCCGCTAGTGCCATCAGGGAATATAACTGTTAAAATGAATCTTTTCCTTATCCAAATGATGAGGCTTTCCCGTCCATGCATACACAAAAATATGTAGGCAATGAGATCAATGGATACTCTTTTCATAAGTTTGCCAAAAAATACAGATATTGTTCGAGATACAGAAATTGTTCGAGATACAGAAATAGTTCGAGATACAGAAATAGTTCGAGATACAGGAATTGTTCGAGATACAGAAATTGTTCGAGATACAGGAGTTGTTCGAGATACAGAAATTGTTCGAGATACAGAAATTGTTCGAGATACAGAAATTGTTCGAGATACAGAAATTGTTCGAGAAGTTTCTCGCCCTGTAAATTATTGGCTCGTTCTCCCTATAGACGTCACAATCAATTAGAAGATTTGTCGATTGGCGAGAATCCACTGGCGGACGAGATAATCCTCCAAAGGGAGGCGATTTTCCCCAAAGAGGGGGAATTGACAGTTTTCAGATTATTTAACCTACACCTTATGGAGCAAATGTACTTGTTGAAAATGCCAAAGAGGGGTGAAATCTACTTTCCCGTTCTTTCCTCGTCCGCTAGTGAGCGAGAATGCCAAATATGAATGCAAATTAATTGAGCGATTCGCTAATCTAATCATAACAAACAAAAAAACTCGGACAAAACTGCCAAATTGATTTGGGGGAAAAACTGCTTTGACGACTTATCCGACTAAAAACTGTCATGATGATTTAGCAAAATATAAAATAATAGACGGGAAAAAAATTCGGCAACCAGTTCAGTTCATGAAAAAAACATTGCCAACATATAGCATATGCAGGGTTTCTTGTTAGCCAAAAAGTTTTTG
Organism: Daptonema setosum; assembly: GCA_964036265.1. NCBI lineage: Eukaryota > Metazoa > Nematoda > Chromadorea > Monhysterida > Xyalidae > Daptonema > Daptonema setosum. The sequence goes on from OZ038448.1 coordinate 21,778,296, forward strand.
GCGCGCAGTTTGAATTCAAATATGCGTTTGGCGCGCTTTCAAATAGTTTTTTTTGCATGGCATACGAACGGGTCGGTTAAGTTTTCCGGAAGTTTTCCAGCAACATTTCTTGGGAGTGTCTCTCGAAAGCTCAGAACACCTGAATTAGGGATGAACGGATGGGATGGTTGATACACATTTTTATTACTCCTTTTAAATTTATGCATTGCAATTGTTTGGGAATTGTATGAACAGCTGCATGTAAACTTTTTCGCGGCACATATATTAACGGTTGAACGAAGGGTGGGTGGAGAAAGTCACCAAGTAGTCACATAGAAGGAATAAGAGCTGAAACTTTTTATACTTAACCATGAGTACCATGAAGATACCATTTTTCAAAATATAAAGCAAAGTGAAACAGCAAAAAATATAACTCAAATTGGGGATTCAGTAAAACAACCCGACCAGTATGTTACTTCAATAACATAATTTATTTAAAAATATCAATTGCAGTGGCTCTCATGATTCTGAAACGAAACAGTGGACAGGTTTTATTTAGCCTTTCACAAAAAAACTATTGTATTCTATCTACATGTGAAAAAAATTAAGGTTGGTAGAAAAAAGAACGAGCTTATTTGAAACACGTCGCTTGTAATCAAAGTCAACCACAGCAGGGTGGGGTATTATGAATGGTAGCTTACAAGCATCGTAGAAGTTTTCTCCGACAATAATAACTGTTTTATGTATAATATACCATACTTAAAGGTCGCGAACGAGTACGTACACTAGTTCATTACCGATAAGAACTTCCTTAAGATGAGTGAGACAAGGTTATATGAACGTCAAGAGAAGCATAAAATCATTTCCCCATGTTAACTTAACAAATCAAATGGTGAAACAAAAAGCTCGATATTTTATTTGAAAGCTAAGCCAGCTTGAAAGCCTACTATGTACATGTACAATACGTACATATGTACGTATGTAAGTTTCAAGAAAGTTCAAGAAATTCTAGGACTGGGAAATTTGAATTGGCATACCTAACACACCATGAAAAATATACAACTCACTCATGTGTCTTGTCCCACGTCAAAACCAAAACATCAACCCGTCTGACATGACTAACTGACATACGAAACAACTTCTAATCCTAGTTTTCTGAACATTATTAGAGCTAAACAAACTATGATATAAGGTGCCATGACCAAAAATTATCTACGATTATGACAAAAACCATGACAATACAACATGATCTAAAAATATCAACATGATACAAACCACTCACTCATTCATGCTACTATTTTCACATCATCCTTGCACGTCAAAATATCAACAACCCGTCTGACATGACTGACAGGCGCGTTGCCAACTCGCAACCGTCAGACTTCACTCAGTAACCCCGGCGCGGAACAATTCAATTTCAACATTCGCCTGGGGGAATGCGATCTCACTGACGGGCGTGCGCTTCCTTTTATCTACTCGGCGTGTGCATGAAACGTGAGCTAAACGGCGCATGTGTCTATGGTCGATATGTAAGTTAGGTGATCAGCGTGCGCGTTTTAAATTGGTAGCGGAAATCGGTGGGAACGTGGTTAAGTGTGATTTACAGTGTGGTTCTGTAATTAGGTTAGAGGATAAGTGAGTGAGTGAGCGAGTGAGTGAGTGAGTGAGTGAGTGAGTGAGTGAGTGAGTGAGTGAGTGAGTGAGTGAGTGAGTGAGTGAGTGAGTGAGTGAGTGGGTGAGTGAGTGCGTGAGTGAGTGAGTGAGTGAGTGAGTGAGAGAGTGAGTGAGTCAGTGAATGAGTGAGTGAGTGAGTGAGTGAGTGAGTGAGTGAGTGAGTGAGTGAGTGAGTGAGTGAGTGAGTGAGTGAGTGAGTGAGTGAGTGAGTGAGTGAGTGAGTGGGTGGGTTATGAGCAACAATAACAGGAGAAAAATCTGGAGCTAACGTATTTTGGTTCATGTATTGATTGGTCTGTCAATGATAGACTGACTGAATGAATGACTGAATGATTGACTGACAGACTGACTGAATGAATGACTGAATGATTGACTGACAGACTGACTGGCTGACTGACTGACTGACTGACTGACTGACTGACTGACTGACTGACTGACTGACTGACTGACTGACTGACGGACTGACTGACTGACTGACTGACTGACTGACTGACTGACTGACTGACTGACTGACTGACTGACTGACTGACTGCCTGACGCAGATTTACAAAAGCGACCCCATTTTCAACCAAAACGCGTACCATGCACCATTGTTCTTTTCGACAAAATGACCACAGATTTTTATTTTGGGCGCCAGTTTGAATTTGGATTGAGAATGTGAGCCACTTCAAAAACAACTTGAAGAAATAAATTGAATACAAAATTTGGGGAAAACTGATTGAAGGGGAAAAAATGAAATTTTCAGCAATTTTGGAACTATATAATAATTTTCTTTTGTTTGTCTCCATGTGATATTACGATCTAGCCCGTGTTATAATGCGTGTCTGCTGATTTTTTTATTTTCGTGCGAGCTCGGGTTTTTTGGGCCAATCACGTCGGGGGCAGACTACACAAAAACCCTGATTGACGAAAAACTAGTCGTTAGAGGTTCATTGGTCCCCTGAAATCGTCTGTGACTTTTTCTACTCCAGAAATTGATTAATTTCGGTCCCTCCACCGTGCAAAATGCTGAAGAAAGCATATGAAGAAACAAGCATTACGCCGCCCGGCCGTCGAGCTGAATTCGACCCAAAATAAACCGTTTCTCAAAATAAAATAAAAATCTGATGTTTTCAGGAAGTCAATAAACCCTCTGAAAAGTTTTCATAAAGTTAAAGTTATCGCATAGTCAGCCACCGACGTCAATAGCTCGAGTGGACTGCGTGCACTATAACACGGGGGCTTATACACGCGCATGCATTATAACACGCGCTAGTATTCAAAACAATCAACAGTAGTGGGACGAGCCGAGTGGGCCCAGAAAAAAATGAATTCAACGGTTTTTCGGTTAGATTGCAGTCTCTGTTTCGGTTGTTGTTTCGGTGTGATTACGAACGGGGCTTAATAGTGAGTTTCCAACAGAGTTGAGAAGATTTCTGATTTTTTCAGACGTCAGAAAGTCTCAAATTACCCGATACAGGAATTTAGAGAAAATATAAGGCTCGAAAGCCATTATAAATGTGTGCTTGAACCTAAAAAGTGTATATTATTGGGATTCCCCGCTCAGTTTGAGTTTTGGGGCTAATTCTATATTCGTTATTATGTCAGTTGAGTCCATTTACTTATTAAAACCCGTATGTTATTTCTGCAAGCAAACATACTGCCCAAACATCTGATAATGAAACATCAGTAGCTTCAACTCAACTCGGTTGACACCATAGTTTAACACCTTAGCATGGGGTGTTGATGATTGATGTGCGTGTTAAAACTGATTGTCTGATGTTTCATTATCAGAGGTTTTGGGCACGATTTTTGTTCGCAGAAACAACATACGGGCTTTAATAGTTTTTGACTATTGTCTAGTGTCATATTTTAACATGTTTATTGACAACCGAAGCGATTCCTTTGAACTTCCATTTAAATGTGGTCATTTTGTCGAAAGGGATAAAATGGTGTATGGTACACGTTTTGGTTGAAAATGGGGTCGCTTTTGTAAATCTGCCTGACTGACTGACTGACTGACTGACTGACTGACTGACTGACTGACTGACTGACTGACTGACGGACTGACTGACTGACTGACTGACTGACTGACTGACTGACTGACTGACTGACTGACTGACTGACTGACTGACTGACGGACTGAAAATTATAAATACCTGAAAAAATCTAGAGCTAAAGTATTTTGGGACATGTATTTTGTTGCTAGTTAGTCATTGACAGACTGACTGGATGACTGACTGGAATCCATCCATATAGTGGAATGCGTACGTTCATGAATGATTAATGAACACACATGCATGTAAAGAGTTATGTCACTGGTATTTTCGGTTGAAAACATGCCTCATATTTGTGAAATTGTTGTTTGTGAAAAATTGAAATAAGACAGGAAAAACATGGAAATTGAGATCGAAAATTGAACTTGATCTCGAATAAACTGGCATAAATTAACTGGTGAACTGGTGTAGTGATAAAGTTTCTGGACGAAACGCCTCAGGAAATTTTGAATTTTTTGTTTTCGAAGTATCAAGATAACAATAAATTATACTTCTAGTTTTTTAATGTGTTGTAATATTTGATGTACAAAACGAGTCATTAAATTTTTGGACAGGAAAATACGACGAAAATGACTTACTTTTCTATTTGTTATTTTTGTTCTTTTTGTTATCAAAGTTAACATTTTCTATACTTACATTCTTCATCATGATCAATCGTACAAATTTAATAAGCAGAAAAAAATTATTAGAGAAGGTATTTTTCATTTATAAAAAAGCATTAATAATAGAAAAAATAATCAGTTTTGATGAGAATGCCAGCCACACCACAACATACATACGTTCACTGGCGGACGAGCTGAATTCCCAAAGGGAGGGGAATTTCGTCAAAGAGGGGGGAGTCGGCTGTTTTCAGGCCATTTTACTTACGCCTTAGGGAACAAATTGTTTTTTTTTGAAACAGCCAAAGAGGGGGGAATTCCACTTTTTCGTTCTTCCCTCGTCCGTTAACCAGACTATAAAACGACGTTAATGCGTTATGTATGTAGCACCAAACTTCATTATAAGCTGTTTGGCACTCACTAGCGGAAGGGGTGGGAAAAGTGGAATTCCCCCCTGTTTGGCAAGTTGAAAAAAATCATTGTGTTCCCTGAAGTGTGGTAAAACGGTCTGAAAACAACAAAATTTATGAAATTCCTCTTTGTTTTGAGGTTTGACTGGTGCGCCAGTGACGCCAGTCACGTATTCAATTTGATATTCATACATAGTTCATGTTTTCATTATGCATAAGTAAAAGTATGTACGCATAATTACCAACTAGGCACATGAGATTTCCATGAGATCCTTTACATCAATGAATAGTTCCTTGTTCGAATAAAACAAACTACAGTGTTTAACAGAAGCGTTTCCAACCTCTTTTAATTAGCTCGGCCCAATGTCATGTGTAAAGTGGATTAAAAATACAAAAGTTCAAACACGTGATTTTAAACGATTTAAACGAGACAAATTTTGAACTTAAGTTTTTTCCAGTAACAAGAAATGTATATTGGATAGGTTCTCGTATGTATTTCTTGTTTGTTTCCTGCGTGCACTCACTGGCGGACGAGAAGGGGAGGGAAAAGCGGAATTCCCCCCTCTTTGGCGTGTTCAAAAAGTAGAATTTGTTCCCGAAGATGTAGGTAAAACGTTCTGATTTCTGAAAATTCCCCCCTCTTTGGGGAAATTCCCCTCCCTTTGGAGGTTTAGGTCGTCCGCCAGTGCCTGTCCGGAATGCTAATTGAATCTGTCAAATAACCGCATGTTTGCTAATGAATAATTAATTTCTTAATACGGTTCACCAATGGCGAAAGAAGGGGTGTGGAAAATGAAAGTCCCCCACCCCCACCCCTTTGACGGTTTCAAAATAATTGATTTTGTTCCTTAAAATGTGTAGGTAAAATGGCATATAAAATTGTCGATTCCCCTCTTTGAAGAAATTCCTCTCTCTTTGGAGGGTTGGCTCGTCCGCCAGTGGCTTTACGTATAGTTGGAGGGAGTACATGTTGTAAGTGTAACAAGTAAAGTGTTAGGGTAAACATCTGCTTATGACAGGTTGTATACTAATGAAGTGACACTTATCTTACGTACAAGTAAAGAGTGGTTGAATAAGTTCCATCAGTTGCAATGTATTCTAGTAGGAGAATTTGAAAGACAGTCTTTCTATTACCGTAGTAAAACTTCATCGTGCATTCAGGGTTCAATAGAAATAAATTCTCAAGTTTGGAGGAACTTCCGATCTAAAGATCTAAGATGGAGTTTCCGGGAGCAAACACAAATTTTTCGATCAATGTTGTACAGATTAAAGACATCTTTCTTTTCTATTTTCCTTTTCTTTTTACTTTACTTTCGACTCTGAAAGCACCCAAACTCAATAAATGAAAAAAAAACAATAAATCTCCACCAGTGCGAATGACCGGTCAGACCGACCAACGGTCATTAATTTCAGTAAGAGCATCATTTCAAACTCCCAACTATTTCTCTCATCTCAACATAAAATGATAAACAGTCTACACTTGATGACCCACTATTTTCCCTTAGTAAGAATTTTCGCAGACATGTATTTCTATGCAATGAGATCAGTTCTATCATCTGTCTGATGAAAATTACACTTTGAATAGTTGAATAAATTCACGAAACAAAGACATGCGAGTCGGCAAAAGTCTCACGATCAGGATAGTTTTCAGACACGAAAAAAACACAAAAAAGTCCGTATTCTAATCAATTGAGAATACTAAAATGTGTCACTTGCGATTCCTGGAAAGGAGAGAAGAAATCCGCCAAATAAGGAAGGAATCGCAAAAAAAGAGGGAATTCCACTTTTCCGTTTTTCCCTCTTCCGCTAATAAATCCTTTAACTCATCGAGAAAACAGCAGAGAGAGCAGCAGCTAGAGCTGAAGGTCGTGGGTTCGAGTCCCACCAGGAAGCTGAATTTTTTCAGCTATTCTGGTGTCGAACTGTCTATCAGTCAATAAATCCTGACCATTATGCGAACGACCGGCTATATGGTATACAAATAAAGTAATAGCATCATTCTTTAACAAAAAATATTAACTATTTCTCTTAACAAATTTTTTTTAAGACCTTATAAAGAGGTTCTACTTTCCACTAAGTCAGTCTCCTAAGTCAGTTAAACTTCTAAATCCTTAATACCACTTACTAACTCATCGAGGAAACAGTCAATAAATCGTGGCCAGTGCGAACGACCGATCAAATAGTCGTAACGACGGTCATATTTCGGAAATTGACTTCAATGAAATTGCACTTTTCAGTCATTTAAGTTCAACCAAAACTCGACTAAATTCAACCAAAAGCTCAACTAAGTTCAATCAAAACCTCAACTAAGTTTAACCGAGGACTGAACTATGTACATTCAACCATAAACTCAACTAAACTCAAATAATTAACATGAATTCAAATTCAGTCTCATAACCAAATGAGAGTGTTCTACTGTTGCACTCACTGGCGTACTGATCCGAACCTCCAAAAGGAGGGGAATTTCTCCAAAGAAAGGGGAATTGGCAGTTTTCAGGCTGTTTTACCTACACCTCAGGGTACAAATTCAACTTTTTGAAAACGCCAAAGAGGAGGGAATTCCACTTTTTTCCATCCTTTTTCGTCCGCTAGTGCACTGGGGGACAATGAGCCAAATCTATAAAGAAGTAAGGTTCGTTAAAAAAAGAGAGAAACGACGAATTGTGATCTTTATTACTAGGAAGGAAGGAACAAAGCTCACAATCAATTAATAATTTTCTATTTTCTCACTAACTCTCGAGAAAACAGCCGATAAATCGTGGTCAGTGCAAACGACCGGCCAACTGACATAAATCTCAGTAAGAACATCATCTCACAAGAACTCTACGAAATTTCTCTTAAAAAATGATTTAAAGTCTTCTTTCCCTCAATAAGATTTTTTTTCATTAGAAAATATCACACATTTTAAGTTCTAATTCCTGGATTCCTAAATTCCACTAACTCATCGAGAAAACAGCCAGTAAATCGTGGTTCGTGGCCAGTTCAAACGACCGGCCAAATGACATAAAACTCAGTAAGAACATCATTTCGAACTCTACAAAATCTCTCTTAACTTAAAATGATTATTAGTCATTTTTCCCTCGATAAGATGTTTTCATAAGAAAGTAGCACACATTTCAAGTTCTAATTCCTGGATTCCTAAATTCCACTAACTCATTGAGAATACAGCCAATAAATCGTGATTCGTGGCCAGTGCAAACGACCGGCCAAATGGCAGTAACGTCGGTCATATCTCAGAAGGGAATCTTCGGGTTTTTTTTCGTCGCAGACTCCAGAAACACCACCAGATGCTAAACAGTTATGTTCCAGTGAGGCGAAAACACTTTGCGCGGACATTCATCTAGTATCTGCCCCCACATGTCTTAGTCGTTTGTTTCCGCATTTTTTCTACAAAACAGTCCTTATTAGTCAAGAAAGCTTTTTTGGGAATCTCCATTCTCACAGTTATGTTCCAGCGACGCGAAAACACTGCGAAAACACTGCGAAAACACTGCGAAAACACTCATTTTCAAGACTCTGCCCCCACCAGGTCTTAGTCATTTGTTTCCGCGATTTTTTATACAAAACATTTTTTATTAGCCAAGAAAGTTTTTTTGAGAATCTCCATTCATCACCATATCTAGAAAGAATCACCACCAGATGCTAAGCAGTTAAGTTCGAGCAATGGAAAACACTTTGCTCTGACATCATCTACAGATGGCTCTAACCCCACAGTGTTTTCAGTCATTAGTCATTAGAAAAACAACTTGATATTAACTAAAAGTATTAGGTTTTTACAAAATATTAGATCGCATATTGAAAAGGAAATTATTTATGAGAACGTTATCTCCGTTTATTATCACCTCTGGAAAGACCAGATGGTAAACAGTTAAGTTCCAGCAATGCGAAAACACTTTGCGCTGACACCATCAAGATTCTGTTGCCACCACCCCATGTGGTTTCAGTCATTTTTCAGCAGTTTTTCAACAAAACCTCGGCAGTTTTTTTATTACAAAAGCCAGTGTTTTGAAGACAAGGTACAAATACATATCTAAAAGTCAATCAAAACCTCCGTTTATCATCACATAAACAGTAGAATTATAGAAACACCAGATGATAAACAGTTATGTTGTTCGAGCAAAGAAATACACTTAGCATTTTGCTTTGGCACCCATCACGAATCTGATGTAGTTAGTCACCCCCCGCGATTTGTTAACAGAAACCAGTGTTTTTGAACTAGGAACTACCCAGCAAACTAGGAAACAACTCGTTACATACTGAGACGTTTTTGGCAAATAGAAAAATACTCTGTTTACTGAGAATTTATCTAAAAAGAAACGCCAGATGCTGAACAGTTTTTGTCGAGCAATGCGAAAACACTTGCATTGACACATAGTATACGTCAAAATTTCCCTTAATTCGTGACATACAACTGAATGGGTGCTTTGTTAGAGTGCTTTCAGAGTAAAACGGAAAGTAAAAAGGAAAGTAAAAAGGAAAGTAAAATAGAAAGTATAGCAGTTAATTATCTGTAAAGCAGTTGAAGGAAAACGTTTGTTTTGTTCCTTGGGAACTTTTTAGGATGCAATTTTTTACAGATTAAAGACCTTTTTACTTTCCATTTAACTCTGAAAGCACCCTTAGGAGATGTTCTAACGAAAAAATTTAACATCGCCGTTTTCTAAAACATTCGGCACAGTTTTCTTCTATATTCCGGGTTTTTGATAGTCCGCCTACAAAGTATTCTCTCAGTTTTCGTGTTGAGAAAGTTTTACAAAATCCAAAAATTTCGACTTTCACTTAACGACCCTGAACGTGCCTTGAATGAATATGCCAGAAAACACCCAATCGAAGCCACCATATCCCAATGTAAACTTTGACCACGATATTAGCCAGTTTACCAAACCACAGATGTGGAATGCTATTACTAGCAGACCAGGGAAGAACGGAAAAGTGGAATTCCCACTCTCTTTGGCGTTTTCGAAGAAGATGATTTGCTTCCTAAGGTGTGGGTAAAACTGTCAATTCCCCCCTCTTTTACGAAATTTCCCTCCCTTAATGAATGAATTAAATAGTCAAAAAAAGCTTAACTAACTTTCCAAACCCCAAAGCTTCGTTATTTTAAGAAATTATTTTTTTGTAAACGTAATACAAAGATAGCTCGACTATCTAACGAAACTGAAAAAGTTCCAATACTGAAGCAAAACTAAAAAGTTACTATCGAATTTACGTAGGCGCATTAACACGATAATGGAAGGGTGATTTACATTAGGGTTAAATATGCGATGAATGTACATATGGTACGTTTACATTGGTATAGCCTATCCTAGGTTTCTTGTTGGCCAAAAACATTTTGGCGCGCAGTTTGAATTAAAATAGGCTTTTGACGCGAGTTTAAAATTTTCAAGAAATCAATTTTTTTTTTAATGACACATAAAAATTATACAAAAGTTGGGACTAGTTCAAGGAATAAGTGGAAACAGATCCATAAAAATATTTTTTGATAACAAAGACACCTTGAAAAAGCTATAGCAGTCACATTTATTTCAGCGACTGAATTTGAGCACCATTTTGTAAAATATGGCCAGATTTACTTCCTGCAAACACGTATAGGCCTCGTTAATGGTTATAAGAAAATCCAAAACGTGGCAAAGAAAATTTTTTACTTGAGAATCCGGTTCTGGAATTGAGAATCTGGTTCTAAGAAGTTTTAAAAAGTGGCTAAAACGTGGCACAGAAAATACCTTACTTGAGAATTCGGTTCTGGACTTGAGAATCTGGTTCTGGTCATGCAATGGGTTCTCGCAGTTTTACACCCATTCTTATAATCAATTATGAGGCCTATACTATTCTATTATCCAGCCCGAAAGGAGTTTTACGAACAAATGACTGCCCGAACTAGAGTTTCGAGATTTCTTCTATCCCATATAATTCGATCTGCCCCGATGGTCCGGGGTGTCTTGTTAGCCAAAAGGTGTCTGGCGCGCAGTTTGAATTCAAATATGTTTTTGGCGCGCGTTCGAACTTGCGATAAACAAATCGTTTTTTCTTACATGTAGCATTGGACTAACATATGTATAGTAAAATTTTTTGGTTACGACTTTTTTTTGGGAACTTTTTTGTGTGTAAAACTTGTCCCCGACCCCAAATTGCGGCTTCCGACCGCCATATGGGTTCCATTAAAAAGGTTGATCGGCTGTTTGAAGACGTTTCTAGGTAAATTCGAGCCCGCTCTACACGATGGAGTTGAGTTTTCGCCGATCCGAGTTTCCTATCATGCGGTCGGAAGCAGCAATTTGGGATCGGGGAAAAGTTTTACACACAAAAAAGCTCCCAAAAAATCATAACCCAAAAATTCGACTATATGTACGAACGGGGGGCGCAAAGTTCTATGCAAACGTAATAAATGGTCGATGAAAATTAATTTCGTTAACAATTTATAGCTTGGTCAGGGTTTCTTGCTATCAAAAATTATTTTTTTTGAGCCGGTTACGCACGTATGTATAGTCGAATTATTTGGTTACGCCTTTTTTCGGGATTTTTTTGTGTGTAAAACTTTTCCCTCACCCAGAAATTGGCGGTCGGAAGCAGCAATTTGGGGTTGATAAAAAGGTTTTACACAAAAAAAGTTCCTAAAGAAGATGATTACGACTCTTTTCAGGAAATTTAGTGTGTAAAACCTTTTCATCAACACCAAATTGCTGCTTTCGACCGCCTATTTCTGGGTGAGAAAAAGGTTTTACACAAAAAAAAGTTCCCAAAAAAAGCGTAACCAAAAAATTCGACTTTATGTTTGTATGCATGCCTAGTCTCAGTCATATAGTTTATCCAAGCTTTCCTGTTTAAAGCTAGAAAAGCTTTCATGTCACCTTTCCTGTTACTAGAAAAGCTTTCATGTCACCTTTCTTGTTACTAGAAAAGCTTTCATGTCACCTTTCCTGTTACTAGAAAAGCTTTCATGTCACCTTTCTTGTTACTAGAAAAGCTTTCATGTCACCTTTCCTGTTACTAGAAAAGCTTTCATGTCACCTTTCTTGTTACTAAAAAAGCTTTCATGTCACCTTTCTTGTTACTAAAAAAGCTTTCTTGTCACCTTTCTTGTTACTAGAAAAGCTTTCATGTCACCTTTCTTGTTACTAGAAAAGCTTTCATGTCACCTTTCCTGTTACTATAAAAGCTTTCATGTCACCTTTCTTGTTACTAGAAAAGCTTCTGGCTCGCTACTTCGAATTCAAACCTGCTTTTGGGGCGAGATCAAGTTTTTGAGAAAACAAAATTTTATCACATGACTTTTTAACAACGTTCGGATCTTGCGCTTGAAATTATTCCCTTATGTGCAAGAAAGGTGCCTATAATTTTGATAGCAAGATACTGGAGCAAGTTTCATGCGATGAAATCACCGAAGCTCTGCACACTCCACGGAAAAAATCAAGCAAGTCAGGAAGTGAAAATTTGCAGGCCAAAGGCACGCATTCAAACCTAGTCTTCTAATACACTAACCCCCATATCACAGAAACTTTTGGCATTGGGTGCCTAAATTGGTGCATCTTTATGCAAGAAAACATTGAAGTTCTATAACTCGCGTGAGAATTGGTTTTAAATTGAAAACTTTTGTTCAGAGGTGAGATCGTCTATTTTTGCACATGAGAAAATAAGAAACTCAAAACAAACACAATATATTGCATTGAAAATGGTTTGGCAAAACTTTATGCACTGCTGCTTATGACAAATGCGTCCTTTGGCGCCTGGTCTCGGAGCGAAAACTGAGTGCGATATAAAATGCATGTTTTCTATTTAATTAAATGTTTTTACTTTGAGTTTTTCGTGATTGCATTATGAGGAAAAAACGAACTTTCATCTGAACAAAAGTTTTTTATTTTTAACCGATTATATCGCGAATTCTAGAACTTCAAGTTTTTTGCATAAAGATGCACCAATTCAGGCACCCAATGCCAAAAGTTTCTGTGATATGGGGGTAAGAATGCCATAACCTGACTTGTTGAGAAAGTCTTAATTTTCAACACGTGCCTTTCTATACTTATTCGGATTTTCCGTTCCTTTCATACACTGACGGACTTCTCCAAAGAGAGGGGAAATTTTGTTAGAGAGGGGGGAATTCACAGAAATTAGACCATTCTACCTACACCTTAGAGAACTAATTATATTTTTTGAAAACGTCAAAGAGGGGAGAATTCCACTTTTCCCACCCCTTCTCGTCCGCTTGTGCCTTCATTCATGCGCTGGCACAGCCTGATTTAGCTGATTTAAGTCGTATTATGTCTTAAATGTCCAATGTTAATAACAAAATCAATAAACCAACGAAAAATGTGAAAAAATTATTGACAGTTTAATTTTCTCAGTGAGCGTAGCGAACTATTCTGATAACAGTGAGCGTAGTGAACTACCCCCCGGATACGGCTGACGCCCAATAGGATGCACCATGAACGTCCTTTTTATTATCTATTCACTATCGTGAAACGTGAACCTAATTTAAACGTCGTATGTTCGTGGTTGTCGTTACCCCATAAAAATACTATAGCTTCGCAGCTTGTAAGATGTTGATTTGCTCAGTTTAAGTAGGAAATGTGAAACATGAACCTAATTCGGGAACCAGATATGGGTGGTTGTCGTTGGGCTCAAAATCGACCAGAGCTTGGCCGTTCTTGAGACATTGGAGTTTTACCCGGAGAGGTCAATTTACGATGAAACATGAATTGATAACTAGCAACGCTCTAAGCCGCTGCAGTGGCTGTCGTTACCGCTTTATTTGACCAGAGTTTCACTTCCAGTTTTTCAAAAAGTCTTTGAGAAAATTTATATCATCAATAAAACGTGAATTGATAACCAGCAACGCTCTAAGCCGCTGCAGTGGCTGTCGTTACCGCTCAATTTGACCAGAGTTTCGCCTCCAGTATTTCAAGAAGTCATTGAAGAAAATCTATAACATCAATGAAACGTGAAATGATAACTAGCAACGCTCTAAGCCGCTGCAGTGGCTGTCGTTACCGCACAATTTGACCAGAGTTTCGCCTCCAGTATTTTAAGAAGTCACTGAATAAAATCTATAACATCAATGATACGTGAAATGATAACTAACAACGCTCTAAGCCGCTGCAGTGGCTGTCGTTACCGCTAAATTTGACCAGAGTTTCGCCTCCAGTATTTCAAAAAGTCACTGAAGAAAATCTATATCATCAATGAAACGTGAAATGCTAATTTGCAACGCTCTAAGCTGCTGCAGTGGCTGTCGTTACCGCTCAATTTGACTAGATTTTCGCCTACAGTCTACCAAAAAGTCACTGAAGAAAATGTATATCACCAATGCAACGTGAATTGATAACTAGCAACGCTCTAAGCCGCTGCAGTGGCTGTCGTTACCGGTCAATTTGACCAGAGTTCCGCCTCCAGTATTTCAAAAAGCCACTGAAGCAAATGTATATCATCAATAAAACGTGAATTGATAACTAGCAACGCTCTAAGCCGCTGCAGTGGCTGTCGTTACCGCTCAATTTGACCAGAGTTTCACCTCCAGTATTTCAAGAAGTCACTGAAGAAAATCTATAACATCAATGAAACGTGAAATGATAACTAACAACGCTCTAAGCCGCTGCAGTGGCTGTCGTTACCGCTCAATTTGACCAGAGGTTCGCCTCCAGTGATTCAAAAAGTCACTGAAGAAAATATATAACATCAATGAAACGTGAAATGATAACTAACAACGCTCTAAGCCGCTGCAGTGGCTGTCGTTACCGCTCCATTTGACTAGAGTTTCACCTCCAGTATTTCAAAAAATCACGGAAGCAAATGTATATCACCAATGAAACGTGAATTGATAACTAGTAACGGTCTAAGCCGTTGCAGTGGCTGTCGTTACCGCTCAATTTGACCAGAGTTTTACCTCCAGTATTATAAAAAGTCACGGAAGCAAATGTATATCACCAATGAAACGTGAATTGATAACTAGCAACGCTCTAAGCCGCTGCAGTGGCTGTCGTTACCGCACAATTTGACCAGAGTTTCGCCTCCAGTATTTTAAGAAGTCACTGAAGAAAATCTATAACATCAATGAAACGTGAATTGATAATTAGCAACGCTCTAAGCCGCTGCAGTGGCTGTCGTTACCGGTCAATTCGACCAGAGTCCCGCCTCCAGTATTTCAAAAAGCCACTGAAGAAAATTTATAACATCAATGAAACGTGAATTGATAACTAGCAACGCTCTAAGCCGCTGCAGTGGCTGTCGTTACCGCTCAATTTGACCAGAGTTTCACCTCCAGTATTTCAAGAAGTCACTGAAGAAAATCTATAACATCAATGAAACGTGAAATGATAACTAACAACGCTCTAAGCCGCTGCAGTGGCTGTCGTTACCGCTCAATTTGACCAGAGGTTCGCCTCCAGTGATTCAAAAAGTCACTGAAGAAAATATATAACATCAATGAAACGTGAAATGATAACTAACAACGCTCTAAGCCGCTGCAGTGGCTGTCGTTACCGCTCCATTTGACTAGAGTTTCACCTCCAGTATTTCAAAAAATCACGGAAGCAAATGTAAATCACCAATGAAACGTGAATTGATAACTAGTAACTGTCTAAGCCGTTGCAGTGGCTGTCGTTACCGCTCAATTTGACCAGAGTTTTACCTCCTGTATTATAAAAAGTCACGGAAGCAAATGTATATCACCAATGAAACGTGAATTGATAACTAGCAACGCTCTAAGCCGCTGCAGTGGCTGTCGTTACCGGTCAATTTGACCAGAGTTCCGCCTCCAGTATTTCAAAAAGCCACTGAAGCAAATGTATATCATCAATAAAACGTGAATTGATAACTAGCAACGCTCTAAGCCGCTGCAGTGGCTGTCGTTACCGCTCAATTTGACCAGAGTTTCACCTCCAGTATTTCAAGAAGTCACTGAAGAAAATCTATAACATCAATGAAACGTGAAATGATAACTAACAACGCTCTAAGCCGCTGCAGTGGCTGTCGTTACCGCTCAATTTGACCAGAGGTTCGCCTCCAGTGATTCAAAAAGTCACTGAAGAAAATATATAACATCAATGAAACGTGAAATGATAACTAACAACGCTCTAAGCCGCTGCAGTGGCTGTCGTTACCGCTCCATTTGACTAGAGTTTCACCTCCAGTATTTCAAAAAATCACGGAAGCAAATGTATATCACCAATGAAACGTGAATTGATAACTAGTAACGGTCTAAGCCGTTGCAGTGGCTGTCGTTACCGCTCAATTTGACCAGAGTTTTACCTCCAGTATTATAAAAAGTCACGGAAGCAAATGTATATCACCAATGAAACGTGAATTGATAACTAGCAACGCTCTAAGCCGCTGCAGTGGCTGTCGTTACCGCACAATTTGACCAGAGTTTCGCCTCCAGTATTTTAAGAAGTCACTGAAGAAAATCTATAACATCAATGAAACGTGAATTGATAATTAGCAACGCTCTAAGCCGCTGCAGTGGCTGTCGTTACCGGTCAATTCGACCAGAGTCCCGCCTCCAGTATTTCAAAAAGCCACTGAAGAAAATTTATAACATCAATGAAACGTGAATTGATAACTAGCAACGCTCTAAGCCGCTGCAGTGGCTGTCGTTACCGCTCAATTTGACTAGAGTTTCACCTCCAGTATTTCAAGAAGTCACTGAAGAAAATCTATAACATCAATGAAACGTGAAATGATAACTAACAACGCTCTAAGCCGCTGCAGTGGCTGTCGTTACCGCTCATTTTGACCAGAGGTTCGCCTCCAGTGATTCAAAAAGTCACTGAAGAAAATATATAACATCACTGAAACGTGAAATGATAACTAACAACGCTCTAAGCCGCTGCAGTGGCTGTCGTTACCGCTCCATTTGACCAGAGGTTCGCCTCCAGTATTTTAAGAAGTCACTGAAGAAAATCTATAACATCAATGAAACGTGAATTGATAATTAGCAACGCTCTAAGCCGCTGCAGTGGCTGTCGTTACCGGTCAATTCGACCAGAGTCCCGCCTCCAGTATTTCAAAAAGCCACTGAAGAAAATTTATAACATCAATGAAACGTGAATTGATAACTAGCAACGCTCTAAGCCGCTGCAGTGGCTGTCGTTACCGCTCAATTTGACCAGAGGTTCGCCTCCAGTATTTCAAGAAGTCACTGAAGAAAATGTATAACATCAATGAAACGTGAAATGATAACTAACAACGCTCTAAGCCGCTGCAGTGGCTGTCGTTACCGCTCCATTTGACTAGAGTTTCACCTCCAGTATTTCAAAAAATCACGGAAGCAAATGTATATCACCAATGAAACGTGAATTGATAACTAGTAACGGTCTAAGCCGTTGCAGTGGCTGTCGTTACCGCTCAATTCGACCAAGTTTCACCTCCAGTATTTCAAGAAATCACTGAAGAAAATCTATAACATCAATGAAACGTGAATTGATAATTAGCAACGCTCTAAGCCGCTGCAGTGGCTGTCGTTACCGGTCAATTCGACCAGAGTTCCGCCTCCAGTATTTCAAAAAGCCACTGAAGAAAATTTATAACATCAATGAAACGTGAATTGATAACTAGCAACGCTCTAAGCCGCTGCGGTGGCTGTCGTTACTTTTTCATTGCAAATCCTCAAGTTTTTGATAAACCATTTTAACGGTTGTTGATTACGCGAAATTGCGATGTTTACCAGTCTTGAAAATCTTAGGTTTAATATGTTATTTTTACACTCAACGGGACGCAGATAATTGCTCTAGCAATCAAGTTGGTTTATATACATTATGTGGAATGACTAGCGGACGAGAAGGGGAGGGAAGAGTGGAATTCCCGCCTCTTTGGCAATTCCAAAAAGTGGAATTTGTTCCCTAAGGTGTAGGTAAAATAGCCTGAAAACTGCCGATTCCCCCCTCTCTTTGGAAAGATTCCCCTCCTTTTGGAGATGATTTGGCTCGTCCACCAGTGAGTGGAACAAGTGAAAATAATAGTATATTAAGCTTGGTCAGGGTATGTTGTTACGAACTATTTTCCTGAAAACCTTTTAGTGAACAATTACTAAGTTGGTCATGTTTAATAGTATGCTATACAAATGTTGTGCGAACAACTCAAATTTCTGAATAAATTTGAACGCGCGCCGAAATTCAAATGCGCGCGCCGAAAGGATTATGGTAACAATTTCTAGGTAACAATAAACTCTGACCAGACTTTATGCAACAGGTGATGCAGACCTCGGTTTTCCCTCCATGCGCAGTTTTCCACGCAATGAGGCATGACGGCCGCTGTGAGTGGCCGATCTCTCTGATATTATAGATTTATCTAAGTTAATATGTTGACGTTAATCCCTGGAAATGTTAGCTTGATCAGACATCTGTGTCACAAGATATTCCACACAAAAGTGTTGGCATTTTTTCGGACCACCCTGTAATAAAGCCCATGCAGAGTTTCTTGTAAGACAAAAAAACTTTTTGGTGTTGTGCAATTTGAATTAAAATCTGTTTTTTGGCGCGCGTCCGAAAATTCGTGAATTAAAATCTGTTTTCTCGTAGCAATTCGACAACATACAAAAGTTGCGATTGATTCACTGCACTGGCGGACGAGCCAAACCTCCAAAGGGAGGGGAATCTTCTCAAAGAGGGGAGAATGGGCAGAAATTAGGTAATTTTACCTACACCTTTCTCAACCTTCGCGTAACGGAACCGTTAAATAGAAACGTTTGATAACAAAAACCCTGATCAAGCTACACACTGTATATGAACACATTTATAAAAAAGCTTATCTTAATCGAACCATATTAAGGGAAAGGCCTAGCGGCCGTCCCTTGATGTAGCTACTTCAGCTGATTAAGAGACTAAATTCGAAAGCCCAACCTTTTAGACCATTAGTAAGCTTTTACTACAGTCTGCAATGCAATTATGCGCAGTTTTCGTATGCTTTCCAACTGTTATGTGAAAGAGTATTTATTTCTCGTAATTTTGAAAGCGCGCCAAAACAAACAGATTTGAATTCAAATTGCGCGCCAAAAAGTTTTGGCTAACGACAAACCCAGATGGGAAGCCGTTACGAGTATCAAGAAAAGTGGCGCGCATTCAAATGGCCTAATTGATTGTGAGCGCTATAATTGTAAAAAGTGCTGGTCCTGACCGGAGAAATTGGTGACACGATTAAACAGTGGGGCAATGGAACGAACGCAATGTGATTATCCTATTTAACGATAGCAGATCGAGTTATAGCCTGATCCGGGAATTATTGTTACTCGGAAAAGTTTATGGCGGGCAATTCAAATTCAAATTTGATGTTGGCGCGCTCTTAAATTTTTGAGAATATTTTTCACATGAGGACAATTGGTGAAACGATTAAACAATGGAAAATGGCAATGGAACGTGATTATCCTATTTAACGATAACCGATCGAGTTACAGCCTGATCCGGGTATTATCCTATTAAGTTTTTGGCGCGCAATTTGAATTAAAAATAGAAAAAACAAGGAAAACTAATAAACTTATGTATTTATTTATTATTATCTTTTTTGTTGGTTCGCAAGAAAAATGTTCATGGACAACTGGTTATTAACGCAGAGCACGCGATATTATATTTATTTTGAAACATTCTGTAGGATATTACCAAAGATGATCATCAAAAAAAGAACCAAGAAAGACCTAAAAATGCCTAAGGAGTAATCTTACGAAAAGACACACTGACTGACTGACTGATTGACTGACTGACTGACTGACTGACTGACTGACTGACTAACATCAAAAACACATGCGAGCCGGGGCACAAATAACAAGGCTATAGAAGTTTTAAGCATATCTCTTTATTACATCCGGGTGAGGGAAAGCCTTTTCACACCCCTTTCCCCCTACCTAACCCCTTCCCCTCTGCTGTCTACCCCCCACCAGTCCGACGGTTTCAACCGAAGTTATTGAATGAAGGTTATGTTTGTATCTCAGCTGAGCTCGAGATTGTGTTTGTGCGAGGTCATTTTCACTATGATTACATTAAAAATATGTGTATAGCCCCCTGTAATTCATTATAACAAATGAATAAGATTTTCTTACTTATGTCACTTCATGCTGGAAAAAAATTGTCTCACGACCAAAAAAATGTGTCCCAGATTCGGGACAAAACTCGAATTCTACAGTTTTCAACGTCAAATGTGCTAAAATTTATACAGGGTGGCCCAAAAGTCTCTACCCGCTCTTTGACCATGAATTTCTCAAATTTATTAAATTGCATGATTACCTTTTACAACCTAAATATATGTAATAACACCTGAAATTTCATATTATAGGGTTTATTTTGTTATAGGATTGCTAAAATTTTACTTTTTGTGCGAAATTGATGGATTTTTCGTGTATTTTCGGCAATTCTGACCAAAATACTTTGAAAACTGGACAAAATGATACGATAAAATGTTCAAATAATTGTAAAAGAGTTTTATGATGCTGAAAACAAGTGTTAACTTAGTTTTTATGTTATCTGTATAAGAAGACAGGTTGATATTATAGTGATTTACTACAAAAAAGTCAGGGTAACCAAAGAAAAATCGTAGTTTTTGAGAAAAATCGAAAAATTTGAAAATCGGTAAAATAACTTCTAGTCCAGATAATAATGCTTCAACAACTCCCAATGTGCGAATGTAACGTCATAAGACCCCATTTAGGGCTATAAAAACAAGATAAATGCTGAAAACTGCCAAATTGAAGATTTTGGTCCGAAAAATTACATACGCAAATTGGCTTATATTTCGCCGGTCGAAGCCAATACTTTTTTTTGTTTTGTGACAATTTCAGCTCAAACATCATCATAAAGCAGAATTATGCAATTCTTGAGTCTTATAACACGTTTACATTGAAAAAATGCGACTGAAGATCATAAAAATACAGGAATAACCTGATTTTTGCCGATTTTTTTACAAAAAGCCATATTATGGTGAGAAATAGGTCAAATCTGACAACGTAATTCAATTTTTCAGGTGTTTTTACCTATAACTGCATATTTAAACACCAATCTTCCAATAAATTTTTTTCGAGAAATTCGATGTCAAACAGCGGGTAGAGACTTTTGGGCCTCCCTGTACATACTGTAAATTTATAATACTTAATAGAATAATAAAATCGAATTTTTTTCAAAAACACGGAAAATTTACATTTCAATCAAAACATTAAAAAAAGTGTTCAACAGACAGGGAATGAAAATAACAAAATGTATGCAAGATGCCCATCTCATTTACTGGAAATCCGTCGGTCGTGTAATCAGAATTCAGTTTTCCTCATAATGAATTACGGAGGCTATAAAGTAGTGGGTGAAGTACTACTCATATGCAGATTGATGCTCGCAAGTTTTTCTGATTTATATGAAACTCTGAAGTTCCGGTAATATGTAATACTCTCTAACAATTTCTTCTAATTTGTTGGCAACACTCGGCCCAATCAGCCATTACTTGATTTCCGTTGGATCGAAGTTATTCCTAGAGACGGACGCCTAGGAGCGGAAGTGTCGACCATCAATTAACTGACTATCTGACTGACTGACTGACTGACTGACTGCCTGACTGACTGATGGACTGACTGACTGACTGACTGACTGACTGACTGACTGACTGACTGACTGACTGACTGACTGACTGACTGACTGACTGACTGACTGACTGACTGACTGACTGACTGACTGGCTGACTGATTGACTGACTGACTGACTTACTGACTGACTGACTTACTGACTGACTTACTGATTAACTGACTGACTGACTGACTGACTAGCTGGTTGACTAATTGACTGACTAACTGACTGACTGACTGACTGATTGACCTAAAGTTCAGGTTATGCTCATCAGTGTCATCTCATCATTAATGAATATCGGGTGAAGACTACCACAGGATCGTTAACGTTTTCTAGTTTTTTTTCACATACAGTAGTTGAAATGATTCACTACCTAACTTGCTGACTAAACCATAATTCATAGCTGCAGCCGAAAGATCTGCGAAACATCTGGAAATGAGAAGGCAAGATAAGTGATGTGGGACTCGTCAAAAACGTGTCCAGTCACTATTATAACTAATACAATTCACATTCTATCCTACACCGTATTTTTTTACTAATCTATAGGTCTAAAATCTAACTTTCTAGCCTGAGATTTTTCACAGGCGTGGAAAACGTGCATGAGAGAAATCTCACCAATTGCAAATCTGTGTTCTTCATATGGACTTTGATCGACCCAATGAGTTGAAGTTGTGAGAACCAGAACTTTATTTTTTTACAGAAGTCCGCCGGAGCTTTATGGTTTTCGAATCATACAATCGACAAACCACTGAACAAATCAGTGATATTTTACGTTCAATTCTGGGGCCGTCAAATCGTGGTTATTGTGGCATGTGTGTTCACCAACTTCACAGTTGGTATAGGGTGGACAATTGGTTATTAGAATGGCCACAGAAAGTAACCAGTGTTTCCCCTATAAAACTGAATCTTGGATTTTGGGGTCTAATTTAGGTTTCAACGTTTTTGTGAAAAATAAGAAAAAATATGAAAACTAAATTTTATGTGAGTCCAAAATTCGAATTTTGAATTTTGGATTTTGGATTCACAGAAATTTATTTTTCTTGTTTCTTTCTAAAACATCCAATTTCGTCAAAATTCGAAATTAAGCACAAAATCCAAGATTCAGATTTATAGGGGAAACACTGATTACCTTTTTGTGGCCATTCTAATAACCAATTGTCCACCCTATAAAAGTTTTCAATAAATCTCCTTGTAATCAGTAAGCTCAGCATGCAGCATTACCAATACGCAAAACTTTTGAAACTATGAAGTTATTGTAAAACATTCGCATAATGTATTCTTAAGTGTCTTTCTATTGCCTATCCAGGGTTTCTTGTTAGCCAACAAACTTTTGGGCGCGCTTTTGAAATTTCAAGAATTTCTTTTTTCACTCAACAAAATCGGATGACCGTTATTTCACTATTGTGACTTGGTATCCTACTTTGCTATTATGGCATAACAACTGAATAAATTTAATTTAATAATAAATTAAAAATTTTTAACATTTGGAAAACGCTTAATTCATTGCATACGTGCGTAACCGACCTGCAAAATCAATTTTCGATAACAAAAAACCCCGACCAAGCTATAGTCCATTGTGAATGCAAAAGCACTCATAACAGTTTTATTCTAAATCTAGCAAAAACGATGATTTAGAGTCGGGATGAGGTTTTTATGGGCCAGATGCGGTCTGTGTCCGATGATGGACGCCAGAAAAGCATTTACTCCACTCAGACAGACGAAGACCACTGAAGTGACTGACTGACTGACTGACTGACTGACTGACTGACTGACTGACTGACTGACTGACTGACTGACTGACTGACTGACTGACTGACTGACTGACTGACTGACTGACTGACTGACTGACTGACTCAGATGCGGTCTGTGTCTGCTGACGGGCTGATTTACTTTACTCAGAGAGGCTGGGACTACTGATTTGATGATGGGTGCGGTTGAGTTTGCCGAAGTAGATTTCGCCGAAAATGGTTATCGCCGAAACTGATTATGCCGAAACTGATCATGCCGAAACTGATCATGCCGAAACTGATCATGCCGAAACTGATCATGCCGAAACTGATCATGCCGAAACTGATCATGCCGAAACTGATCATGCCGAAACTGATCATGCCGAAACTGATCATGCCGAAACTGATCATGCCGAAACTGATTATGCCGAAACTGATCATGCCGAAACTGATTATGCCGAAACTGATTATGCCGAAACTGATTATGCCGAAACTGATTATGCCGAAACTGATCATGCCGAAACTGATTATGCCGAAACTGATTATGCCGAAACTGATCATGCCGAAAGTGATCATGCCGAAACTGATCATGCCGAAACTGATCATGCCGAAACTGATTATGCCGAAACTGATCATGCCGAAACTGATTATGCCGAAACTGATTATACCCGTTGCCTACACTGACTGCCATTGCCCGTCAGTTTATTCAACTCTCTGGCCAATATGAAAAAACCATTCTGATAAGGTATATGTAAGGATTCCGGGATATGCCTTAAGGATTCCGTTAATAAAAAAGTTCAAGTGAAGAAAAAAAGTAAGTATAAAATCCAACTTAACAACAGTAAAACACAGAAATTGTAGTTAACCCTAGGATAAGAATTGAGGGGAAGGGAGGAAAAGATACGGGCGCAACAGGGCTGAGAACCAATCAAAGTTTAAATTATTCAGGGCTCATTGCGCCGTTGATGCTCTCTTTCCGAGAGCAAAATACTGTGCCCCATTCCATACTCCATGTAGACCCCCCCTTTTGTGTGCCATTAGACTTGATGGCACTAGCGGACGAGAAGGGGTGGGAAAAGTGGAATTCCCCCCTCTTTGGCGAATTTGGAAAGTAGAATTTGTTCCCTAACGTGTAGGTAAGGTTACCTAATTTCTGCCAATTCCCCCCTCTTTGGAGAAATTCCCCTCCCTTTGGAGGATTAACTCGTCCGCCAGTGCTTGATGGAGCATATCGCATGAAGGTTCGTATACATGAGAATGAGATTGTAGGTACATATAGGACATACAGATTCATAAATGTTTGTAAAATACTCTTTCTGTAGTCTTTATGTCAAAGTTCAAATTCAAACATTCATTTGGCTTGCATACAAACAATCATGAGTCTCATGACAAAAAGTATCGAAATTACAAATCGTCTAGATGACGGGTAATTTTTACAGCTCAACCTTTAAGGTGCGCATACATAGCAAGAGTTCGAAACGCCTCATCTGAATTCATTGTGAAGTAACAATTAAGTAAATATTCCCAGGATTGAAATGATTCTTTCCGAAAAACACTAAAAAGTTTGAGAAAAATTTAAATTTTCGTCGAAAAAAAATTGACTTGTTTTCAAAAAAAATTGACTTTCAGGAGAATACCCTTCATCACGTATAGAGAACGAACATATAATGCTCGTGTTTCTTTATGCAATACAGAGTGTCGTAAGCCTTAAATATTTGCTTTGTTTTGAGCCATTTTCAGAATTTCATAAAATCTTGCACTGAATTAAAAAATATTATGCATGCCTTTTCTTTGGTTGCAAACCCGACTCGAGATTTTTGAATAGTTCATGATGAACTGTAACATACTACTATAACTGATTAACATTTCCTTTAAGATAGAATATGTTTCTAAATAGAGAGCACCTCTTCAAGTCCAACCCAGTTCAGTATAATCGATCAAGAAGACCTCAAAACCAGGGTTCTGATGCGCTTACCAGCGTCAAACTATCCGAGCGAACGCTGATTCAATCTGACAAACTGTACCACTTTTTACATGCCAGATACCACGATACCACGGCCAGGATCCACTGGCGGACGAGCGAATCCTTCGAAGGGAGTGGAATTTCATCAAAGAGAGGGGAATTGGCAGTTTTCAGGTCATTTTTCCTACACCTAAGGGAACAAATTCTACTTTTTAGGAAAACGCCCAAGAGGTGAGAATTCCATTTTTCCCACCCCTTCTCATCCGCTGGTGGCCAGAATAATAATGAATCGACCGATTAACGATGTGAGGATTACATGAGGAAACTCCAAAGTATGTAGGCCAAAACGAGTAGCAAAAGCCTGAAACATACTCGGTGAAATGTCTGAAAATGTTTCATAACAAGGTCAAGGTTTTGATACTTCTGCATATCAGTGATAACCCTGTCTGATCCGTTGAATCAGTGAAAATGCTATAAATATGCCTCCACTGTTCATTACTCGATTTAAATCCATAATATAAGGAGTAATATATAATACAATATATAATAATAATACAATATATAGTATATAATACAATATATATATAGTATATAATACAATATATAATACAAATACATAACATAATATATGTTACCTGTAAGTACACATGCCCGCAATAGCCTGTATCGTGTAACATGTTTCAGGGAATTCCAGCAACTGTTTCATAATCATAACAACCTCCTAATGGTTCTATGATTTCTGAATATCAGTGATTACCATTTCTCAGTTCACAATCTACCTCAGTTGAACCCGTAAAAAGTTCATAAATAATCCACATAAATCAAATATTTCTCCACCGTTCACTACTACAACCAACTCCATAAATTTAACCTGCAAGTACACACTTATGACAGCAAAACATGAAGCAAAGCGCTCAAACATAATAGAGGGAATTCCTTCAAATGTTTCATATCAAGCTCATGGTTCTAATATTGCTGCATATCGAGGATTACTCATACACAATCACAATCCAGTCCGTTAAATCCATGAAAATGGTATAAATAATCCACATAACTCAATTCCACATTTCTCCACCGTTCACTACTATACAACCAAGTCCATAAATATTACCTGTAAGTACCCAACTCAACACATGGGGCAGGCAGCAAACCGTATTTGACCCGCAGACCCAGTAGCGGAGCCATGTGAATCGTGGGGAAACTACCCTTCTTATGATAAAATCTAGCGAAACATACACCCAAGAGGTGAACAAAATGAAGGCTCAACCTCAAGTCATTTTTTTTCGAAGAAGGGATAATCCATCATCTTGGGGATTCAACCCCCTCCGCTTCCCTCTCGACCACCTGGTGCCCCACCGTCTGACCGAATTCAACGAAGCGTGAAACTTTTCGAGAACGATTGCGTAATTCAATGAAGTCGTGTGTCGCAATGCAGCGTAATAAATGTATGATAACGTTCACAATTAACTAGGAGGTTGAAATTTTGAATCTGAAGTTGAACTTGAACTTCAGGAATTTGAACAATTGTGAGTTGCATTTGAATAATAATAAAATTTTCGTTTAACTTGAATTCAAATTCTGAATTCGAATTGGTATTTTGAATTTGAATTTGAAGGTGAATTTCAATTATAATTTTGAATTTGAAGCCATGTGTCGCAATGCACCGTAATAAATGTATGATAACCTTCACAATTGACTAGGTAATTGAACTTTGAAAGCGCGCAAACGACGGTTCGGTATCTTCTAAACTATCATTCCAACTTTTTTGAAACGGTTTTTGCAGTTCTTTGAAACTGTTTTTGCAACTTTTTAATACTATTTTCAACTTTTTGACACTGTTTTTGCAACGGACTATGAAGGCGTCCATTTAAGGATGAGTTCAACGGACAGTGGACACGTCCCTTCTTTGTCGGCCAAAAAAGCTTCACATGGAATAGTCGAAGCAATCTTCGGAGAAAATTCAATACTAATATTCGTAATAAATTGTGAATACCAAAGTACATATGGCGTACCTGTTATGGCGCTAAGGTACATACGTAGATTGGAGATTTAATAAGCCACAATCGGATTCAGATGGATGAAATCAAAACGAATGAATGGACAGTGCGAGACTGTCTTTCAATGTCAGCCAGAAAACTGGAAACTCGAAACTCGAAACTCGAAACTCGAAACTCGAAACTCGAAACTCGAAACTCGAACCTCGAAACTCGGAACAATCACCGAAGGAAACCGGCGCGCATCCAAATTTCACTGTCGTAATAAATTGTGAATGTTATAAGTACATATGACGTATGTACCTGTTAAGCCGCCAAAGCACGTAGATTGGAAATTTTATCAGCCACAATCGGATTCAGATGGAAACGTGGCAAAGTAAGGGTTATTGAAAAATCTGCGAGAAGTCAAAAAGAATCAACGGAAAGTGGTAGGTGGAAAGTCTACCTGAAAAAAACACTTAAACAATAGTCAAAAAATTGCGATAATTTAAAATTCAATGTCGTAATAAATTGTGAATGTTATAGTACATTTGGCGTACCTGTTATGGCGCCAAGGTACGTACGAAGATTGGAAATTTTATTACCCACAATCGGATTCAGATAGGAATGTGTCATAGAAGAGGTTTACGAAAAATCTGCAGGAATTCAAAGCGGGTCAACAGACAATGGAAAATCCCCTTCTGGTCTGCGAAAAAATGGCGCTTCATCAAAATTCAATATCGTAATAAATTGTGAACACCATAGTACAATGGCGTACCTGTTATGGCGCCAAGGTACGTATGTAGATTGGGATTTTTATTAGCCACAATCGGATTCAGATGGAAATGAGACATATAATGGGTTTACGAAAAATCTGCAAGAATTTAAAACGGGTTAACAGACAATGGAAAACTCCCTTCTGGTCTGCATAAAAATGGCGCTCATTCAAAATTCAATATCATAATAAATTGTGAATACCATAGTATGTTGGCGTACCTGTTATGGCGCCAAGGTACGTACGTAGATTGGAAATTTTATTAGCCAACTCAAGGGAAATTCAACGGAATGAGGTTGTTGGAATTACTAGGCATTGGGTCATAAAGTGCTACTGCGTACAGGTGGCTGTGGTATAAATAAATATAGCATTCTCAATTAATTAGGACACTGAAATGGAATGTGCGCCAAAAACAAATTTGAATTCAAACTGCGCGCCAAAAAGATTTCGGTTGAAAGGATATTCTGGATAGGATACATGAAGTGCTACTGGTATAAAGGTGGTGGTAGTGGTATACATAAATAAAGCATTCTCAATTAATCAGGACACTGAATTTGCATGCGCGCCAAAAACAAATTTGAATTCAAACTGCGCGCCAAAAAGATTTTGGTTAAAAGGATATTCTACTGGCTGATGGTCGTTAAAAAATATGCCTTGAACATCCGAAGTGACTTGGAACCTATTTCCATGATATGCCTTATGGCAAGCACCATGCGTGATTGGGACTCGGCGAAGTCTTAATCCGAGTAAGACAACCCAACAATAACAATAAAAAAAATCTGGATAGGCTATAGGCGCACATTTCAAATTCAAATCTGCCCTTAGCGCACATCCAAACTTTCTGAAAAAAACTCAGGAAATTACTAGGCATTGGGTCATAAAGTGCTACTGGTATAAAGGTGGTGGTAGTGGTGTACATAAATATAGCATTCTCAATTAATTAGGACATTGAATTTGAATGCGCGCCAAAACCTTTTCATGCTCGGTCAGGGTTTCTTTGTTCACATAAATAAGTTCTGTGGGTCGGTTACGCATGTATGCAATGAATTAAGCGCAGTTTTGGTATGTTTTCCGAATGTTGTGTGAAAAAGTCTCAAAAAAATTGAAAATGCGCCAAAAACAGATTTGAATTCAAATTGCGCGCCAAAAGGTTTTTGGCTAACAAGATACCCTGGATAGGTTATAGGCGCGCAATTCAAATTCAAATCTGCCATTAGCGTGAATCCAAACTTCCTGATAAAACTAAGGGGATTACTAGGGACTGTGTCATAAAGTGCTACTGCGTACAGATGGTGGGAATGGTATACATAAATAAAGCATTTTCAATTAATTAGGATACTGATTTGGAAAGCGCGCCGAAAACAAATTTGAATTCAAACTGCGCGCCAAAAAGATTTTGGTTGAATGGATATTATGGATAGGATACATGAAGTACTACTGGTATAAAGGTGGTGGGAGTGGTATATATATATATACATAAATATATCATTTTCAATTAATTAGGATACTGAAATGGAATGCGCGCCAAAAACAAATTTGAATTCAAACAGCGCGCCAAAAAGATTTTGGTTGAATGGATATTATGGATAGGATACATGAAGTACTACTGGTATAAAGGTGGTGGGAGTGGTATATATATATACATACATATATCATTTTCAATTAATTAGGATACTGAAATGGAATGCGCGCCAAAAACAAATTTGAATTCGAACAGCGCGCCAAAAGGTTTTTGGCTAACAAGATACCCTGGATAGGCTATAGGCACGCAATTGAAAACCAAATCTGCCATTATCGTGCATGTAAACTTTCTGATAAAACTAAGGGGATTACTATGGACTGGGTCATAAAGTGCTACTGCGTACAGGTGGTCGGAGTGGTGTAAATAAATAAAGCATTTTCAATTAATTATGATACTGAAATGGAATGCGCGCCAAAACAGATTTGAATTCAAACTGCGCGCCAAAAAGATTTTGGTTGAAAGGATATTCTGGATAGGCTACAGGCACCCATTCAAAATTCAAATCTGCCCTTAGCGTGCATCCAAACTTTTTGATAAAACTAAGGGGGTTTGCTAGGGTTCAGGGATTGGGTCATGAAGTGCAACTGGTGCAGGTGGTGATAGTTTTATACATAAATAAAGCATTTTCAATTAATTAGGACACTGAAACAGAATGCGCGTCAAAAAATTCCATGCACATAATATACCAAATTACTAGGGATAGGGTCAAAAAGGGCTACTGCTATGAAACTTGGTCAGGGTTTCTTGTTATGTGTCGGTAAAGCACGCAATTAAGTTTTGGTATGTTGTTAAAATGTCGTGTGAAAAAAATCGTAAAAATTTGAAAATGCGCCAAAAACAAATTTGAATTCAAACTGTGCCCCAAAAGGTTTTTTGCTAACAAGATACCCTGGATAGGCGTGTAATCCAAATTCAAATCTGCCTTTAGCGTGCATGGAAATTTTCTGATAAAACTAAGGGGATTACTAGGGATTGGGTCATAAAGTGCTACTGGTAAAATATGAAGGTGGCGGGAGTGGTATACATAAATAAAGCATTTTCAATTAATTAGGAAACTGAATTTGATTGCGCGGCCAAACTTTTTCATGCACCTAATATACAAAATTACTAGGGATGGGGTCAAGAAAGGCTACTGGTATACATGTTAGCTAACCGTCCAAAGTGGGGGGGATTTCCTCCAAGGGGGGGAATAATGGTTTTCAGGCCAACAAATTCTACTTTTACAAAACGCCAAAGAGGGGAGATTTCCCCTTTCCCACCTTAGTGGTGAACAGTATCCAAACCAGAATCAGAGTTCCGGCGTTCACTGACCACCACTAGCGGATGAGAAAGGGAGGAAAAAGTGGAATTCCCCTCCCTTTGGCATTTTCAAAAAGTTGAATTTGTTCCCCAAGGTGCAGGTAAATTGGCCTAATTTCTGCCGCTTTCCCCCTCTTTGGAAAGATTCCCCTCCCTTTGGAGGTTTAGCTTATCCGACAGAGTTCCGACTTTCAATGATTTTCCATACTGACCACTACAAATTACATACCCGACCTTTAAATAAGCGTTGAAGCGTGAATGAACGCATTACGATTTACACGGCGGCTTAATTGACTAACACCAACATTGGGATTTTCAGGGGGTTCCATAACGGTTACATACATATATGCCATTCGATACTAAGGTCTAAATTCACGGATCACTGAGGGCGCGAAACCGCTACCCGCACCCAAGCGCAAGGCGTTGACCGAAAACTATTTCTAGAAAACTTACATAATGACGCACATTAAAAATAAGTCCCCGAATCAATCAGGAAAGCCATATGATTATATCCCATGTCATAGAAAACACTACTTCATGCCAATACTAGTAACAGTTAACATTCCAACAACAACAGAAACAGGAAATTTGAATTAGTTGGAGCATTCACGGTTGGGAATGCCATTTTTCCCACCCCTTCTCGTCCGCCAGTGGCCAGAATAATAATGAATTGACCGATTAACGATGTGAGGATTACATGAGGAAACTCCAAAGTATGTAGCACAAAACGAGAAGCAAAAGCCTGCAACATACTCGGTGAAATCTCTCAAAATGTTTCATAACAAGCTCAAAGTTCTGATACTTCTGAATATCAGTGATGATCCTTCAACAGTCTGAAAGTGCTATAGATAATCCACATAACTGAACCATGCCTCCACCCCACCGTTCACTACTCCATTTAAGTTCAAAAAAATAACCTGTAAATACACATGCCAGCAAAGGCCTGTATCATGTAACATGTTTCAGGGAATTCCAGTAAATGTTTCATAACAACCTCCTAATGGTTCTATGATTTATCCGTGGACAGGCTTTAAAGTTCAGTCTTCTTATCAATTGTGTTCGACTTCTAATCTTTCTCTCTAATCTAACATATGTAGTACACAAAAGCAATGGAAACATGGTAAGGGTATCGTCACCAGGCCTAATGGATTAGGACGGTTTACCGTTTATGTTCCTCGAAACATACCATATGATTCATGGTTAACTGAATATGATGATCAACATAACATGTACGTATCTTGCTGCTCAAATACATCTTTACAGCTCTTTTACAGTC